>OZ010678.1:22735960-22895525 GCA_963932185.1 Troglohyphantes excavatus
GGTGCTACCACGAATATCATTTAGTGGTGAAACATCGCACCAAAACTCGAAACGTTGGATAAAACTCAAAATTGGAAGTTTTTTTGTTTTTTAGTAGTGGTATTTTTGTAACGAAGCTGGCAACCCTCCGATCGCAAGTTTTTTACTTTTCTTTGTCAAGTCCACCGATCGGGCTTGAACTAGGAATCCTCTGATTCACAGCTGAACACCTTTATTTACTAGGCCACGGAGGCTCTTGTTCGTGGTTGTCTTTCTTGGAGGGGATTCCCCGGCTTGTTGATGTATAGCGACAGCGAAAATTTCTGTTGCAGTTACCGAGGTTGAACCAATTATCGGTTCAACCTCCGCTTTTTTCCAATAAAGGATTTTTGGTGCAACCTAGAAACCTACAAAATATGGTGTTATTTGCTGCAGACCTTTGTTTTGCACCAATATACCTATGTAGAGTGCCTATTTAATTAAATAATTCATTAAAACTGTTGTGTAACATATATCCAACATCATGTGTAATTACTAAAATAATTTTCAAAAAGTATGAAAATGTAGTTAAATACAATCTACATGCCTCTGGTATTAGCCAAGATTTTTATGTAGAGCCATATTATACTTATAAGTAATAAAACAATCTTCAAAAACTTCACCTTCACGAGCCAGTTTTAGAACAGCAGACCTCGAAGTAACTGATTGCCTCTATTACAATTATTTTTATAAAGATAAGGGCCTAGCGCCGGTTATAAGAACTAAGCACATGGTTCCCTACGTGACAATACTATAATAGTTAACATAAAACTCAATACCAGCGGTCATTTTAAAGTTGTGTAGCATATATGCTACACTATGCACTATAGGGCTAACAACCTTAACATAGTTTGCTACTAAATTTACCTTTAAAAAATTGCATTAGACACTTCAATAAACGAAATTGGCACTTTCTTTGTAAAACTTTTTCGAGTATTGAAAAAAAATTTCGAAACATACAGAATATTAGGACTAAATAATAATTATTAATATATTATTTTAATATGTTTTATTTTAATGCCAATAAGTGGTAAATATATTAGTGCATTCAAAAGTTCGATTTGATATTCCAGGATATTTTCGAGAGCAGTGTTTAATACGGGGTACAACTTTGTGACAATCTTGCGATTCATACCTATTCATCGGAGTTAACGCATAGAGTAGTAATATTAAATAAAGAGCGCCTTCAATGCCAGACTCTCGTAAGGTCGCGGTGTCAACATTGAAATACAAAAACCAACATCACGTGGTTTTAGAGCTGCTACATTTGGCGTACAGACATCTGTAGGAGTTCCAAATTTGGTGCACTTTCTTCTTTTTGGTGATAAGGCGTTCTGTCCGTATTCAACTTCTTAACATATATGTAGGTATTTACTTATTTTCAAATAATTTCCGCTAAATCTTTCTCCTCTTCATTAACGAAACGAAAATATAATTTTCTTTGTGTTCAATACTCGAAAAAACGAAACTGTTTATATTTCTCCGGTTTTATTGATCATATTTTCTTATTGAACTATACAAAATAACAATTGAAAGAACTTCGCTTATGGTAAATTTTTTACATAAAAACGTAACGCAATTATTTCAAAAGTACAAAGTAAGAAAAATATATTTAATATATCTGTTAAACTCCCTTAAATTGTGCCACTCGTTAAAAAAAACGATATTTAAAAACAAAATTAAACACAAAACCATATTACAATACTTCGATCTCGCTTAGTTCTGAAAGTCGCCATGGGCCTGCCAAGTAATATTGGCCCATGAATGAATTGGCATTTCCACAAATCACGTGGTTTCAATGATGCACACATGGAAATCAGCATTTTTATTCCTCTATTTGTATCATTACTCTATGAGTTAACGCCGTTGGCGCCGGATATTTGAGATCTGACATATCCGTTAGGCGGCTAGAGACCTTTGCTGCAATGTCTTAATCGGGCCCTGGTGTAAGATGTAGAAGTAAGAGACTAAAAGTAATTAAATTTCTGATTGTGGTGTTATATTTTATGTGTATTTGTTGATCCATATTCCTAAGTAAAAGCTGTGTGTGTAAAATTAAAAGAATCAATCAACATGCACACATTTCACATAGTAAATGTTACCTGCATACGCATATATTGTGCTATTTTATTGTATTCTAAGTTACAACACACAGTTAACTTCATTATAAGTTGCCAGTTTATTATAAAACAAAACCATATCCCATGTTTTCTATAATGATTTTAAATTTATTGCTTTTGTTGGTCCGCGAAAACATCTGCTCTTTGATTATTATCTAAATTTCTCGAAAATCAAGCGAGCGATTTGTTTTCTTTTTGTACGAATCAACCCATCACCCCAGACCCAGGACGTAGACCAGTCGGCTTATATCGCTTTTTTTATTTTTATTCTGAAAATAGATCAGACACCCTTTTTTTTATCCAATGTAACTTTTTACATTAAAATGCTGTATTACGTAATCTATAGGCGCCGAGAGTCTGAGTGAATTTAGACTGAATTTATTCGTCTAGGTGCCTAGAAGCGAAGCTTCTTTAACCCTTCCTATGAATTTATCTTATCCTAAATATTTGCATGATTTGTTTAGCATAAGGTAAGAGGACAAAACAGTGACAACACACACACAAAACACAGATCAAAACGTCTAAATCCAGCACATTCTCAGAAAGAGACATGTCCGGGCGCATTAAAGGAGTCAAAAGATGGGCATGGGGGTTGGTGTCGAGGACAACTGATGATAGGAACAATGAATGGGAACACAAACACCCAAATCCCAGGAAAAACATCTTCCCGCAGAAATGGTGAATGTACAATGAATTAGGAGAAAGCACATTTCTCTGCACATAAAATAAAATTCTTCAGTAAATCTGAAGTAAACATGAAGTAGTTAAAAACTCAATGCTCTCAATACCAAGAGGATGATGGATGCAGAAGCCTCCAACAACAGCCTAGAAGGAGTGATGAGTAGTAATTTGATAAGAAATGTTCAAGTAACAAAAGCTCTAGGTCTTTTCTTGTTGACCTCAAGCCTAGCATCATAGTTTGGAATGCGAATGATTTCTGTGTTAGAGTGGTTGGTAAGTTTATCATAAAATTTCTTGGCAATCTTTTGATTGTATTTCTTGAAGCTGGGAATATCAAGTGCTTTTCTGATGTTATCTGTGTTGAAATATCTTCTTGCTTTTGCAATAGTTCTTATGATTGAATTCTCTAAAGTTTGGAGTTTTTGAAAGTTGGATTTTGCAGCATAGCCCCAGACCGGAGATGCATAACTCGAAATTGGTCTGAGGTAGCATTTATAAATGAGAAGCTTGTTGTTACGAGACAATTTGCTTCTTCTAGAAATTAAGTTGTACAGTTTTCTTCTAACATTAATGAACTTTTTAGCGACATACTTGATATGTGGATCCCATGTGAGGTGTTTATCCAAAATCACCCCCAGGTACTTAGCTTCCTTACTCCACATGATCTTTTTACCATGTACCTTAGGATAGCTCTTGATTTTAGCTTTGGTTTTTCTAGTAAATAGAATGGCCTCAGTTTTGTCCACGTTGACCTTAATTTTCCATTTTATCATCCATTGCTCGATCAAGTTAAGGTGAATTTGGAGACTTTTAGTGAGGTTCTGAATGCTACCCTTAGCCAAGATGGCCGTGTCATCAGCGTACAAACTAAGCATTGTTTTTTCAGTTTTTGGAATGTCGTTGATGTAAAGAAGGAATAGCACCGGTCCAATAATGGAGCCCTGAGGGACACCACTTTGGATATCAATAAGAGTTGACTGTTCCTCTTTGACCTGTACATGAAATTTCCTCTCCTGTAAATAGGAGGTAAGAACATTGATGATGTAGTCTGGGAATTGGTTGGTGATGAGCTTGTAAATTAAGCCTTTGATCCAAACTCGGTCAAAGGCTTTTGCAATATCCAGAAATATCGCACCAACATGTATTCTTTTATTGTAGTTGCTTGAGATATACTCAACAACACGAAGAAGTTGATGAGTTGTTGAAAGCCCCGGCATGAAGCCAAACTGTTCAGGGGTAATGATGCTCTTTTGTTCAAGGTGATCTCTGATTCTTGTAAGAATGACAGATTCTGCTATCTTGCTGAAGATAGGTAACAATGATATAGGTCTGTAGCTATCAGGAAGGGATCGATCCTTCCCCTCTTTATGTATAGGAATAACCTTAGCAATTTTCCAGCTAGTGAGCATATTTGGCCTCGTTTTATTAGTCTGTGATTTGCGGTTTTCTTCCGGTCGACCCCCCCCCCCCCCCCCCCCAATAATCTGAAATCCTTAAAAGTTGGGAATTTCGAGTTTTAAAAAATCCCTGATTTGTCCCCTGGGGAATGAAGTGTAGAGATTTTTTTTTGGGGGGGGGGGGGGATCGTAGGGGACTACTTGAAAAAAAAACCTAATTGATGAGATCGAACTGCTTCCATTTCACAGCTTCTTATTTCAGAGTAAGACGGTAAATTTAGGAAGCAATATTTTTAATACTAATAACAAATGTAGGAGGTTTTTTACATCAGCATATTTTACTGTTTTGCAAGTAAGTAAATATGTCTATATTCTAAAAATCTATTGCAAATTATAACATTTTTCCTAATGAAATAAGCTTTTGTAATTATGTTAATCAAGTGGCAGTGACGCTAATTAAACTGTTTGTTTTTGCTATACACCATTAAGTCAGTAACACTGAAAATGTTTATGTATAGAAACAAGTCGAAGCTAAGTTTAATATTGAATAACATATAAATTAAATTAAATTTCAATGAAGCGAATTAGTATAAATACTAGGAAAATACGTTTTACATAAAGTTAAATTTCTAATAGTTTTATTGCATCAAAATTATATATTCAACAATTTATTATTTATTTCAGTTTTAGTAATGCTTCACTAAGTTTATTTCTTAGTAAACAGAATAATTTTACAGACCTTTATATTTATCTAATTACCCTTAAATATAAATTTATTTAAAATAATTAAAAAGTATATGATTTTAAGAATATTTAGTAAGGGGCGTGCGTCTCTTATTAAATAAGAGGCGCAAGCACCTTATTAAGCTCCCCCCCCCCCCCCCCACATCAACTGCTCCATTATAGTCTACTTTTTCGGGAGAGTACCTGTAATTGTCTCCCCCTCCCCTGTAGTACCTGTAGCTTCCCCCCCCCCTCTGTCACGTACTTATAGTCTTACGTCACCCCAATTTCTCTCTCCCATATGACGTCATGATCAATTTTTATTTTAAAATAACAGTTCTTAAAACTTCAACTCTGTTATTTTATAAAACATATTATTAGAAAATTTGTGAATTTGAAAAAAGTGACTCAAGTCAAAGTTTGTGCAAAATTTGTCATGTTTTGCTTAGAAAGTTTTGCTACGTTACATAACCACAACGACCCCTCCCCCATGCCACGCATGAAAGACCCCCCCCCCCCTCCCAAATATGCGTGACGTAATATTGAACGGCCTCTATTATATATGAAATATGGGCCCCCTCGAAGGTTTTGCCGCCTGGGCCATTTTCCTTAAATCCGCCACTGCTTTTAACTGAGCAAATTGAAATCCGATATTAGTAACCGTAATTATACACATTTTAATGCTGTTATGTTCATTGTTCTTTTGACAGTGGAAGTTTTTAAACCAAAGCCAAACCTATTTTTTTATTTTTATAAATCAATGTAATGTCCGTCGGCCGTCGCAAACGTTATGTGCTCTATCTTGACATTGTCAATATATTGTAACCAAATAGATGACTTCGTCAAAGTTGGTAACTCTCTAAATTTTAGGGAGTACTAAGTAAAGTATATTATATAAAATAGGTGATTTTTTTTTACTATTATTATTATTTGTAGAGTTTGATTTTGAACATGCTTTTGTTTAAAAATTGTTTGTAGAATTTAAAATAGGTTGAATTCCAGTGAAAAATATTATAATTCGAAATTCTAAAAACGACTGCTCAGATGGGATTAGAAGTCCCAAACAACTGCTCCAACCTCCAAGGGGGTACCAGCTGGTTTTGAACAGTAATAAAAATGTGACATTGCCCGGTTCCAAAATTGACTAATCCAAGGGAATACGCAGCTGTTTATGAGCAGCGTGACGGAATACAATGTGTCATTGCTGTTTATGTGTCATTGCCGTTTATACTTTAAACTTTACTTTACTTTAACTTAAAAAAATGGTTATACTTTAAACTGTTAACCATTTTTTTATTTACTATCAGAAGAAATATAATAAAATTTCATTAAAAAAATTGTTAGCCATTTTCTTCTTTTTATTGTAGTATGTTCTTTTCTTAAAAATTATTTTCGTTTTTTTAGATAAAAAAAATTAATGTTCCACCCGAAGAAAACATCGCAAGGTTGCTTGGCGGCATTTAGTTCGCCAAAGTTAGAAAATAAAATATTTTTTTGAGACGGAATTGACATATGATGGTGTATATTTTCAGAGCCATAGGGAACCAAAACCCTGCTATTGCTATTTTCTAACAGATGGGATTATTATCCTCTAAATCACTTTAGGATTCAACTAGTGTTTAGAAACTTTTACCTTGTTTATCTCAATACTATAACGTACGGACTTAATTCACTTTTTAGTTCTGAACACTCTATATATTGGTTAACGGTTATCGGTAGAAGTAACTGTTAGAAAGCGGAATTCGTTATGAAAGATCCAGTTGGCGTATGTGGACAACACAGACGTTAGCTTTTCAGGAACTCCTTTATCTGAGCATCTTTTAATAGAATACATTTTCTATCATCGAAAGAACATTCAATTCTTTTTAAAATGCTATACAATTCCTGTGGGTGATCTGGGATTGATCCGTGGGCTTCTTGTTCCAAAGGTTAATTACAATTTGTTAACGATTAGGATTGAAATCACAGAAACTTACCTGGATCGTTTGTTATTTATTTTCTGTTTCGATAAATGTATCTTTTGTAATGTGAATATCAACACATTTTGGGCTTTTTAGGCAATAAATCGAATATTTTAACAGTGTGCGTCGTTTATTTTTGCAATAACTGCGAATACGCCTGGTCGTTTTCTTCTTCTTCTGATTAAGAACACAAACTCTTTCATTTTCTGCTGTTCTGTCAGAAATCCCAGTTGAAAATGTCTTGCATTTAAAGTCTATTTTTAACAGTATGTTATTGCAAATACTTTTATGTCTAGAAGACAACTTGTGCTTGTCATAGCCACTGCAGGCATTGGAAAAGGCGCCAAGCGAAGCGTGTGCTTTGAATTGATGCAAGTAGAATGATCACTGTGCCTTGGAAAGATATAATGTAATTAAATATAACATAGACGTATTTGAAGTAAAGTATGTTAAAAATCACTGATGGTGTACACCATGGGGTATAGTTGTAAATTGTAGATGCGCAAGCAATACGTGAGAAAATCTCAATTTCATTTCGAAATACAAGGAAATTCTATTCGTACGTTTTCACGTACGTTGTTAGTGCCAAATATTTCGCCACGGTCTACTGTTTAGGCGAATGCTTACTTCACATTGCAAACCGGCTTTGGACTTGAGTGCACCTCCATTGACTTCTTTCCTCCGTGACTTGAGCCAAGAACTTTTAGCCTTTGCTAAAATTGCAGCCATTTGCGGTGATAAAAACAAATGGATGTTTGCAAAGAATAGAAACTGTAGCACTCACAAATACATGAAGCAATAATGAAGGTATATTTTTCTTCTATAAACGAAACTTATATACGGTCGGATGCTATGCCGACGATTAAGGGTGGCAAATTTAAGCAAAATTCTATATATTGGACATTTTACCTACTTTTAACATATAATCGCCGCTATTAGTTGGACGCAACAGTTTTATTTCCGTTACACCACAATTATATGCGTTTATAAATTATTCAAAGCTACCAGTATAGTTTAAAGCTTTAAATTTTAACTCGTTCCCCATCCACATATCCATTTGCCTTGCCTTCTGCGTAAATACAAAGTTGTTATTAAAATTGAAGCCATTTGAGGTGAGGTACATTTTTTCTTCTTATGTACTATCTTAAATCTTTATAAATAATTCTCTTACGCGGTGATTGAAAAACTCTGTTTTTCTCTACGCGGAATGGCAACAGTTAGTTTGTTTACTAAATTTTGTTGCGAGCGCATTTTTATTTTGCCATTATGTAAGCCATTTTGACTTCAATTCATTGGTAAATAATTATTTTGATGATGTCAGCTTAAATTAGGAAGAATATAAGTCTTATTATATTAAAAAATAGAAGTTTTGAGAAACGTTTCAAAAATTTTAATGTGCGGGAAATTGAGGTGGCGCCATCTTTAGAAATTTTGAAAACTCGATTCCTATGATCTTCATCTTTATGACGTTTAGCTCAGTAAATTACACACCTTGTAGGCAAGATTATCGTAAGCTTAACGTTAATTATAGCCAAAACACCAATAATGTTAAAAATTGAACTAAAACGCAGGAAAGGTAAGAAAATTACGTGGAGAATAGTAAATAATGGTAGGCTTGCCAGTGGTACCATTATTTTCCATTTGTAGTTAAAAATAAATTATTTTAATGATTTTATAATGATTTACAGGGCGAAAAAATGTATTGATGCCAAGATGAATTATAATTTAAATTTACAGTTTCAATTTTTAAAGTTTTCAGTAGTATCATTAAAAAAGTATTGTTATTAGGACACAGTGTTGTTGTGTCCTACCTTTTAGCCAGCGAAGCGAGAAGTGGTTTGCGTAGCAATCCTCCGAGAGTTGGCGGAGCCTCCTAGTTCTATAGAAATTGTAAAGAAATTAGACATTTAGTTTCGTTTTATCACAATTATATGTGTTTCATAAATTATTCAGAGCTACCAGTTTAGCTTAAAGCTTTAAGATTCCCTTCCGATCCAAACATCCATTCGTTTTTCCTTCCGCGCCAATACAAAGTTTTGACATAATCGCAAATGTTCTCGCGGAACCTTCTAGACATAAATGTTTTTATTGCAGAGTAAATGGTCCGTCAGGCCGGAGAGTTCGTATCTACGCTGACGGTTCACACTGTCGTCTCTCTGAATATCCGAGTCGGGGATCCGGGACGCTTGACGTGTATGAAGCGACTGGTGGAATAGTTGTTGTTGTTCGGTGCGGGGAATGTGACGCTGATGCGGGGCACTTCCCGATTGCTCCCCACGCCTTGAGTCAAATGCGGTGTTTCTGAAAGACAATAACGAGCAATTAGAACAGTAACTTATCTCTGTTCCATTCTGTAGTCGGGGGAACATGGGCAATTCTAATTACATAAGATTTTAAATGAAGAAATATACTGTTCAACCGCCAGCAGAAATCTCAACGCCAGAATTTTGTTGTCTGGCGGCTGCCATAGAAACTTAATTCTGGAGGGTGGAGCACGCTTCAAAAAACCGAAAATTTTAATTTAGATTTCTTACTACCAGTAGTTATAAAAGTGGTATCTCAGTATTGTAAAGTGACTATCCGCTTAAAACACCCCCTAGCACTAATGAAAGGAGTTAGCATGCATAACTCTAAAATGATACAATATGTAAATAGTCAACTACCAAGCTGTAAAGCACCATCGATTTAGTACGAAATAAGGAAAGACATCTTATGCGCACGTGTGCTATGCATAAACTGCGTACAATGCTCGTTTGTTTGTTAGCAATTTCTAATTCTATTACATTATGAAACTTGCCATGGGAAGTTTGGTTGGTTTGGTTAATTAACGTCACACTAGAGCTGCACAGTGGGTTATTGGCGACGGTTCGGGGTCTGTCTCGAAGGAAAGACCCAGGAACGATGCCTCGTATTTTTTAATCATGGTCAGAGGACGAGGACGACATCTGAGCTAGCACCCATGCTTTCAACAGGCATCAGGACTTTGGACCCCGATCAGATTTATCGTGCACCAGTCCCGTAGACACGCTAGTCTAATTTTTTGGATGTTCTGGACGACTTTCTAGTATTTTTGTAGCAAAGCTGGCAACCCTCCAATCGCAAGGTCGCTAGTTTTTTACTTTTCTTTGTCAAGTCCATCGCACGGATTCGAAACGGCAATCCTCTGATTACTAGCTAAACGCCTTTATCCACTAAAGGCCCCGCGCCATAGAAATAGAAAACTTTGCCTTTGTCGAGGGGAAGGTCTTCATGCTTGGGTATTAATTGTCGAGAATTACGTATTAATTGTTGAATATTGTAGTGTCTAGCATGTTTGAAAACTTTTGACTTCAAAATTCGAAAAAGTGACAAATCGACTGACTTCACACAAATTTAAAAACTCCGTATCCGTTGATTTTCAATTAAAAAAAATATTCTAGTATTGAATTAAAGGTTGCACTGATACGGTTCGACCCAAGGATAGTAAATATTATATATAAAAGGTGTGCTCGCTTTTCGCTTTTTGAATGTGGGCAAGGAAAGCCACTATTTGACGTCATTTTTGCTCCGCCTTACTATGGATTTTTGATCATTCTCATTGGCTGTGTGTTTCAAGCATTGCTACTTAGGTTCGATCCCCGGTTGGGTAACAACTGGTGATTTAGTTTTTAATTAGCAAAATAATGTAAATATCTCTTTCAAAATTCATGGACATGCTCTCGTGGCAGCTAATATTATTTTAATACGCTTAATTTATTAAGCAACTCTTTTGCAATTTTTATATACTAAATATAATCCTTAAAATATAATTTAAACTCTTAAAATATAGCGAATTCTAAATAAAAATAGCGAGTATCATTTTTAAATAGTTCACAAAAAAACGAATAGATGGCAGCACGTCCCGAACCATTCGTTCAAATTGACCGCAATTAACATCGAGATATTTTAATAACTAAACTACTCTGAAAATCGATTCAAATTGTTTTTTGAAGCAAATTTTAACTATTTTCTTTTATATAAATTCATGATTAGTTACAAACAAGAATTCTTGTTAAATTAAGTTTGCTCTGTAGACCCTAAAACGACTGTACAAACTTCTGTGGGCATTAGACACGCCCACAAGTCGAACGTGGGCGTCACTATGACGTCAAACAGTTGCTTTCCCCGCCTTCCGTCAGGCAGCTCGAGAACGAGCACACCTTATATATATATATGGTCTTCACTATCCTTGGGTTCGACCAATAATGGTTTTATTTTTTTAACGAAATGTAGTTCGGGTTTTAGAATATGTTTTACGGACGCGGCTTAACATGGGGAGTTTGTCAGAGTATATAAGCTCTAGTCTCGTCCCTCCTTAGTATGGAGAACCAAAATTACTTTTATTTTATGCCAAAAATTCTTATATAGAATTTAAACTTATTGTCCTTTAAAGAAATCCTTATTTCTTTCAGTGGCGGCAGTGGTCAAAAATGTTAGTGCAGCCAAAATCATGTGAAACCCCCATATTTTCCACAACCGTAAATGAACGGAAATTCTTTAATATTTAATACTAAAATGAAAGTTTCCTTATGAAAAATGAAATGAATAAAATGAAAGTTTCCTTACTTTTTTACGAAGTGATAACATGCGAAAAAAATAGTAAACACTTACTTATTTTTTGAAAATTAAATCAATTCTCCTTTCTTTTAAACTTGCGAATCCGTCAATTCGAAAATTAATTTAAGTAACGAAACACCAACACACGTGTAAACTGTAAACTTATCAGAAAAACTATTTCCTTTTGGAGAGATTCTTGGTCACCCCCCCCCCCCCCTAGCCCGTCCCGCTGATTCACGCACGAGCCAATCAATTCATCGCAGTCCCAAGTACAGCAGATTTGATAAAATCCTTTTGGGCTGCATTTATTTCGTCACAACCTCTATTTTAGCGTGTAGGGGAAGTCGTGCTACGTAAGGTTGTCATGGCAACGATGCAGCCGATTTCGTAGTTTGCTTTTTGTCTGCACTTTGATTGAATGGAGTTTTTTCCTCTCCTGAATTGTGCATTACGGCAACAGCAGGTTTTCTATTTATCGGATATTTTTTTTACTTATCGTAGAAATTTCGTCTTCATTTCCAATTCTAATCTTAATTTAAGAAAATTAGTAAAATATATAATTTTAGTTTTCAAACACACTAATAAAATTAAGCGCAGCCCGGCTGTACCCCACGAGCCGTCACTGATTTCTTTTATTTAAAAATTTCCACATCCTCGGGGAGTTGTATTTCCTGGAATTACCATCTTCAAGTGTAAATACTCTCTTTGTAGTCATCTTGACACCAAACCTCTGATCATTACTTGAAGTCCTCATGACGTTCATGCATATTTTCATCTGGGAATATGTTTGATTTTGTATTTTTACCTTGTTATCTCTTTCCGTTCGTATTGTCTCGTGTGTCGTTCCTTTTGCCTTATGTAATACTAAATTAATGAATAATTTATGATTAATAATTAATAAATGGGTTAAATAACACCTATAGTCCACAAATTTACTTCTATTTTGGCTTAGCGTTGCGAACCCGACCGGGTCGCTTGATTAATTTTTTTAACATCAATACACCATCACACTTAAATGATATAATACTGCCATCTATGGAGGACCAAGTAGTGTTACCATATGTCTGGAATTCGCCCGAACAGTCCTGATTTCAAATTCACGTCCTCAGTAGTGTCAAAATGTTCGGATTTAAGTCAGTGACTCTGGCGATAAGAGAAACTAGGTTGTAATAGGGAAAATCTGACGTCTTTCTGCTAATGAAAGAAATTCCATTGTTTATACATTTGATGCAACCTCTCTTCTATTAACCTTGGGCACCCACTATACTTGGGGACAACCTGAGTTGAGCCTAAAGCAATTGAATATTTATACATGTCATAGCTTCAACCTAGGTTGTCTCCGAGTACATAGTTTTGTGTGTTGATATTTTACTTCTGCGGTTTCCACGCATTCTTTTTGAATGTGGACAAAATAATTCGTTGGCGTATCTCTCGTTATCTATATATTTAATTTGCAAGATCCTATTTTGCGAGTCTATCCTCTTAAACTATATAACCAATTCTTACGATCAAGATGTCATTTGAAAGGGATCGAACTATGAGCCTTAAATTACCAAGTCAAATAGCGGTTTCTTTTTAGTCTGGTAATACACGAGTTTTCCCGTTTGGACGAGAAAAATTAGTTTCGAAAGCGAAATTGTCAACCCGGCAAGAAGTCAAATATAATAATATTTTGCAGTTTGGTTTACCTAGACTCATTATCACATTCAGTAATACAAACTATGTATGATCTGTTCATTCATTGATCTGATGTTATATTAAGTGAATCAGTACACTTGGCCGTGACGCTCAGTAGTGACGGTGATTTACACCCCAATATTTTTCGTGCCTACTTGGGCCGTAAGAATGTTGGTAATTTCCAGGGCATATTTTAACATAGAGTTGGTGTGTTTTTTCCCCTACTAGTGTGTAGAAATGTCCCACCAGTCATACAGAATTGCCTCCACCGGACTTTTTTTTTTGTTTACTCCATATTCTACAGAAAAAAATAAACTGAAGCTGTGGCATAGGAATGAATGACGCTATACAAATGTCCCTTCCTGTGAAAAGACTTTATTTCGACGTCAACTTCCCCAAATCCCCATTCCTACAGATGCCCCTTATCTTAATGTGAAAATTACGGGGACGACTATTGTTGGAAAAGCACGTGGACAAAACTCCCACGCATGAGACGTCCAATGAGATGGCCGGAGAATACTACGCAATAAAGTTCGGATGACGCTGGAGAGTCGCCATCTTTTTAGAGAGGGACTAGAGAACTATACCACGAGGTCCACGAATAGGAAGTGCCAATCTCGTAGGCGCACTTCCCTTTAATTGTAAATAATATAAAATGTAACCTCTCTTAAGCTTAATTAAACTTAGATTAGATACACCTGAAGAATTGGTTTCTTTGCGTATGCTTGAATTTGATTAAGAGAACCTTATTAGAGTTCGTGTTGTGTAAGGATAGCAGCAACTACAATACCCGAGGATAAACCTTTCTTGGAGTATCTTCAGCTATTGTATCTTTGACGAGGGAAAAAAACTTACACACCCCTCCTCCGTCTAGCTATTTCCCATCCACAGAAATCCTTTTGTTCAGAAATGAGAATTGCCTCATTAGTGGATAGGAATTGTCAAGTTTCGCCGGACCTCTGACTTGCTGATAATGACATATAGACTCTTTATTTTTACGACGTAATTTCTCCTTTCCCAAAGTTTCTGTGGTCGAGTAGTTGACAATACATCTCGGATTGCTTACTGTTCAAAACCGTTTTATTGCACCCTTGACATTCCTGTAGATTTGGGGCAAAATTACAAACCTAGTTGGCAAACTTGTGAAACATTTGGCTTTTTCTAAAGTGAAATGAAGAAGTTTCACTTCCATTTCCCACTTCCAAAGTCCAGTTTTTGCTAAGAAATAACCTTTTTTTCGTGAAATATTCAATTATGTAAAAAAAGAATACTATCTTTATTACTTATATAATTTCACTAACGTTAATTAATATGATAAGTAACTAAAATAATTTCAGTTAAATACAATTAATTTTATAATTTGTAAGAATACAATATTTATTACATAAATTATATTTAGTGTTAGAATAATATTTGACTCCGGAATTTTATTTAGTACTGTTAAAAAATGGTGGTCCGCGATTTGTGTAACTAATTTTATGGTCCGTAAACTATCATATAAAGGTTGGAAACCTCTAACTACAGGTTCTAAGCCTAGGAAGGCTGGTCTTGTTTAAAGAACGTTTCTAAGCTATAATTATTCTTAATATTCGAAGGTTTGCAGTTTTCTTTATTAATATTATAAAAGTCGTCATATTGAGAATATACAGTACTAAATTTTATGAGTCAAGCCGAGTAGTTTAGAAAAACCCGGTGTTACTGCGTCGAAACACGACCAGAATGGTTTTACATGAAACCTCATTTCAGAAGCTTATAAAGTAGGAATGGTCGCCAACAAAAACCTTGCTCACAGGTGGAATCTACGCCCCGTACGAGCGTCGTTTTTTTTCAATATTGTACACGCATTGGAGTACCATTTGCTATTAAATGAGACACAATATACATAAATCGAGCTATTTGTCACGGAGTTATGTCAAAATGGATCACACTCAAAACCTAACACGGTGTGTATATCCTGATAACTAATGCAGCTGATTCGATAATTATATTTTTCTCGCTGAAGTGTATCCGGCGTTTAGTCGCAGTGTTGTCTGATTTCTTCAACGTGGCGTCATCTGGTGGATTTAGTAAGAAGTCATTTCTGCTTCAAGAGGTGGCATGAGGGTGGTTTTTCGAAATCTCATGTAGACAGTGGTCTTCCTCTTGTTTTAAACGTGTGCAAAATTTCTTCAAATTCGGAATAAAACTGTAGATTTGTATTTAAAGATAGAATCACACATACTATTCTTTATATATATATATTGTATTTTTATATGTAATAATTTTTATCATTTTGTCACTAATTTCAACATTTTGCTATTGTTTTACCGTATTTTGAACACATTGACATTACTTTTATTATTTGGACACTAATTTCGCCATTTTGATGAATCTTTACATATATGATCAAATTTTAGTACATTTGGCGATATTTACTCATCAGCCAATCAAAATGCATCGTTTAACCCTATACATAGGTTACATAAAATTAAATTGTTACAATCTTGAAATATTGCATTGTTCCATGTTAATCCTATGGAAAGGTTTTTAAAAAATCGTTATTCCGGCAGTTAAGAGTTCGAATTTTTAAAAAATAATTTTTTTATTGCACCAGGACCGAAGATGTATGTACAAAATTTTAGTTCTCTAGGTCTTTTGGATCTGGAGATTTCGTGATCAGTGACAGGTATTTGGTTTTTATTTTATATATACAGGGTGCGTTCCATAAGTAATGCGACTAAATTCATAAAAAATCATTTATTCGTACTATTAGTTAAAAATCTTCAAAATAGCATCCTCCTGCGTCGATACATTTATGGAGGAGGTTTTTCCAGGCCTGGAAGGCATCCTGGAAAGCCTTCTCCGTGAGGTCCTTTAGAGCCGATGTAACATGAGCCTGGATGTTTTCAATTGTGTCTCAATGTTTCCCTTTCAGGGCTCCTTTTAAGCGGGGAAACAAAAGCAAAGTCTAGGGGAGCCAGGTCAGGCTTGTAGGAGGCTGATGAACTAGTATGGCATGCGTCCTGGCCAGGAAATCGTTGACAACGAAGGAGCTGTGGCTTGGCGCGATATCGTGATGAAGTTTCCATGCGTCCTTGATGTCTTTTCGGCAGCGCGCGACCCTCCTTTCTAGCCAGGACCCATACCCCACTGGTTTCCCAGCGTCCCTACAGTCCTGACCTGGCTCCCCCAGACTTTTTTTTTTGGTTTCCTCGCTTAAAAGGAGCCCTGAAAGGGAAACATTGGGACACGATTGAAAACATCCAGGCTCATGTTACATCGGCTCTAAAGGACCTCACGGAGAAGGCCTTCCTGGATGCCTTCCAGGCCTGGAAACACCGCCTTCATAAATGTATCGACGCAGGAGGGTGCAATTTTGAGGATTTTTAACTAATAGTACGAATAAATGATTTTTTTATGAATTTAGTCGCATTACTTATGGAACGCACCCTGTATATATAGATTAATTTAATTACGGAAGTATTTCTTGAAAAAGTTGTGGAACTTTATGGAATGTACAGTGACATTAATTAAACAAAACTTACCTAAAACAAGACACTTGAGGCACCAATCTCCCCTTCCCTTGTCAAGTTCTTTTATTTTCATTTGGTAATAACCATAGAGTAATGATATAAATAGAGGAATAAAAATGCTGATTTCCGTGTGTCCAACATTGAAACCACGTGATAGGTGGAAATGCCAATTCATTCATGTGCTTTATATATTACTTGGCAGGCCTTGGCGACTTTAAGAACTAAACGAGATCGAAGAATTGTAATAAGGTTTTGTGTTTAATTTTGTATTTAAATATCGTTTTTTTGAACGAGTGTCACAATTTAAGGGAGTTTAACAGATATATTAAGGATATTTTTCTTATTTTGTAGTTTTGAAATAATTGCGTTACGTTTTTATGTAAACAATTTACCATAAGCGAAGTTCTTTCAATAGTTATTTTGTAAACTTCAATAAGAAAATAGGAACAATAAAACCTGAGAAATATAAAGAGTTTCGCTTCTTCGAGTATTGAACATAAATAAAATATTTTCGTTTTCGTTAATGAAGAGGAAATATTTAGCGCATATTGTTTGAAAATAAGTAAATACGTACATATATGTTAAAAAGTTGAATACGGGCAGAACTCCTTATCATCAAAAAAGAAGAAAGTGCGCCAAATTTGAAATTCCTGCAGATGTCTGACCGCCAAATGTGGCTGCGCTATAACCACGTGATTAGGTTTTTCTTTTCAATGTTGACACCGCGGCCTTACGAGAGTCTGGCATTGAAGGCGCTCTCTATTTAATATTACAACTCTCTGGTAATAACCCCTTCAATTTTTAAATTAAAGGTATGGATTTACTTTAGCTTCAGGATAGAGGATAATTACAGGATAGTTAAAAATCAACCGGATAGTTACCAGATATCCGTTTCATCCCTAATTTTAATCCTATGCACTACGCCCGACATTTACATTATTTTTACAGAACAGTTACCGAATGGCTTTCTCAAAATCTTAAAGTGTTCCTGGATGATAAGTAATAACCTGTTAGTGAGAGAACCAAACTTATGAAAGAACGATGTTTTTTTTAAAGTCAAGAACAAACTGTTTTTCATCTTGAAGAACAGTTAGTTTATGTTGTCTTCCGAGAAATGACAGTAGTGAAAAGTGTTGCATATCGAAAACATTCTTACTTCCAAGTGTGGTCAAGCAATTCCAAGGCCTTAGCAAGAGCTCATGAGTAAGAAAATCTAATTTTATAAGGGTTTAATTATAATATCTCATATTCCCAAATGTCACTTTTCAATTCGAATTATTTATGCAGACACGGTTGTAGTATGTTAAACACCTTGGAAATACTAACATTTTCATGTCAGCTTTGTAGAAATATATCTACTGTTTTTTAATGTAACGTGATCAAAAAGAAAATAACACTCAGTATATATCATATGGAATTTTATTAACATTTCAAGTAAAAAGTAATACTTTCAATTTCAAATTACTATAAACTAGCAGCAATACCTTGTCACCATATCAATGAGTACTTTGATAAGTAAATGCTCAATAAATGGAATGAGATAAAATTCTAATTAGGTCAAATTGTATGGAATCATGCAAAGTGAACTTGACGTACAAAATTCATGAGGTCATTCATTGGATGTTAAGATATTATGTATTTTTAGACACAAAGTAATTGAAGACTGTGTTAATCTAAATATAGAACAGTGTTATATTTCTGTAGTACACCTATTACTAACTTAAGAGTTTTTCCTAGAAAGAAAATCATTTAGCACTAATCAAAGATATTAACCCATTATTGATTGTACTTTTTTTTTTTTTTTAAATTTCAACTCTCTACATTAATTTTTAAGAATTTTTTTTGTATGTTCTATCCTGTATTCGAATTGTTTATACTATCCTGCCCAGTATTGTACAATCTCCTGGAGACCATATGTGCCGGACAATGCTGCATTTTTGCTGAACAAAGAAAGGGGCCAACTAATAAATGAAGGCTAATTGACTGGTTGCACGTTTTTTCACTAAACCCACAATGAAATATTTTGTCACTTAAGCCATGGTACCATGTAACTACCAATCACGTATTCAGTATCTGTTGACTAAGAAGCTTGGCGACAAAAATTTAAACGATTTACTTCTAAAAATGGACAAATATAACATTGCCAGAAGAAAACTTAATGAAAGTCACAAGCAAGCACATATTCCATTTTTTAAAGGTTCTAAGACAAATTTCTTTGTGTTAAAAGATATTGTAAATTTACAATAGTTTTATTAAAATATTAACTTTTTCAGTATTGAGAACACAATACATTATTTTTTATTTAATTCTGAGGATGCTAAATAATTTTAATAGTTGTTTTTCTTTTCGATTCGCAGGTGAAAAAAATGGGTCACCACTGAGAATCATGGAACATTTATGTAAAAAAGTATTATTAAAACAAACTTTTCAGTCAAATTAGTAACTTAAATAAAACAGAGCGAATAACAATAATCAACTCATAAAAACACAATACATTTGAATATTAAGAAATTGCTTTTGTAACTAACCCTCTGGTTAGTTACAAAAGCAATTCTTTAAAACAAGTTGTATCTGCTATTTTGAGACTTGTTAATTATTTATTTTCAATAAAAAAAATCGTTTGCTATTATAAGTTGGCGGTCTATGTTCTATTTATGCTATTTTGAATTCGTTCTATAGATGATTTTTATTACATTTAAAATATTATGAATTTCTACCAACAAATGGTGTACATTTTGCTGTGACAAATTGTTTCTTTTTGACAGTTCATTAAAAAAAAAGAATTATATTATATTAACAAATAAGCAATGTTGAATAATGAACTGTAGTGAATTCTTGGTATGTATATTATGCTTAGAAATGTATATTTAGTAGAATATCGGATAAATTTTTCGAAGATAGTTGTTTTGCATTTGAATCCCTTTAAAACAATTCTATACAACAATTGAAAATATGCCTCTTATCAGAACCTGATTTCAAAGACATTAATTTTTTATTTATTTATCCTAATAGTTCTTCAATTAACAAACTTTTTTTCTAATTTGAAACTAGCTTTTGCCTACCTTTTGGCTCATTTATCACCATAATTGATATATTTTCATCAGCAATAGTATTAAGCAAATAAATTAAATAATTAAAAATGAAAGGATTAAACCTCTAAACTAGCACTGATTACCACATATTATTTCATTTATAACTTCAGCAGTTTAAAACTGGAACTATAAATCTCAAATAATTTTAAGGAGAAATAATAATAATATTTGCTCAAATAATTTTGAAAAAATACATAAAACATAATTTGTAAGTGGAAAACCATGTGAACCAGAATGAAAATAATGACTATTATAAATCATAAAGAAGTATAAAATTGATGATTGGGTATACTATCAATTTAACTTACATGCGAATATTGCTATTATTATATTCTGAATTTCAATAGTTTAAAGCAAAACATATGCTAATAATTCTTACTAGTGAAAAATTTGAAATTATTTTGACTATTATAAGCTCACTGTTGACTTTGAAAACGTGCTTTTAAAAATAAGAGTGCCTATAAAACACAATCTAAACAAAGAATGCTAAAATTTTGAAACTTCATTTATAACATATTGAGGAAATTAAAATTCATCTAGCACAAGTACAGAAGCAATACATTTTACTTTTAGAAAATTATCTACCTCTCTACAACCTTAATGTCTTTAAACTGATGTACACACAATTTCAAGCCATTTTTTAGGGAAAATTTTAAACTAATTTATTTTTATTATAGTTGTTAGATATTCATAGGTACATAAATCAAGAATGTCAGATGAATATACTGTTCATGGAATGGCTGTTTATTTTTGCCAAAATACGAGTAAGAAAACTTATGCTAAAAACACAAATACCAACAAAATCGCATATAAAAAATGCATCGTATATTTTGTATGTTTGTACTAGATCGCTTTTTAATAGCTCTAACAAATTATTACATAACTTTCAATAAAATAAAACTGTTGTGTACTATGTTATTAAAAAGTATAATTTTTTCTTTCAAGTGGCTAAAGATTATTTTACATAATAAAATTATTGATACAAGTTCTCTAATATACCACATTGTTCTTAAGATATATTAAAGATAAAAGTTCTTTAATATACCTATTATGCTGGTATCTGTTTTGGGGTATTACAGAATTGATATCTGATTGGCTGATATAAAACACACCCATTTACCCATAATGCCATGCCTATTGAGTCTACTACTTATTGATGGTGTTTTATTTTTGTACTAATGCTGAAACATTAAATTCTAAAATGTGTTTGTCCTAAAAATTAAAAATATTAAAATAAATGTTTACATTTATTTTGAAATTCAATTCTAGCTCCCCCATCTGTATTCTATTCTATTTTTTTTTTTATGGAAAATTTCATACAAATGACACTCTAAACTGCTCTTTCAGACTCTAAAACTAATATTGTCAAATAAAGAATAAAATACATAAATCATACTTTTACATGCAGACTGTAAAATAAAATATAAATAAACTATAACAAATATTCATTTCTAAAAATAATTATTGCATTGTATAAAAATGACTCAACAGAATGAACTAAACAACACTGAACAAAGCAAAAGTTGAAAATCATGCATTAACAGAAAGTCGAAAATAGAACTACAATGATTTGTATGTACAATGAATCAATGCATACCTGCCAACAGCTGTATTTCAAACCCGAATAATTTACATAACATTTCTTATAAAAGCTTGATGAATATTTTTACAATGTCTACTTTACCACTTAATTAAATAATGCATTATTAAATGAAGCAGAGTTCCCACTCAATATTTAGCTCAAAATTACCTGACTTTTCCAAAAGATTTTCAAAAAATTCCAGACCAAGAATTAAATTATTTTTTCACATATTAATTTTGAAGCTGGGGAATATTAAGTGAATATAAATAATAGTCTAGTCAAATATGCAAAATCGAGAATTTAGAATTTTTATTTTTACGATTTTAGATCAATGGTAATAAAAAAAGAATATAACCGGAAATTATAGGTAACATTTTTAGAAAAATGTCCCGACTTTTTCAGAAATTTTTAAAAATTGTTAATTTTTTCGGATAATTCCCTGACTTTTTTGGCCATTTTCATTTTCCATAACAATTACAAGTTTTCCAGGTGCGTCGGAACCCTGTTGAAATAGCCAATAACAAAATGGCCGATAAAACTAGTATATAAAAAAATTATAGTATTAGAATATGGATTGCCTTAAAAGATTCGTCAATATGATTTAAAAGTATTTTTCTACATAAAAATTAATTTTTTTTCATTAGTAGGCGAGATTTTTATCACCAGAAAAACAAACGACTATAAATTACAATATTTTTCTTTTTATGTAGTGTTTGTAAAAACCACTTACTGCCGAAAAAAAAATCTATCTACTTATATTTTACAAAACTTTTAAAATCAAACCCCATTCTTATCTGACAAGTTCTTAAAACGATTTAAAAAAGGAATTCTTTAAGTTTGTTCTTCTCCTTTAGAAATTTCTCCACAAATTTATACATTACATAAATATTGCGGTCATTTCTAAAATGTTAAAAACTATCTGATGAAACCAAAGTTTAAGTGTGGATAAAAAAAAAATCAAAATTATTTGAAAATGGCTATTTTAAAATTAATATTTCTTTAAAACTTTAAAAATAAAATCATTTAAAAACATATTAATCTTCTGACAGTTCCAAATGTATTTTTGCGTTCATGTATCATTTCATTTCATGTTCATTTTTCCAGCAACAACACACACATTTTAAATTCTTAAAAATACTCTAGTTTCTAATATTTTCCAAAATTTTTTAATTGGGGTATAAATTTAAAGCCATCTCTTTAAGAATAAACAAGTTTTTCTTAAAAAAAAAAAAATTATATAAATTTATTAAAATGTCATTTAAACTCCCTAACTTTACATTTTGGTTAATTTTCTTAACGGTCAGAAATTTAATGCATAAAAGAGGCTAATAGTTATTTTTAAAACCTGAACGCAGTGACCTTCAAACAATTTTTGTATTTGTAAAACCGTTTTCACAGATTCAGAGTTTAAATATTTTTTTAGATAACTCTTTTTAAAATATTAATTTTAAAAGAGATAACTTTTTGAATAACTTTACAATTTGATTGATTCTCTTAACGGTCAGAAGGTTGATGCATAAAATAGGCTAATATTTAATTTTAAAACCTGAACCCAGTGACCTCTAAACAATTTTTTTATTTGTAAAAACGTTTTCACCAATTCAGAGTTTAAATATTTTTTTAGATAACTCTTTTTAAAATATTAATTTTAAAACAGATAGCTTTTAGTATAAATTTCAAACCTTTCCATTTGAAAAATATTGTCAAATTGAACCGTTTTAGACCTCTAACGCTCCTGAATGTGACACGTCTAGTTTTTTCATCAATCCCTTCAATTTTTAAATTCATGAAAATACTTCTTTTACAATATTTTTTTAATCGAATTGTTTGAGGTAGATCTTAAAAGCTGTGTCTTTACAAGGAATTAAAAATTTGGCAAAAAAATAAATGTGCATGCAAAGGACAAATTATTTAAACTTGAAAGCAGCGAAAACAACTTTACAATTGCTAAAATCATGCGAGTGGGTTAATTAATTTTAAAACTGTGGACATTGCTGAAAAAACTTGAGATTCCAGGCCGTTCGTTTCCATGACGATTATTTGGTTTTTCCTCAAAATATCTATTAAAATAATGTCAAATAACTCCTCAACACTTTTTAATTTTCCAGATATTTATTTCAAAGATATCTTAAGGTAGTAAATACAGTGTTCACTCTAGACTTGAAAAAAGGCAGGGGGCAATTTCGAGAAAAACACAACTGCAGTTTTTTTTAAAATTGCTTTTATTTGGCACATCTGATCGGCTCTCCATTATGTAGTCAAATTGTAGAACCGAATTAAAACTAAAGAAAATACCTACAAAATGAAAAAAAAATTGTTTTAAATATACAGAAAATATTAAATCTTTAAAATCGTGCAGCTACAATGCTGATCTCGGCAATTCTAGTTAGTTGATAATAACCAATAATAAATGCGGTTAAAATTAAAAAAAGCCTCATGCCATGCTACAAAACTTTCAATAAATCAGCAAAACACTAAAAGTTTATCATTATTGTCTGTGTAATTGCAGATTGCTGATTTTTCAAACATTTTAAATAATTTATTATCTATTGATAACCAAACATCTAACAAATTCCATCAATGGTAACAAATGCAATTGAAGCTAAAATAATTAGTAGTAAGTCCGAAAGGAAGCAAGCTATTTTCAGTCGAAAAATCACTGCAATCTCAAAGGAGAGAAAAATTGATTTTTGTTACTGACGTGAAATGGACGAGAATGGATATTATTTTAAATGGTCAGGCGAATTGCTGGAGGGCAAGAAAGGTGGCAATTCGGGCATGATTTTCAAAGTAAAACGGGGGCCATCCTTAACAAATTCCTAGAGTGAACACTGTAGCAAATTTCTGCTGCATAAAGACAAAAAAAAAAAACTCAACTAAATCAGTGCAACGTACGGATACAATCCGTATTCAATCTGTACATTGTATAGATTTAAGAGCTTATGGTACAGGTTTGATCCACAGAAGTTGGCAGGTATGGTAAATGCTGAACTAAACATTTGAAAACAGAACTAAAATAATAAAATATTACAAACTATAAGGGGGTGGGGTTTGCAGAGCTTGAGCAGTCCATAGGACATTTTGTCATGTGTTAACTAATGTACGTGTTTAGATCCCCAGTGCTGACAGTCGGATTGTAGAATTTGGTGTAACCTGTTTAAAAAGGATAAATGAGATTTTTAAATTAAGAACAAAACATAAAATAAAATTAATTTTCCATAAAGAAATAACTAATAAGTATTGAAATAATAAAATCAGCAAAAGGGGCGTTCTCAAACCCATAAATTGTTTTCCAAAGAAGAGTTGTATGTATGCCTGAAGTCTATAGAAATAGGCAGTTTTGCAATTAGAATTCTGGAGCATTCGACACATGAATTTCAGGTTGTAAAGTTGGTTGGAATACGGTTGCATTAGAGCTACACAATAGTAAAGTACAAGATTTATCCCGAAAAAAAGACATGAGAACACCGCTTGGTTATTTTGACCCGCAACTTGATGACGACAACCCTTTAGCTGGGAGTCCACTTTCTGAACTTGCACAACATGAGAAATGCAAGGAATTTAGAATCACAACAGGATTTTACAAGATATGTGCACCAATGTCGATGTAAAATTTATTTGCAGACAATTATTATTTTATTAAAAGCCTGTTGCAGACTATTTAGAAGTTTTCTGCTACTGAACACCAGTCTCTACATTGCGATCTTCAGTTGCAAGACAAAAATCGCACTCGTTACTTTACAAGCTTTTCTGATCAGGCTATGTGGGCCTGGTTGTCATAAAGTGATGCTTTTATAGCAGCAAACACCTTCTCCACTACCTTAAAAATAAATTATGGGCTCAAAGGCCAAAATTGTAGATTTTTATAAAGATCAGGCATACACACAACTTTAATATATAAGGCTCAGTTAGAATAATAACAGGCAACACCTTAAGTCTACCCAAGAGGAATAGGTTGATACATACTTCACATTTAAACCAATATTACTGAGAATAATGTTAAATCTAATACTAAGTATTGAATATGTGAAATAATTTTATTCCCCTCTTCTTATTGGATACCATATCTTTCAATTGATCCATTGCTAGGGATGAACCGGATTTCCAATCACATATCCGGCAGTTTTTCTTTTAACAAAAATATCCATTAAGTTTTTTAAGAAGCTGTTCACATTCATACTGATTTTGAAACGTCCGTAGCTGTACTGTGTGATGCGTTCGAAAATATAATTTTGAAATATTTCCAAATTGCAGTTCTAAATTGCACTATGTTTAAATGCTAAAACTATCTCTTACTAGACTGGAGAAAACAATTTCTAATATATAACGAACAGAGATGTAGCTGTACACCCTATACACGACCACCTACATAGATTGTTCAAACATGAGGATACTCAGGTATCTAGTCTCAGTATATCTTCCTTACTACCTATTCTCTATGATCCACTATGTCTGAAATGCACTTTGTCGGGTTTTAAAGAGAAATTTATCACTTCACTCCTTACCGAACTGAATAGCCTGTGTAAAACTTAAGTGAGAATCTACAGAATACCTCATGGTAGTATTTTCAGTAAAAAACTTAAAGAACAAAAGATAATTGATCGCTGCAAAAAAAAAAATTGCGGCATTTTATTCATCTGGATATCCGGCACTTTGTTTCCAGATATCAGATAATTAAAAATCTGCCGGATACCGGATATCCGTTTAATCCCTACCCATTACAATTTATATATTGTTCCATCAGAAATTTGTGTTTATCGCCTCGAATGTTCGTAGAAACCGAGACACATTTTAAGCAAAAACCAACACTAAAATATACCCAGAAGAACTTTTTTTAAAGAGATTTCAAACAATACTTTATTTTCTATTTACATTGAAAATTCACAATTCTTTAAGATATCTTCTTTTCATTAAAACTCCAGACACAGAAAAACACTTGAGTTAACATTCATAAAAATGAGCAAAGACTCATTTTTTTCATCAATCTTAAAAATCTATTCAGGCAAAACACCAGTGTAAAGTATAATACCATTGTATACCCACTCAGAAAGGTCACTGAATTGCTGTACAAACGGTCATCGAAAAAGGTGTTCCAGATTCATGTAGTATGTATATAACTCAAGGCGGAAACAATTATTATATGTCTCATTATTAAATTAGGCAATAAATTATAAATGTAATTATCACAGGGTGGCAACAAAATCCTGGAAAAAAATTTGCTGATTTTTATGATGGTGTCACATAAATATCCCTGATTTTACAATTACATTAAGAAATGTTGAAATACATGGTTTGTATAGAAATAGTATCCATGCTATAAAAATACAATAAATATATTGCATTATAAATGAAAAATTATGAGCATCGTATATTCATTAGCCACCCACATATTGTTTACAATCCAAAGTACAACTGTGCCTTGCTTTTTTAAAATTATAATTCTTTTTCAGATTTAAAAGGAAATATGTATTGACAACTAAACTATACAGAATAGATGATAAGAATTTCCGTTTTAATGATCCAAATTTGAAAATTTCCCTGATTTTTGTGTGTGAAATTTTAACATTTTGCTTTAAATTTCAAGAATAAAAAAAATCCATGCTTATGCCCTGATTTCTTGGTTTTCCAGGTTATGTTACCACTCTGTATTAAATTGTATACAATTTGAGTAATTCATGTATTATTTTATGTATGAAATCCAAATTTTTCCACTCATTTTTTAACTTAATCAGTTTATATTTTAGAAAACTATATAAACTTAAGAATTTTATTTTTGCATTTGTGAGGGTCTTGATGATACTTTGATAATTAGTTGACTGTGTTAACTTCCTACTAGAGCTAGAAAGCGTGATATTTGTGATTTTCCGGGGACTATCTTGAAGGAAACAGTCTCGCAATTTTAAATCATTGTAAAAAGACAATGATAACACCTGTTCTGAATAAAACCAGTATCAATTTAGGATACAAGTCTTTCTAAGCAGAAGTTCAATACAAACTTTGTTACACTTGGAAATCAATTGAATCTTTTTAACAATGTTATGGTAAGACGACTAAAAGGAACAATACACTAAAAGCCCTTATTGAACAATAAGATCTGTACTTATTGTATTGAGCAAATAATCAAAGAAAGCTCGAAAAAAATACCTTATTTTTATCAATAAAACACAGCAACTATAAAAAACATTTTGTAATGGAACAACCAATTTAGAATAATTCCCAAAAAGAGTGAAATTTATTTCAGGAAACGACTGGTTGAAATGTCAAAGTGAAGGATTATTTGACTTTATAATTCCTCTCCAAGAGAAGTTGATCAGAACAAACTAAATCTTTTACTTACTAACAAATTTGGCTATTTCGTGTGCACGTTATTAAGAATTTTTGGAACAATGTATTCCAAATATATGTTTGCAGAAATAACAAATGAAAATAGTTTATAAAAAAGATACCATGAAATCAAGACAATCACAATGACTAATATAAAACTCTAAATAGCCAAGGACCTTTATAGTTTGTTAGTTATTGCAAAAATAAAATCATGGACACATTTTTCGATGAACTCGGCTTCAAAATAACCATACCTTACCATCAGCGATTAGCCTTACAATTCGATGGACAAAGATTGAAAAGGTCATGTACAACAAATGTATACTTTGAATAAATCAGGTGAAGCAGTTAGCTACAATCGCTCAAATGAGCAACCTAGCCGCCTACATACAAATGTAGCTATCGTTATGCACAAGTACAAGTGCATAGTTCATTTAAAACATCACAGACACAATTCCTCTAACAGTGGACAGTGAGACATGTTGGATAAAGGGCGAGATACAATACCCTTAAACATGCATAAATATGATACGTCATATACATCCAAAAGGACAAAATAACATTGGAATATACATCAACAATTCTAACGTTCAATATTTAAGTAATACACCTATATTTGAAATGGACAACGAAATAGAAGGAAAGAATCAATATAAAGAAGAACCAGGCAGAATCAATATAAAGAAGAACCAGACACATAGGTAAGGGGTTTGAAATTTAGGGTTCTGTTTCCGAAAAAGGCTTAAAGAAAGTTAATTTTGATAAGTTAACTGGAACAGAAGCAAGTATTATGGATTGAAGAAAAATGCCTCTATTTACGAAGCTGAAAACTAAACCAACTGTACAACTAAAGCAATGGCATTGATTAGCTTAGCCCTCCAAATAAATTTATTTTAACAATATGGAAGAGAAAATAACAAGTTTAGTAACATTGGAATATTGAACGCTATAAATGGGTCCTTAAGATAAGTTGTTCTGGTGAATTCAGAATAGTAAGCAGGGATTCTTGAAAAATAGACTAGTTTTTGTCAAGGATAGTGAAGACCATATATATATAAGGTGTGCTCGTGTTTCGCTTTTTGAAAGGGGCAAGGAAAGTATCTTTTTGATGTCATTTTAGCTCCGCCTTACTATGAGTTTTTGATCATTCTCATTGGCTGTGTGTTTCAAGCATTGCTACTTAGGTTCGATCCCCGGTTGGGTAACAACTGGTGATTTAATTTTTAATTAGCAAAATAATGTAAATATCTGTAAATAATTGCGTTCAGATAGCTTCGCTTCTAATCTGTCCTTGTTTTGTTATGTCCCCGTATTTTACTTGATTGAAATTGTAACTAATTTAATATGTCCAATACAAATGCATTGACATGATGGTTCCGACTCCCATTCTCTTGCTCTCGTGGTAGCTATTATAATTTTAATACGCTTAATTTATTAAGCAACTCTTTTGCAATTTTTACATACTAAGTACAATCCTTTAAATATAATTTAAACACTTAAAATTTAGCAAATACTAAATAAATATCACTTTTAAATAGTTCACAAAAAAACGAATAGATGGCAGCACGTCACGAACCATTGGTTCAAATCGATTTCGGAATATTTCATTAACGAAACAACTCTGCAAATTGATTTAAATTGTTTTTTCAAGCAAATTTTAACTGTTTTCTTTTAAATAAATTTATGATTAGTTAAAAAACAAGAATTCTTGTTAAATTAAGTACTCCTTGTCAATAGCAACAATTACTTCTAAAACCTGTACAAACGAGAGCATTAGACACGCCCACAGAAGGCGGAGGAAGGAGATACTTTTCCCCGCCCTCCGTCAGAAAGCGCGAGAACCAGCACACCTTTTATATATAGTCTCCACTTTCCTTGAGTTTTTATCTGGAAGCTCGATTTTTAAAAGCCAATCACTGAATTTAATACCCAGCAATAGAGAGAAAGAGATAATCCACATTTCCTAAACAGGAAAATCTACTTATTTAGCATATAGTAAAAAAACAAGGCATATATATGTTGTATAACTCCTAACACAATCCACAAATGCCTAAACATGAAATATCTAATATTCTGAGTCTATAAAAGGACACTGAACTCGAAAAACACCTAATGGAAGTTGACAACATGTTTCCTACAAATAGTGAACAAGATATATTTTATATCATTGCTTTTGTATTGCAGGCAAAAAAGGGTCAAATATCAGATTAACATTCTCAACACTGCGAATAACAGATTGGTATTTCTCTCTTTTAACTATCATTGCAAAGTATTCACCCGCTTGAACACTGGCTAATTTACTAAAAAGGTGAATATTTAAAAGGGGCTTTTGGAGGACTAGATAGTAGTAGAATAACATCTAATATATTTTGTAGCTTTTTCCAACCAGTGATTCTTTAACCCTTTGCACCCTGCTGTCGTCTCCCACGAGATAATATAATATACTACTTTTGGTTTTCTGCTCTTTAAAATAAACGAGAACAGCATGAACTTGTTCTCTTGCAGCTTCAAAACAAATATTTTTTTCACCTGTATGAGCAAAAACAATTCTTGTAAAAAGAACAAAACTAGGAATAACTGTTCAGTACAAAGAACACAAATGCACAGTTCTGTAGAAAGAACATGAATGTACCGTTCTTTTGGTTCCTACTTTTTATTAAAATAAACGAGAGCAGCATGAACTTGTTCTCTTGCAGTTTCAAAACAAACGTTTTTTTTCCCCTGTATGAGCACAAATAAATTCTTGTAAAAAGAACAAAACTAGGAATAACTGTTCAGTACAAAGAACACAAATGCACAGTTCTGTAGAAAGAACATGAATGTACTGTTCTTTTGGTTCCCCCTTTTTATTAAAATAAATAAGAGCAGCATGAACTTGTTCTCTTGTAGCTTCAAAACAAATGGTTTTTTTTCCTGTATGAGCACAAAAAAATTCTTGTAAAAAGAACAAAAATATGAATACTGTAATAAAGTAGTTAAAAGTTTAGTAAAAAGAACACAAATGTACAGTTCTGTAGAAAGAACATGAATGTACAGTTCTTTTGGTTCCCTTTTTATTAAAATAAACGAGAGCAGTATGAACTTGTTCCCTTGCAGATTCAAAACAGATGTGTTTTATTTCTGCACGAGCAAAAAAAAAAAAAATCTTTAAAAAAGAACAGAAATAGGAATAATGGTTCTGTAGAAAGAACACAAATATACAGTTCTGTAGAAAGAACATGAATGTACATAATGTACAGTTCTGTTGGTTCCCATTTTATTAAAATAAATGAGAACAGAGTGAACTTGTTCTTTCTGTTCACAACTACAACTTTTTTTCCTGTATGATCACAAAAAGTTCTTGGAAACAGAACAAGGAATAACTGTTCTGTAGAAAGAGCCTAAATGTCAAAGATGGTCTTGGAGTGCAAAGAGTTAATTTATTTTCTAGTAGTCCTACTTAAGAAGGTATTTTTATATATTATTAAAAATAATGAATTCCACACAGATTACTATTCCTAAAATATATTTTTAAGATTAATACTTTTTCAATACCAGGTTCTAATTTAATTAGTGATTGCCCTACGCAGTATCGTTATTTGCAGAAATATAAAATAAATGTGGTTAAATAAAGTTTCACAAAAATTTGCTGAATTTAAATAATCTATTTTGTCTAAATAAATATTTACTAAATCCTTTATCAGGAAGTAATGGTATAAACACTTATGCACATTATTTTAGTGAAACTATTAATTGTCAGTTAAACGTTATGCAGGCTTTTTAGAAATTTTAAGAAACAATTTAATATAGATTAGTTTATATTTAATGCATTATAGCTCAACAACAGCAAATGCTATATTTAGAACAAAAAAAAATATTTAAACGAAATATTTAAGAGAACTAAACACAAATTTAACTAAAAAAAAACTTCTTTTAACTTCTAGAGAATGCAATGAGTTTGCATTTAACATATTTTTTTGTACAAAAAAAATAGCAGCAAAATACCTATAAATAGTGACATTTATATTAATTAAAATATATTTTTTTTTGTATCATATTACATTTACCCATTGAAACTTGCAATGCATAAATTCTGATAGAAAAATCATTTCAATTTCATAAATGCATGTTAGAAAATAAACGTCTATTGTCAAAGCCAAATATTGGAATTGATTACAGAAATCAGGAGAGTACAGAACTAAAGTGTATGGGAGAAGTTTTTTGGGCAAGTATGTAGCCAAAACGAAAGGGGCTTTACCCTCACTCAAAAATAGATATTTTAGTTATAAATTTAGCAATTTTTAATTATATGTAAAAACCCCAAAACTTTATTCTTTTAAATTAGGGAGCTCTAATCCTTTTGGCGCCCATTTGATTCACGGTTCAATTTTTTTTTTTTTGTACTAAAAAAAAAAAGCTTAAAAATTATTCTAAAATTTTAAAGTGGGTATAAAAATTGTAGGTACCTGCAAGTTATAGGTATTTTTCTCTCATTTTAAATAAATTTTATGTGTGTATGGCATTTTTAAAGCTTTTAACAATTTAGCTAAAATGACAAAAGATATATTAACTTTATAACAAAAAAAATTAGCATTTATGGAAGTCAATATCTAACTTATGTTTCTTAAAGTATTTGAATTTCTATTATATTGTGATGTTATTATTTTTAAGTTTCTTTATTTGTTCAGGAGTACATTTAAAGGTTAAGGTAATTTGGACCAACAATCGTAGCATTGAGGGTGGGAATAGGGTAAGTGATGGGATAACATGAGATTGTTTTTAAAACCTAAGATGAAAACTGCATTACTTGATGATATTTCAATGGTCATGAACTGGGTGATTTAGATTTTCGCAGCTCATTCGGGGAGCCTGATTGGTCAGATTTGTACTCATTTCAAAGAGCTCTGTGCTAAGGCCCATGAAGCTTGTTAGAGTTGTTTTTACCTGAAAGGAGAACTGCAATGCTCATACAAAGTGTTTCACATCAAATACATTCACTTGAAAGGGATAAAAGACAAATATATAAAAAAGCACAGTTTACAAATAACAAAAAATATGTACATAGGTAAAATTCAATTTATTATTTCTAGGTTTTGGTTAAATAACACAGTGGGCTATTGGTGGCGGTTCGGGACCTATCTCGAAGGAAAGGCTCGGGAACGATGCCTCGTATTTTTGGACCATGGTCAGATGACGTGGACAACACCTGAGCTGGCACCCAACGCCTTCAATAGACGTCGGGACTTTGGACCCCGATCAGATTTATTGTGCACCAGTCCCGTATACACAGCGTTAATTTTTTGTGGATGTTCTAGACGACATTCTAGTATTTTGGTAGCGAAGTTGGCAATCCTCCGATCGCAATATCACTACTTTTTACTATTCTTTAGTCTAGTCCAGCGGTCGGCAAACCACGGCTCGCGAGCCACATGCGGCTCTTTGGCCTTTTGAGTGTGGCTCTTCCACAAATTACCACATGCGGGCGGGCACGTTGAAACTTCGTGGCAAAAATTAAAAACAACAACAACATACAAACTTGACTTACCCAAACTTTCCAAGGAGATGCAAGGCAATTGTTCACATTAGTGTTTGTCAGTTATTATTAGGATTGAGAAAGGTATGTTAAGATAGTTTAGTCTTATAGAGAGGATGAACGAAAGGAGATAGACGAAATACAAGACGGGTGTGGATGGAAGAGTTGGAAGGGGTTGATCTCATCGAACGCACCTCAATCAGATTACGATTTTAGCAAAGGCCAGCTTTTGAGTACCCTAATTAAGTTAATAACAATGTATCTACCTATATAGTTTAAGTTTAAAAAATGTGGCTCTCAAAAGAAATTTTAGTCGTTGTTCTGTTGATATTTGGCTGTGTTGACTAATGAGTTTGCCGACCACTGGTCTAGTCCATCGCAAGGATTGAACCGGGGAACCTTGGATTCCCAGCTGACGTCTTAATCCTCTCGGCCACGGAGGCCTCTTATTATTTCTAGAAAATACATAATTGACATCACAAATTTAGTGTGCCCCAAGTTACTTTGAAACAATTATTTTCAAATATAATTATTTCTTGATATTTTACAAACAAAATGGACATGACTGCAAGATATAATTGATGAAATTCTATAATAATTTTATTCATGCAATGCCCAACTGACTTGCATCTAATCACATGACATTTGAATTCCATGCCTTAAACGGAATGCGAACCCAGACCCATTGAGCTTCGAGAACTACACTGTTAATTTATTCAACATTTAAACTGTTTTTTGAGGGTATTGATTTTTCAATAATAGGTCAGTATGCATAAATTTGTTAAATAAAGAAAGTTTTAGTGCAAATACAGATAAATAAAAGGGTGACAACATCCTGGAAAAAAAGTTCCCTGATTTCCATGATGGTGTCACAAAAATTTCCCTGATTTTACAATTACATTTAAAATTATTTCTTTTGTAAGTAATTTTAAATGTTTTATTTTCTTAATATTTCCTATTCCAATCTTCAATAAATCACATATTCGTTAGCCCCTCACGTGTTGCTTACAATTCAAGGTCCAATGCACTTTGCTTTTGCTGCTCCCTCCAGCAGTGGTACACGTTATTACAAAAATAAAACTAAAAATATAAGAATGCGCATAACTATACTTTAAAAAAAAATATTTTTCAGAACTAAAAGGAAATACTGACAACTAAATTACCCACAATAGAGGTCATAATTGCCATTTTAATGATCCAAATTTGAAAATTTCCCTGATTTTTTAAGAAATTTTGAACATTTCCCTGGTAATTCCAGAATAAAAAATGTCCATGATAATTATCTGATTTCCTGGTTATGTTACCACCCTGAATAACATACTATTTATTAAGATTCATATTAAATAACAAAAAAATGTACAAGTGTCTTGTATCTGCATAAACAAAGGGTGTATAAAATATAAAACAAAACTACAAATATATGGCATAAAACAAAATTTAAGATAGTGAAATAATATTACACAGAAAACCATATTACTTTGAATTTAATTTACAATGTATCTCTTAAGAAAGAAAAATTTAACATTAGTTGGAAAATAAAATAAAACTATGATTATTTGAATGAAAATAAAACTATGATGATAAGTCTACCAAAAGATTTTTTTTATTAAATAAATAAGTTCATATTTTTTTTTATAAGTGATTGAAGCTAAAAAGTTTGTAATTAAAAAAAATTTGCTATTTTCTGAAAGTTTTAATAAATCGTTAGCAACGGATCATAAAAAGTAGTTACGCAATCCTAACTAGACCACTTTAAATTATTTAGATATTAAAGAATCACAATTTTTTTTAGAAATTGCAATTTGGGTGATGCTTAATGTATAGCTGGATTCAATTAAAAAAAAATACAATATAGAAACTTATAAATAAATTATGAAACAAAAACTTACCTGTAAAACATCGCAGATTACATAATAACATCACGGGCTGCATATGAAAAAAAATAATAATTAAGAAACTTTTATTAACAATAGCTCATACTTAGTGAACTAAATCAATCAGTTATATAATAAGACCAATATATTTGAAACAAAATGTGGATTCTATGCTTAATAAAATAGTCTTTTAAAAAAAAGGGAAAACCAATTTTAAGAAAATGCAATAAAGAGTAAAAAATAATTTTTAATTTTACAAACAAGTTGTAAAGAATGTTAATTATTTAATATCAATTTTATACTTATTAAAACTTTTTGACATTGGCACCAAATTTTATGTACGATTTTTGTGAATTGGCACCAACTTTTTTACTTTTTTGCGTATTTCCTTCAAGTGGTTTTTTAAAAAAAAAAAAAAAGGTTATTTTATATTTCCGTATATATTATTTTTATAAGGTAGGTTATTTTTTATTTTATATTATATTTAAAGGTTTTTTTATATTATATGGTTTTTAAACATACCTTATGATCTCCCATTGCACGATCTGCACCGACTAGTTGATACAGAACTGGTGGAAAACCACTGTTTAACGCAGTCTGCAAAAGTGTGTAAACATTAATTGATTAACAAAGATTGAAGTTAGAATCAATGAAGGCAACAATATATTCATATCTATTTGCAGTGATAAGTAAACAGATATACATTCGCAGATAAATATTGAAACAGCAACAGTTATCATTTATTTTTCATGAAATTGTTACTAATATCACTCGTTACCTATTTTTAAAATTAGTAAATATCACTCCCTGATTTGGAAATAAATTAGAGAACAAATTTAAATTTTGAGAACATTTGTTTAGAATAATATATGTTTGGAACATCTTGTTTATATGGCCCGTTTGACAATCTTTTCCTTTTGTCGTCGAAATTCAAATGCTATACAATAAAACACAATCATGTCGTATTAGGCTTAGTTTGAGATAAATATGACATAAAAACATATATTTGAAACCTTTTGAAAACTATTTTCTGAGGTAGGACCCCTGGAAATACTAGGTTTTCACTAATACAACTCAACAAGAAGTATTATATAAAAAATTGAATTTTTTTTTTATATATTTTTTATTTTTATGATTTTTACAGTTATTAGGTTTTTAATTTTTTCTCCCATTGTCTCATAGTCCGAGTTCTTAAGCATTTTCTAGACAAATAGCAGTTATTATTTTAACCCTTTGCACTCGTATGTCGGACATCACTCGTTTTACCATCGCGCTCGTATGTCGCCATAGAAATAGGAAAAACCACAGAATTATAAAATGTAATTGTTTCTTTATGTTGTGCTTTTTATTTTGTTTCTTGTTTGTAGTTTCTTTGTTGTTTTTATTGTCTTTTAGTTAGTTTTGTTACAGTTACTTACTTCTTACTAGTTATAGAAAATTTAATAATTTGTGATAATTTAACCAGAACATTTCTGTTTGAAGTATTTCTAAGTTGATTAGCTATGGTGGAGGTGCCGGTATTACGTTCCGCCCCTAAATATTGTTTATATAGTTTGTTTATATTATTACATTTCTTAGATTTTTAATGCGGTGTAATGTAATATACTTAAGTATTCTTAGTTGTTTCAATAAATTACTTTGACACGTTAAAAAATAAAATATTATGTGGCTACATTTCCATCCTAGGTCAAAAAGTGTATTCATGGGTTATATTTAAAAAATTTTTTATTTAAGGATGGTAAACCTTCTAGTTAAATTGGAACACATTTCCATCAAAAAAATTCATCTTGATCGAACATGAAAAAAAATTCTGAGTTATTTGCTAACTTTCTAAAGCATAATTACGAGTGCAAAAGGTTAATAAAGGTTCTCATAGAAAAAACAAAGTGAAAACAAGATCAGAAGTTTATGCTAACTCATTAAAACCATTCCATTATAAAATATATTGCAGAATAAGTATAAAGTAATATTTCAAACATAGTTTTATAGAATACTAGTAGAAGTGCCCAGGCCTATTTACTCAAACTAAGAGGCTCCGCCAACCCTCGGAGGACTACTATGCAATCCTCATACACCACTTCTCACTTCGCTCGCTAAAAAGTAGGACACAATAACAATGTGTCCTAGTAACAATACTTTTTTAATTTATTACTAAACTTAAGTTGAAACTATAAATTTAAGTTATAATTTATCTTGGCATCAATACATTTTTTCGCCATGTAAATCAATGTAAAATCATTTAAACTAATTTATTTTTAATTACAAATGTAAACAATGGTGCCACCTCAATTTGTTGCTCATTTAAAGTTTGAAAAAGCGTTTTTCAAAACTGCAATTTTTTAATTTAAATAGGCTTATTTTTATTTTGCCAAATTTAAGCTGTCATCATCAAAATAATTATTTACTACTGAATTGAAGGGGTTAATAGTCAAAATGTCTTACATAATGGCAAAATAAAAATACGGACGCAACATAATTTTGTAAATAAACTAACTGTTGCCATTCCGCATAGAGAAAAATAGCGTTTTTCAATCACCGCATAAGAGAAATAAATATAAAGATTAGCGGTTTTAGCAAGAAGTCATTTCTACTTTAAGGGGTGCGAAGGGGGATGTTTTTCAAAGTCTTATGAAGACAATAACCTTTCTCTTGTTTTGAAGGTCAAGTGCGCAAATTTCATCAACCTCTGAATAAAACTGCAGATTTGTGGAAAAAAACAAACCCACAGACACTATTCTTTATATTTCTAGATTTTTAACCAAAAACTCACCATATTCACGAGTGATAATGCACTTTGACTGAGGAAAATTCTGTCACACCAGGAGGGACACCTAGTCCTCATGTAACTAGTCCCGCTGCAGGTGTCTTCTTTGAATGGATAGCTGAGGAGAACACATTTATTTTTAGTGAACATAGCAGTTGTAATTAGGGATGAACCGGATAGTGGTTTTGCCAGATAGCGGATATCCAGCGCACATTACAAACCGGATATCCGGCAGTTTCTTTTTTATGAAAATATCTTCTCATACACACTAAAAAAAACGGAAATCGGTCAAAAATTAGAAAATAATTTTTTTATTCTATAAAATTCCCCATTTCCTTACCTTTAAGGTGATACCAAGTTTGAATAAACATTAAAAAAAACTATTTTATTTACAAAGGGTTATTCTAGAGTGCTGCTAGCAATGGGCGTATGTTTTGTACACTTTAAACTCAATTTCTGAATAATTGTATTTTTACCATATGCGCTTTCATTCCAAACATGAAAACTCAAGTTTGCTTAAACTTTTGAGAAATTTATTTTTATTTCAACTTTATATTAGTTGTGAGATGTTATGACCCTCCACCATAACGATTCGTTAAAAAAAAATTGAATAGAATTTTAAAGTTAAAAATGAGAAAAATTCAAGGGAGAATCTGCACACTGTTAATACATTAGTAAAATTTTCAGGAAAATACTTAAAGCAAAGATAATTGACCGCCACAAAAAAAATCTTCGATGTTTTATTCATCCAGATATCTGGCATGGTAAATCGGATATCCGGCATTTTACTTCCGGATATCGGATAGTTACCGGATATCCATTTCATCCCTAGTTATAATATAAGTAGGTGAGCCCAACCCACATTTTTTTAAAAACTCATTCTATGATACTAACTTTCTTACAGAAAACGAATTTACTGAAGCAATATCGGTCTAACCCATTTTCCCGTAATTTCCGCTAAAAAGAGTTCATAGTTCGTTTTTGATTTGAATGCTATTCAAAATAAAAAAAAAAAATCCTGTAATCCCACATTACTGGCAGTTTTAATGGATAATAACAATGACAGATTACATATGTTCTCCACCTATCAACTCAGTGCCACAATTATTTAAAATAAAAAAAAAACAATCAAATTCTCAAAAATATTCAAGCTCGGTTTTCTTTGTAAAGTATATTTGGGTGTTGGGCCATTCTTGCACTCATCTACTCATATATTCATAACACACAAAGTTATAGTAGAATTATTTTCTTCCTTATAAGAGGAAAAATTTCATTTAGAAATATACCATTTAAAGTTTCTTAATAATAAAAAAAAAAGGCAGATGTTACATATAAAATAAATAAATGTTACAGTACGCATGTTAATTATTTAAGAAAGAACAATATAGTAAAAAATATACACATTTATCACTGTCAATCAAAATAATTGAGTATATGTAATCAGTGTTCACTCGAGGCATTTTTTGAAGGACGGTCCCCTCTGCCCGCCCTTTTTTCATTTCGATAGCTCCCTTGTGCCCCTTTTTCAAAAATGCTGCCCTCTTTTGAAAACATTTCGCCCCTCTTACCCTTTTCAGTCAAGCACAAGCGTCCTTGCTTCCCTAGCAGTCTTTTAAAAAAGGCACCAATTAAAAAAAATTGTGTGTAAATTGGAATTAAGCAAATTATGCCAGTAGAAAAACAAACTCCATTTTAACTACGCTTGTTCTTCGATTGCGATGATTCTGAGGTAATTTCGAGCATTCCCCGAATCCTATGCCTGTGGCGGCATATGAAATTCTAAGTTTGTTTTAAAGAGAAGATGGTTTGGGGCGAGGTTACAAAATTAGGCATTTTATTACCAAATTTTGGATTTAAGTAGCTTTTTCATCGGTTTTAAAAGGTCTAGTTAAGGCTACTTACAGATTCGATTTTTAGGAAAAACATTAATTTTTAAAGGTCAAATTTTGGACTTTAAGCAGTATCTTCATAAAGAGACATCAATTTTGTACGGGTCTTTTCTTCGAGATAGGCCCCGAACTGTCAACAATAGCCCAATATGCAGCTGTAGTGCAATGTCAGCCAATAAATTGGAACTTGTTTTGTTTGGTCACGGGTCCGATGTGTGGTTAATTCCTAGTGTCCGGTGCCCTCGCCAAATGGTATTTGGCGACAAATGAGTGGGCGATAAAGTTTATATTTTGGCAACTAGATGAACTAGATGCGCAAGGCTAGATGAACTAAATGGCAACAAGGCTGAACTAGATGCGCGCACATTAACTCTACAGCGCTGTCGAAATGCACCAAACGACTGCCCGAGGGATTGCCTGTAAGCACCATGAGCAACTGCCCGGAGGGACATTGTTACCTTCGAGATAGGCGCCGAAATGCCACCAACAGCCCAATAAAAAGCTCTAGTGCGATGTTAATTAACCAAAGCAAAGCTTCAAGATCAATTGTAAACATTGGGAGGACATTGTTACCTTCGAGATAGGCGCCGAAATGCCACCAACAGCCCAATATAAAGCTCTAGTGCAATGTTAATTAACCAAAGCAAAGCTTCAAAATCAATTGTAAACCGTCGCCATTAGCCCATTGTAGAGCTCAATGTGACCATTGCAATGTCCGCCATTTTGATTTGGCGACAAAAAAAAACACGTCATTTTTGGCCTTGACGCCAATTTTTGGACTTGGCGACAACGGGGCACCGTACACTAGGAATTTACCCCGATGTGTTAACCGTAGCCACGCCTACCCCAAACTTCTTTTTTGGAAGAGCCTTTTTAAAAACAAGAAGTGCCTTTTCAAAATAGGGGTGCCCTTTTACTGCAAACAGCGCCCTGCCCCATTTTATTTCTAGAGCAAACACTGTGTAATAAAAGTAAAAAGCAATCACATTATTAACCCTTCCTACTAAAGAACACCTTTGACATTTGCGTTCTTTTCAAGGAACAGTTACTCCACTATACACAACCCCCAAACTTTACTTAAACAACTTCTTATATTTCAATACAAAATTCTGTCAGAAAATTTTTTAATGGTCTCTTGTTATTTACTAAACACAGTGTTCACTCTAGAAATAAAAAAGGGCAGGGCGCTGTTGGCTGTAAAAGGGCACCCCGTTTTTGAAGAGGCAATTCTTGTTTTTAAAAGAGCACATTTTAAAAAAAAGTTTGAAATGGGAGTGGCCACATATTGGTGAAGCTTCGGGGATTATTTTAAAGGAAAGACCCGTACAAAATTGATGTCGCTTTATGAAGATACTACTTAAAATCCAAAATTTGACACTTAAGAATTAATGTTTTTGCTAAAACCCAAATCTGTAAGCAGCCCTAATCGGACCCTTTACAAAACTGATGAAAAGGCTACTTAAATCTAAAATTTAGTAATAAAAGGCTAATATTGTAACCAAACTATCTTCACGTTTAAAAAAACATAGCATTTTATATGCGGCTACAGGCAACCAGTAGGATTCGTGGAATACCCCGTACTCGAAATAACTGCGGAATCATCGCGATTATACAACACACGTAGTTAAAAGGAGTTTGTTATTCTACTGTCATAATTCACTTAATTCCAATTTACACACATTTTTTTTTAATCGATGCCTTTTTCAAAGACGGCTAGGGAAGCAAGGACGCTTATGCTTGACTGAAAAGGGCAAGAGGGGTGGAATTTTTTTAAAAGAGGGCGGCATTTTAAAAAAAAAAGGGGCATGAGGGCGCTATCGAGATGAAAAAAGAGCGGGCAGGGCGGTCCGCCCTTCAAAAAACGCCTAGAGTGAACACTGCTAAACAACTGTACTGTAACATTTACATTATTTTATAATACACCTGATATATACCTGTATACCTGAAAACACTTTAGAACTTAAACTATTTAAATGCATTTTTCTTAACAAAATAAAACTTTACACTCAAACTTTTTTTTACAATGAAAATAATTTTAAAAAAAAATACACTAATTTAAGTTTTAAACTTCATAATAAAGTTTAAAACCTTATTTATAATTAAAGTGAATAAAATATTTTACCTTAAATGAAACACCTAAAGTGAAATAAGACAAAGATAAATATCTTAAAATACCTTCCTAAGTGAAACATGACTTCAAATTAATTATATCCTTTATAGTGTTTTAAATAAATGAAATAATTTGATGCATGTATGTCAAATTAATTATGAACACAATCAATTTCTACTACAGGAGAACCTCATTATAACAGACCCTATTAGAATGGTAGTTAAACGAATAATAATAATAATAAAGGACGCTTATTTTTCTGACAAGTTTTGCATTTCCAATCATGAGATTAAACATTGAACTGTTTGAGTGATGATTTCGCATCTGTTAAAACATTAAAAAAACTGCAATAAAAAAGGGGTTATATCAGAGAGTTGTAATATTAAATAGAGAGCGCCTTCAATACCAGACTCTCATAAGGCCGCGGTGTCAACATTGAAAAGAAAAACCCACATCACGTGGTTATAGCGCTGCCACATTTGGCATTCAGACATCTGCAGGAGATTCAAATTTGGCGCACTTTCTCTTCTTTTGGTGATAAGGAGTTCTGTCCATATTCAACTTTTTAACATATGTACGTATTTACTTATTTTCAAACAATATGCGCTAAATATTTCCTCTTCATTAACGAAACGAAAATATTTTATTTGTGTTCAATACTCGAAGAAGCGAAACTCTTTATGTTTCTCAGGTTTTATTGTTCATATTTTCTTATTCATATTTTCATATTTTCTTATTGAAGTATACAAAATAACAATTGAAAGAACTTCGCTTATGGTAAATTTTTTACATAAAAACGTAATGCAATTATTTCAAAACTACAAAGTAAGAAAAATCTCCTTAATATATCTGTTAAACTCCCTTAAATTGTACCACTCGTTAAAAAAAAACTATATTTAAATACAAAATTAAAAAGAAAACCATATTACAATACTTCGATCTCGTTTAGTTCTTAAAGTCGCCTGCCAAGTAATATTGGCGCATGAATGAATTGGCATTTCCACATATCACGTGGTTTCAATGATGGACACACGGAAATCAGCATATTTATTCCTCTATTTGTATCATTACTCTATGGGTTATATTAGTTGAGCCAAATTTACAATTTTGATGAAAGTTTTTTTTTTGGGGAGAATTCTACCTGACAATACATAAGCTTCAAAAGCCAAGAAAACTATGCCTGGTAGAAGAAAAATAACTAAGGAGTGTGTGCTAGCTTTGTGAATGCAGATGGTAACTATTTGCCATCGGTAAAAGCAAAAGTTCTAATGCACTAAAAAACATGATGGTTGACGGGTTAATCCAAGAAACAAACTTGGAAGAAAGTAAATTATTTTTCAAACTACTGAATGTACAATCAATATGAACTTTATTTGTTCTAAAAATTAATGCAAACCTTTCAATGCAACCTATGTTAAAGGCTATTTTTTATTTTATATATCATAAACACATTTTATAGTTAACTACTGTATTTTCATTGATGTACTACCCTCTGTTGCATTACACCAGTTTTAGAATTTTTTTTTATAAACCGGACTTTCATCAGAACAGACAACTTGTAGTCCCAATTATTCTCTGTAAAACCCGGTATCAAACCTTTTGAAACCACATCTTACAGTAGACATATTGACGAACTAGATTACGTATAGGTCATACACGGCTGACTCACAGACATATTTATTCGCTGAAATACCACCGATTTGTACACCATGTAATTGTCTCTTTTCTGTTAAGCATTTTTTGTGTGCATGTCCTAATTTTAACAACAAAAGACTAAGCCATTTTGGTACTAATAATCCTTTATTGACTGACTTGCTGAGTGATGTACCTCACCCGAATTTGTTTTTATTTCTTCGAGACATCGGTTTAATAAACCATATTAACCCGTATGGTTTTGTAATTAAACCATTGTTTGGCGCAGCTTAGCCATAACTGGCTCTTGCGCCATTAAACACCAACCAACGAATTGGCCTCATAGAGTAATGATACAAATAGAGGAATAAAAACACTGATTTCCGTGTGTCCATCATTGAAACCACGTGATATGTGGAAATGCCAATTCATTCATGCGCCAATATTACTTGGCAGGCCTTGGCGACTTTAAGAACTAAACGAGATAGAAGTGTTGTGATATGGTTTTGTGTTTAATTTTGTATTTAAATATAGTTTTTTTTTTTGAACGAGTGGCACAATTTAAGGGAGTTTAACAGATATATTAAGGAGATTTTTCTGACTTTGTAGTTTTGAAATAATTGCATTACGTTTTTATGTAAAAAATTTACCATAAGCGAAGTTCTTTCAATCGGTATTTTGTATACTTCAATAAGAAAATATGAACAATAAAACCTGAGAAATATAAAGAGTTTCGCTTCTTCCGAGTATTGAACACAAATAAAATATTTTCGTTTCGTTAATGAAGAGGAAATATTTAGCGCATATTGTTTGACAATAAGTAAATACCTACATATATGATAAAAAGTTGAATACGGACAGAACTCCTTATCACCAAAAAAGAAGAAAGTGCGCCAAATTTGAAACCCCTGCAGATGTCTGTACGCCAAATGTGGCAGCACTATAACCACGTAATGCAAGTTTTTCTTTTCAATGTTGACACCGCGGCCTACGAGAGTCTGGTATTGAAGGCGCTTTCTATTTAATATTACAACTCTCTGATTGGTCCATTATAAAGAGGTTCGAATGCATTGTATGAAATCAGTCGACTCTAAAATTCAGATAAACGCATTTTGTCCAAAGCACGGATTACACTTTGAATGAACGAATTACAAAGCTACTTTTTAAATGTTAAACAACTTTGTGGAAATGCACAAACCTTGGAGGGAATGAAATGTCGAATTCAAAGAGGTCTTTTTCGAAAATTTTAGGTTCTCTGTCATATTCTAGCAACTAAAAGGAAAGAAACAATGTGACTACAGATGCATAACGATGATAAATGTTTAAAAAACACATTTAATATTTTTGTTATATAGACTACTAGCTGAAATACACGTTCTACAGGAAGGAAATAAGTTACAAAATAGATACAAATTTAATAATTATAAGCGAAATAAATAATATTCTTAATTTGTCACCCATCAGGGGGCACGAAATAAAGTATTAAAAGTTCCAATTTGTAACGAAATTTTATTAGCAAGGTCCCACAAGAACTGGAAAGATTGATAATATGAAGAAGTTGGCTCTCGTTGAATAACATCCATACTTTAACCTTTTGTAACATCCCAGAAATTTAAAGATGAACAATTCTTATAATTGTGTAATAATAACTATTATAAGGCGAAATTTTTATTTATTTGGCGACATTTCTTATTTATTTGACGACATTTAGTCATCAGCCAATCAGAATGCACCTCATAGTTTACATACTATTAAAAATTTCCATTGTTTCAATATTGAAATATTGCATTGTCACATGTTCTCCATGTTAATCCTATGGAAGGTTTTTAAAAAATCGTTATATTGGCAGTTTGAGTTCAAATTTTTAAAATTCCTTTCGTAGTGCATCTCTTTGGTCCAAGATGAATCTGTGCTCCAAATTTCAGCACGCTAGGTCTTTTAGATCTGTAGATACTCCAACCAACGTCGCTACGAACATCCAAAAAGGGGTTTTAGAACCCCTTAAATACGTTCGATCGGAACAAAAATAGCTTACTTTTCCTATTTAAGGCATATGGAACAACTTTGAAAAATTTCTCCTCCATAGGTATACAGGAAGTTGGAGAATTAGTGATGAGTGGGGTTTTTCGCATTTATATATATAGATAACTACATCTTTTTATTTGACATTATTTAAAATAACTTCAATAAGGTACCAATAAAAATCCCCAACCCATCTGTACCAAATGTTTTTTATTAAGCTCTTTCACTTTTTGTATAACAAAGGTTGCACTCATTATTTAGATAAAAATTATTAAATAAAATATAACGTCAAATGAATTGAATCCACTACAGTGTCTCTTTTCAACAAATGAAATATGACTTTTACATAATCTCTTGTTAATGCACAAACTGTGTATCAAACCATGGATTCATCAATCGAAGCAAAAGGCGCTTGGCGACGAAACTAATCCGAAGTATTCTGATCACTTCTTGTTTTTACAATTCCCCATTTAGAAGTGAATCGCTATAATTTCATGGCCAAGCACATTTCACTACAGTTAATAAATCTATGGTTTAGATTTATGTGGTTCACGAATTAAGCGGAGGATAAATTTTTCAAAAAGTTCCAGACTGAGAAACACAAGGAAAAATAACTAAGTTTTTTAAGCAGTAATATTGAAACTCATACAAATGAAGTGGCTAAAAATAATAGCCTAGCAGAGTATAATACAATAAGAAATTGCAATTGTTTAAACTGTATATATGTTAACAAAAAGAAAATTATGTCAACGAAAATGGTTTGGTTAATTAACGTTGCACTACAGCTGCACAGTAGGCTATTGGCGACGGTTCGGGGCCTACCTCGAAGGAAAGACCCGGGAACGATGCCTCTTATTTTTTAACCATGGTCAGATGACGAGGACAACACCTGAGCTGGCACCCAACGCCTTCAATAGACGTCGGGACTTTGGACCCTGATCAGATTTATCGTGCACCGGTCCCGTATAGACTCCATTAATTTATGCGGATGTTCTGGACGACATTCTAGTATTTTGGTAACTTTATATATTTTTAAACTGTATATATGTTAACAAAAATGGTTTGGTTAATTAACGTTGCACTAGAGCTGCACAGTGGGCTATTGGCGACGGTTCGGGGCCTACCTTGAAGGAAAGACCCGGGAACGATGCCTCGTATTTTTTAACCATGGTCAGATGACCAGGACAACACCTGAGCTGGCACCCAACGCCTTCAATAGACGTCGGGACTTTGGACCCCGATCAGATTTATTGTGCACCGGTCCCGTATAGACTCCGTCAATTTATGCGGATGTTCTGGACGACATTCTAGTATTTTAGTAGCGAAGTTGGCAACCCTCCGATCGCAATACCACTACTTTTTACTATTCTTTAGTCTAGTCCATCGCAAGGTTCGAACCGGGGACCCTTGGATTCCCAGCTGACGCCCCAATCCACTCGGCCACGGAGATAAAATAAAATAAAAAATTAAAATAAAAAAAATTCATTTAATTTTTGAGCAACAATTTTAAAAAAAATTCTGACATTATCCTTAATATAAAATTTGGCGCACATTTAATTCCGATAATTTATTTGAAATGTAAAAAATCGTTTACAAGAAAAACATCCTCAATTACCGATACATACCCACTTTTCGCCAGCAAAAGTGGCCTCGTGCTGATCTAAATCAAACACCTTCTTTCCTAATGTTAGAATGACCTAGAAAAGAAGCAGACAGTCACTCCTTTGTTGGGACGAAGATCGTATTGCAGATTCCCTTCCCAAGTAGTTTATTAATAACTTTGTTTAAGTTTCATCGAAACAATCGGAGCATTGTCATTTATATGGACATGTGTAATACAGGTGCTATTAAAGCCATGAACCAGATGAAGTTTACCTCATTCGATTCTACAGGCACAAATTATATTTGTTGGCCTAAAATGTGGCATAGGTAGGGAATTTACAATGAGTTAAAAGGGAAAAAAGGTTATACTGTAAACAATTTTCAAGGAAGAAACTGCTAGAGCCATGAACCAGATGAAGTTTACCTCATTCAATTCTACAGGCACAAATTATATTTGTTGGCCTAAAATGTGGCATAGGTAGGGAATTTACAATGAGTTCAAAGGGAAAAAAGGTTATACTGTAACAATTTTCAAGGAAGAAACTGCTAGAGCCATGAACCAGATGAAGTTTACCTCATTCAATTCTACAGGCACAAATTATATTTGTTGGCCTAAAATGTGGCATAGGTAGGGAATTTACAATGAGTTCAAAGGGAAAAAAGGTTATACTGTAAAAATTTTCAAGGAAGAAACTGCTAGAGCCATGAACCAGATGAAGTTTACCTCATTCAATTCTACAGGCACAAATTATATTTGTTGGCCTAAAATGTGGCATAGGTAGGGAATTTACAATGAGTTCAAAGGGAAAAAAGGTTATACTGTAAACAATTTTCAAGGAAGAAACTGCTAGAGCCATGAACCAGATGAAGTTTACCTCATTCGATTCTACAGGCACAAATTATATTTGTTGGCCTAAAATGTGGCATAGGTAGGGAATTTACAATGAGTTGAAAGGGAAAAAAGGTTATATTGTAACAATTTTCAAGGAAGAAACTGCTAGTGCATTTTTTCTCTTAATCAAATTTTAAAGAACACAATTGGGCTATAGAAGACATTAATTGCAATGTTTAATGTCTAGCTTTTTAAAATTATACTAGCAAGTCTGTGCGATAATTATTGAATGAAAGATATTAGCCAATCTTTTATGGCCAAAAAATGAAAAAAGTTAAATGGTTAGTTCATAGATGGCAGCCTTATCAACAGCTTGTTTAAAAAAAACTTAAAATTAATTATTTTAAAGCATTTTTTAAAAAAGAACGTTGATATTAATCCCATAGATGAAAGTGTGATTCATCACTGTTCATGAAATTTTCTTTCTTTTGATACCTGATACAGTGTTTACCCTAGAAACAAAAAGGGGCAGGGCGCAGACCAAATAAAAAAAGTTCCGATTTGTTGGTTGACATTGCGCTAGAGCTGCAAATTGGGCTAGTGTTGACGGTTCGAGGCCTATCTCGAATTTTACATTTAAAAATTAATGTTTTCATTAAAAACCAAATCTGTAGGTAGCCCTAATCAGACTCCTTACAAAACTGATGAAAAGGCTACTTAAATCCAAAATTTGGTAAAAAAAAAATGCACATCTCGCAAATACGCTTCAAACCATCTTCTCTTTAAAAACACTTAGCATTTTATATGTGGGCACATGCAACCAATAGGATTCATAGAATGCCCCGTGCTCGAAATATCGGAACCATCGCGATTGCACAACACGCGTAGTTAAAAAGAAGTTTGTTTTTCTACTGTCATAATTCACTTAATTTCAATTTACACACAAAAACAAATTTAATCGATGCCTTTTTTTAAAGACTTTTAGGGAAGCAAGGACGCTTGTGCTTGACAGAAAAGGGCAAGAGGGGCGGAATTTTTTCAAAAGGGGGGGGGGGGGGCATTTTTGAAAAAGGGGCACAAGGGAGTTATCGAGATGAAAAAAGGGCGGGCAGGGCGGACCGCCCTTCAAAAAACGCCTAGAGTGAACACTGCCTGATATGTTAAGCTGCTTTGCATGCAAGAGGCATAAAAAGGATCTTTACTAATTACAGAAATAATATATGATATGGTAATACAAATTACACACATTTCTAAAAAAACTGATTTGCAACATTACACAACTTTCTACTACTCTTTACCAAATGCACATGTCAGAAAACATTTTAATAATAGCAACCTGTCAAATCAAGGGCACAGTTTGTTTGAAATACTTTGTATCAAATTTGCTGTTTAGATGTTGCGCGTATGGTCTTGATTGTGGAGAAATTATCAAGATTTCAAATGGAAAGCTTACATAGAAATAAAACTGTTTTTGTAACTTTTGAACTCCTTGGAAAATTTCTACACAGATTGAATTTATATTAATTTTAGAATCCCCTAAAAATACTTTATAACGGCAAAACCTAACAGCTATTTAGAACTAATACTTTAACAACAAAATTAAGCACGGCAGCACTTTTTTTAAAATGCTTAATTTATAAGCTAACCTTACTAATATGTACTAATAGTATCAAGTTTAATTGATTTTGCTTTAACAGTAAAAAGTACAGTCAAACCTGTTTTTGTGCAGTGGATAGGGACCACATGAAAAAAAAATCGCATAAAAAAAATTGCACAAAACTTTACGAGTAGCTATAAAAAGTAGTTTTTGCAACACAGTTAATTTTTTTATGCGGTAGATAGGGACCCGCATAAAAAAAGTATCACGTAGAAAATAACTCAAAACCTTACGAAATAACTAGGAAAGAAATCAAGACACGAGGCTTGGCAGCTACTTGGAATCTCGCCAAACACTTTTAAATCAAGACACTTTTAAAAATATATCTCAAACCAAGAAACCTTACCTTTTAAAGTATCCTAACATAGATAGCATCAAACTTAACGAAAATATATTTGCACACTAAAATAATTCCTCTATCAAAACTCAAATGGAATTACAAACGATTTGGAATGGCCAATTTTGGAGTAGAATAATAAAACGATTTTTATAAAGTGAATCATGTTTTATTTTTTTAACTGTCAGAAAGTCAACTTTTTTCGATTTTATTGCTTGAAGCAGGCAAACTTTGTTTTAAAAGCATTTTGCCTTCAGAATTTCTGTTCAATGTGTAGTTAATATTTTTTGCTTTTTTAAATTACAGTGTTTAAAGTTGCGAATATTTTTTACACTAATCTTTTGTTGAAAATAATCTGAAACGCAAACGATAATTTAAAATTAAAAAAATATTTCGCTTATAAATATTTTGATGAATCATATTGGAACAATATTCTCAAATATTCGTCAATTATGTTCCAATTTTATTTAAATGTTCATATACCGCACAAAAAAAATCGCATAAAAAAAGTCGCACAAAAACAGGTTTGAGTGTATAATAATGTTTAAAAAAAAAAAAAATGCAATAATATAGCCTTTTTTTAATAAAATCTTATGAAACTAAATCATGAGCTACTGTACAAATGTGGTGAATTACCTTATCTTCATTTCCTGCTTCTTTATATAAAATTTTTTCAACTTCCTCATTTTTGGCACTTTTGACATATACAGGTACAGCTTGCTGTGTGAGTTTCTAAACATAGAAAAATTAATAAACGTTATCACAAAATATAAAATTTTAACAGCGTTTGACGAGTTTAATTAGAGGCTGATTGTTGAAAGACGCAATGACAAAATTTTACCCAACCCAAATTTCAATTTTTACATTTGCATAATTGGTCAAATATGGTCAAAAGCATTTCTAAAATTAAATAAAATACAAGTTGGTGCAGTTTTGATAAATACAAAACCTTTTCTTGTGAAAAGATGTATTTTGATAGAAGAAAATTTCTCCTTACCTGCACAACACCTTTAAGGTCTAGGCGAAAATTAAAGTCCCCAAACATAAACAATGGAGCTCGCTCATGAGGTCCCATATTAAACCTGGAAGAATAAAATAATGTATCAAATTAAGGAACACAATACCCAAGGATAGTGAAGACCATATATATATATATAAGGTGTGCTCGTGTTTCGCTTTTTGAAAGGGGCAAGGAATGTATCTTTTTGACGTCATTTTAGCTCCGCCTTACTATGGGTTTTTGATCATTCTCATTGGCTGTGTGTTTCAAGCATTGCTACTTAGGTTTGATCCCCGGTTGGGTAACAACTAGTGATTTAATTTTTAATTAGCAAAATAATGTAAATATCTGTAAATAATTGTGTTCAGGTAGCTTCACTGCTAATCCGTCCTTGTTTTGTTATGTCCCCGTATTTTACTTGACTGAAATTGTAACTCATTTAATATGTCCAATACAAATGCATTGACATGATGGTTCCGACTTCCAATCTCTTGCTCTCGTGGCAGCTAATATTATTTTAATACGCTTAATTTATTAAGCAACTCTTTTGCAATTTTTACATACTAAATACAATCCTTAAAATATAATTTAAACTCTTAAAATTTAGCAAATTCTAAATAAAATTAACGATTATCACTTTTAAATAGTTCACAAAAAAACGAATAGATGGCAGCACGTCAAAAACCATTGGTTCAAATCGATTTCGAAATATTTTATTAACGAAACAACTCTGCAAAACCATTCAAATTGTTTTTTTGAAGCAAATTTTAACCGTTTTCTTTTAAATAAATTCATGATTAGTTAAAAACAAGAATTCTTGTTAAATTAAGTACTCCTTGTCAATAGCGACAATTACTCCTAAAACGCCTTTACAAACGAGAGCATTAGACACGCCCACAGAAGGCGTCACTATGACGTCAAAAATATACTTTTCCCTGCCCTCCGTCATAAAGCGCGAGAACCAGCACACCTTTCTATATATATTCCCCACTATCCTTGCCCAATACCCTAAAATTATTTAAGTTTGGCCTACATATTCTTTTTTAATTTTATATAAAACTAGCTGTTTGGCCTCGCAATGCTGGGAAGTTCATTAAAGCGTATACATTAAAAAAAAATTACTTGTCCCATGAGGGCTTGAGCCAGCGACCTATAGTTTCACAGAATAGAGGATAATACAGACAACTCTCGTTAATCTCGAACTCGAAGGGCAGCGTATAAAAATTCGAGATATCGAAAATCCTATAAAAAAGCTGTTTTGGTAAAAATAAATACTAGTATACATACAAGACTTTATTTAACATATCTATCCAAAATAGTTTGGTGAGTATTTATATTTTTTTCGAAATCAATTATATTTTCCAAATGCACGATTGCTTGAAATGTCTCTGATGTTTTCATTTCCGGCCTCGATTCAATGAATGCACGCATAGATTTTATCGAAGATAGAGCCTCTTACAAAGTTATCTTTGTAATAGGTTAGCATTCTTAATTATCATTCTCCTTCTGAGAGCGATCTCTCATCAAATGCTGCTATAGAGAGTGCATTGCCTAAACAAAAATGAGAAGGGGTCGAGTGTCGTCTTCATATTTTAGGTGAGTTGCTTTCTGGACGGTCGGTAATGTTCCAAGAAAGTGACTCGCACTTTACCGAAAACCCCAACTGGCTTGAGGGACGATAAATCATTAATCTTCCTTGTTGGACTAACTCTGCGTTAAAGAAGAGGGGATACAGCTCAGGGAATCCAGTCTGGCGACATTCAAACAAAAGGGTGAGCCACAGATAGGAATCCATTGTAATTATACCCTTTCAATAACGCACAATAATAAAGAGAACTGATGAAGAAGAACGTAGAAATTACATATATGCTAATGGTTCTTCAAAATCCGTAGTTTTGAGAGGAAAACAAAATTTTGAGTTGTGAGGAAACTTCAAGTTATCGAAAATAATGACGAAAAACTTCTCATTAAAGAGATAAAATTACATTAAATAAGTAATGAAGGTGCAGGGAAATCGATTTTTTTCGAGATATCGAAAAATTCGAGTTATCGATTGTCTACTGTAATTGCCGTTTTATTGATCCAAATTAAAAAAAATTTCATGATAATTCCCTGATCTCCCAGTTATGTTGCCACTTATATTTTACTGATGTAATTTTTAAAACAAATTATGTTATAAAAGAAGAAAAAAAAATGAGAAACGAATAACATTTTAATAAAAATGAATACAAAATGGAATATATTAAATATATGCTAGTTTTCATTTGTTTATTTGAGCATTATAGGGAGAACTTTGGAAATTTACCTTTGTAAAATATACACCATTGCTTTCTGCCTTGTTTTGCTGTAGCTAGATGGGGACTAGAACAGAGAAATATTGAAATAAGAAAAAGCTGTTGATAAAATTAAAAGTACAAACAGCAATAGACATGTTTTATTACTTCTAATTAGACATTTTTTTTTACTTTCTACAAAATAAGTGTTTTCCCAAATGTATTTTTAAATCTTCTTTTAACTTCTAATTTGGATTTCTAGAAATTATTGATGGCAAGGTGTAAGTGCTGAAAACAAGGGTTGCATTATTTTTAAGGCAATAACCTTTTAAAATTGTTGCATTTGTTAAATTTTTTTTTTTTTACCAGAAATGTTACCTTTTTGTGTCTTGTTAATTGGATTATTAAAAAAAAAAGTATAGCAAATGTGGTTGGAAACTAAAAGATAAAACCTGCCAATTTAAAAAAAAAAAATATTATAACAATACGTATAAAAATTCGAAAATCCGTTTTTGCTACCGTATATACTCGCGTATAAGCCGACCCCCTAATTTTAGGACGATTTTTTGTCCAAAATTGAAAACTCGCGTATAAGCCGAGTTGTATTTTCGTACATGAAAAATTCCGATTAAAAATCGGCAAATCATCGAAAATAGAGTGAAATGTTAATTTTTAAAATAAATATTTAAGCCGAGAAATAAAAAATAGTGGCTTAAGAAACGGCCTTTCTCGAAGTTTGCGACGATCCATCGTGCCTAAAAAGTATACACCACTCGCAATGTTCTTGTGTCTTTCAAACCTCTATCGGATTTCTTAAATTACATTTATCTTAATATCGTAGCGAAATATTTTAAACCATAAACTTAAATACCAAAATGTGCAATTTCTAATTCTTAACATTGTTTTTTAACGCTTTAAAGTCAATTCCATCCGAAATTCTAATAAGACAACTATTAATTCTTTTACATAATATTATCAAGTAATAAAATATGTATTGGTGAAATAAATGTTGTTTAATTATTGCAATTGAGTAAGATAGACGCATCGACTTTTAAGGGTGTCATTCGCTACGCACGATGTCAACTTCTTAGTCTTCCATCCAAAATCTTATTAAAGTAACGTATACTAGCTTCATAGATACTACAAACCAATTCAATACTGACCAAAATATATACTTTTTATTTAGTTAAACTGATTATTTATCCGAGTACAATTTTGGGTTACGATTATGTCGCAATACGCAGAACGGTTTTCGGTCAGCACATGTGACGCACATTTTTGATCTCGAATCGGGGAAATCTGTCGAAGCGATTCCTCAAGAATCCGCTAATTTCAGCTTATCTTCATTTCCCATTTTAGGCAAATTATTTTATAAATTCTAATGACCCGCGTATAAGCCGTCTCCCCTACTTTTTTATGAAGATTTTGACTTAAATTTCTCGGCTTATATGCGAGTATATACGGTAATTAATTTAACACTTTAATAATAGATAATTGCACTATTTCATTTATATAATCAAAGTAACCAGAGAGATTTCATGTGATTTAGAGCACCTGGGGCTAGAGCTCCCTTTATCTCTTATCAGAGGGGATTTTTTTTAATAACACTTGATAAAATGGTTTGCTCTGAGGTTTGGAAAGTCATTAGGAATGGGATGACACAAACACAAAAAACGAGAACTGATTGCCCACAGTTATTAAAACCTTTATTACTAAGATTCTGGAATCTCACATTTTTAATTAACGGGTCATTCCATGTCAAATTAACACAGTCATTTTCCGCACCATCTCCGATTTTTATGAAATTTGGTGAAATTGTTATAACCACTAAGAATGTAAAAAATGCAAAATTTTAACCTCCTAGGCCTATTAGTTTTTTAGTTATTTGCATTTCAAAATGGCTAAAAACGTAAAATCTGCCTCCGATGGCTGCATTTAAATTACCATAACTCCTGTTCTAATTAACATATATAAATATTATTGGTATCGTTTTAAAGCTCTGTAAATTACTTTTCGAATTATGTGAAACACATGAAAGTTTGGTGAAAAACCTTTCAAGGTCATATTATTTGACCTTTGACCTTGAATTCCCAAAAAACGAATTTCTCAATTTTCACTATATTTTTTCCCTGAATACTACAACATCTGAACTACATGTATACCAATTTTCAGAGTGGGATGACAATGGGATCACACAAAAAAAAAATTAGAAACAAAAATATGCAATATATTGGGGTCATAACCTGTGTTAGCTTGTTATAAACAGTGGCGGAGATTGGGTGCTAAAAGTAAGGGGGCCAGATCAAAGGGTGGGTGGATGGGGTGAGATAAAAATCAGGAGACCTTTTTTTACAATAGGAAAAATACTAATTATGTTTAATTCCTTTTAATAGAAATATATCACAACAATTTTATAACAAAAGCATATGTATATTAATCTAGAGAGAGAGCAACTGAACTGTTTATTTACTTCAATGTTGTAAATCGAATAGCTGAAAAATTAATAAATATATGTATATGTACAAAACATTTAAAAAAATTAGCTAAAACATATCGTAATTTTACTTTCAGTAGCTACAGAGACTGGACACTTCAAATGATGGATAACTACTTGCGATGGATGCATGTACTTGTTCAATAAATGCGCTTATCATACGCAGTAGTGGGTGGGAAGAGAGGGGGGGGATAAGAAAATTTTCCTGGTTTTAGCAATGCAATAAAACAATTGACTTATATTTTATTTTTAAAAAGAACTATATTAAAAAGTGAGGGGGGGGGGGGGGGGGGGGGGCAATTTCCGAAAAAAAATGTGGAGGCAACGCCCCCCAAATCGCTGCCATTAGTTATAAATAGCATACAATGAATAAGTAGGGTCCCAATAAAGATATTTAAATAAAAGACTTTAAGTAGGAAAGTATGGCGATTCCAGGAAGTGATATCTTGACAGTCAGTCGGTTAATAAAAATTTGAAGTTAAGAAAAAAAAAATTATTATCAAAAATCTGCTTATGAAAAAGGTACGATGCACGCACTACAGAAAATTATAAAACTGATAAAAAAAAAACTAAAGAAATAGTAAGCTCACCTCCTTCATAGCAGTGAAATTGCACGGATCATGAAACAAATGAACGTTGACTAGATCAAATACTGAGCAACCGATTCTCCAACGTGTCCTCATGAAACCTTTACGCGATGATTTACTCTAAAAAGACAAATCACAAAAATTATAAATGTGCACAAATCATAACTATAAACAGAGATAACAAGCTAAATACAGACATTAAGGTAATAGTACAGAATTAGAATGCTTGTAAAAATATTAAAAAAAATGTGAGTAGAAAACATTTTTAGGTGTAATTGGTCGAAATTTTAATAAAAGTCATTCGTATAAGAGCTATGTAAAAGCAACAAGTAAATTTTTTCTGTTTATTTACCTTAAATTAAAAATACTTTCAATACAAGCTAATGTGTTGAGCAATTTTTTATATCAGAGTGAAATTCTTCTTACAAATATAAATAAGCATATAGAAATATTTTATTACAATTGTTATGGTTAAAACCATAATTGTTTAATTTTTAATTCCTCTTATATTTAATTTAGCTTCAGACTCCCTAATTGTATTAATTAATTTATCTATTAATTATTTATCCTATTTAATTGTCAACCTTGTACCTGGGAACATTCACTTTTAATTCCATTAAGCCCAAACTTAGGGGGTTATGAAAAAAGGGGGAAATCTAAGTGTTTTTCAGTTGTAAATATGGGGATAACTCCTGTCTGGAGTCCCTTTCCACTGGTTTTAGTCCCCAAAATCGGCCCCCCATCGATTATATTCATTAAAATCGGCCCCCTAGTATTATATTTCACTTAGTGGTTTTGTTTTTTTGGTTTCGGTTTGTAATTTTGAGATCATATAGCTTTCTGGTTTGTAATAATGGTTTAACTGTAACTGGTGTGGTATTTTTAAATTATCTGATTGGCTGTGAGGGAATTTGAGGTGCAAGTTTTGAGAGATCTGGCAACGAGGTTTTGGCAATATATGCGAAGCGTGCTGTTTAACAAGGCTTTTTGGCTTTCTGACCTGACTTGGAAGGCATTTTTCGGAGCTCCAACGCGCACGAGAGTGCAGCTCTCCGTTTTATCAAACACTCTGTGCACTGGCCTAGAGCCATTTTCTTCAAAACCTGCAGGTTTAGCAAAGAGATGCCTGTTTGCACTCTTCTTTGGGGTTAAGTCAAATTTAACCTCCGCCACCACCCACCAATGCACGAGAACCACCCGTCCAAATAGATGTTGCCGGGTTAAATACAATAATCCCCGCCACCCATCGACGTAGCACTCAGAGGGATGACCCCGTCCACTGCCATTGGCTCAGATGTCAGCCCTGGATTTCCCTTTCGTCACCCGCCGGGCCGGTGATCCTCGCCCAGAGAAGATCCCACACACCAACCACCTCTGAACTGGATCCTTTTGCTGGCCGACGCCCTGTGACAGACCACCTGTGTCACTGACACCGGAGTTGACCCTCCGTCGAAGGATGTGCTAAGTACCCCGTTTTCGTCCAACTCCCAATCTTGGACACCTTTATTAATGGCAGTAGCGGCGCGGCCATGTTTCTGTTTTTTTAGTGCTCTTAATGTATCGCCTTGACCTCCTGCCGCATCTCTCTCGACGAAATTGCTGAAGTTAGTAGTTTTAATTTTAGTTTACCCTCCCCTTTTAAATTCTTTTAGTTTCAACTAGTTTGGCATATGTAAGGTTTTTAAGTGTTTCGTCCCCTTTATTTTTAGTGTTTTTAAATAAATTTGTTTTCATTTGGTCACCAAATTTAAGTCTTGTGTTTACTTTTGTTTTTGTTTAAAATTAAACGATTCCGCCAGGTAAATTCTTAAATTAAACAACGATCAATATTATCGTTCCGTTCTTCCCCTTCTCTGTCGTGTCTGTGGTAATTAACCCCTTAATAGTAACTTTCACACAATCATATGAAATTTTTACATAAAATAAATCACAAAGCGATCAATTTGAAAAAAAAAAATATATAAACAACTTTAACTCAGGGAATTTAAAAAATTGTCCATTATTTGATTTAGGGTAAAGACGTAAAGAAAAAAAATGTTAATAACATATTAGGTGCTAAATTTTTTTTGCATCACAATGCGCATTATCAAAAATCAAAGGAAAAACACATTTGAATTTTTCAAACACATAAGCCAGTGGTCGGCAAACCGCGGCTCGCGAGCCACATGCGGCTCTTTGGCCTCTTGATTCTGCTCTTCCATAAAATATCGCAGACTCACACATAGTCTTAAAAATGACATACTAACTTGATTTACCGATACTTTCCAAGGAGATGTAAGGCAATTCATTGTTCACATTACTTTTTGCAGTCATTGTTATGATTTAATTTTATGGATATCTTACAATTTAATTTTATCAATAAACAATATCGTTATTAAGTATGATATCAAGATTTATTCAAAGCACACATAGTTTAACTAAGACAGTAAATTTTAGGTAGCGTTGTGGAGTGAAAGAAGATGTAGTGTCGAGGACTGAGAAAGACATGTTGGGATAATTTGGACATATAGAGAGGATGAACGAAAGGAGATAGACGAAACAAGTACATAAGACGAGTGCGGATGAGAGAGTTGGAAGGGGTCGATCTCAGCGAACGCACCTCTGTCAGATTGAGGACGTTTTTAGCAAAGGCCAGCTTGGGAGTACCATAATTAAGTTAATAACAAACTACATAGGTAGGTGTACCTATGTAGTTTAAGTTTAAAAAAATTGGCTCTCAAAAGAAATTTCAATCGTTGTACTGTTGATATTTGGCTTTGTTGACTAATGAGTTTGCCGACTACTGATATAAGCGATACTTAACTTTTATTAATATCAGTCCTAAGGGTCCGTACATCTATTTTTGAGCACTTAGCAAAATAGTAAAAGCCGATGAAAAAAAAAAATATTAAAAATGAAATCCAACAAAAAAAAAAAATTGTCATTTTCTACTCCATATAATTTTTTTACAAATTGTCTGAACTGTCGATGAGTCAAATTGTTGTACTCTTAAATTTAAGCAAACGACTCGTTAATCAGAACTTAAGTTACAGCATTTAAAGAGGAATCATCCACATACAAAAGTCAGAGACGGACGTGAGTTAATAACCAACCCGGTCAATGTGGCCTACTTTCTTTTACACGATGGTAGATCATTTATTCCTTAGACTGATTTTACCTGGAGTGATTGAGCTTTATAATATGAACATTTTATGTTTAAGCCAATATAAATGTACCAAATTTTAAGATGTTATTCACATAAAAAAAACCTTAACATATAATTTTTTACTAGAAAACCACACTTTTACTACTCTCCATTTCCAATAGGATACCAGAAAGTAAGGAATCTTACCTCAGGGAACAGTTCTACAGGGAATTTGACTTTTTCCTTCATTCCCACCAGATCAATGTTTCCAATGTGAACTTCTTTGCCAGCTGCTGATTTAAATTTACTTTCTGAAAAGAAATATTAAAACCCATGTACACCAAATTTTGTATACTAATGTGCACAGTTTGTGTTTAAAAATTATATTTTTAAAAATAAAGTAGAAAATTTTGAAATATGTAAGTTTATGCATAAGTGTACTTTAAATAATAGTACATATAAATGTATTTTGTCGTTTTTTTCTTTTCTTTTTTGGTTGTCAAATAACACATTTTAAGGCACATATAAAAAAATTATGACCTGGAGTTTGATTTTGTAATGTCTTTGGGTGATATTTGTCAATTAGGAAAATACAGGCAACTCTCGCTATCTCGAACTCAAAGGGAAGTGTATAAAAATTCGAGATATCGAAAATTCGAGTTATCGAAAATCATACAAAAAAGCTGTTTTGGTAAAAATAAATAGAGTATACTTACACTACTTTATTTAAAATATTTAAGCAAAATAATTTGGTAAGTATTTCTATTTTTTTCGGAATCAATTATTTTCTAAATGCACGATTGCTTGAAATGTGTGATGTTTTTATTTCCGGCCTCGATTCAATGAATGCACACAGTTTTTATGGAAGATACAGCCTCTTTCAAATTTATCTTTGGAGGAGGTTCGCATTCTTCATTCTTCTGTGAGCGATCTCTCACCAAAAGCTGCTATAGAGAGTGTATTGCATTTTCGTTTTGTCGCCATTATTCGAAGCGACACATCAACACCACACAAAAGCTTAAGTAAAAGTGAGAAGGGATCAAGTGTCGACTGGTTCTTCAGGATGCTTTCTAGACGATCGGTAATGTTCCAAGAAAGGGACTCACTTTACCGAAAACGCCAGCTGGCTTGAGGGGCGATAAATCATTAATCTTCCTGTCATCCAGCTCAGAAGAAGGTTTGTAAATGATATTTTAGCTTGTTAAATATATTTGAAAATAAATAAACTAAAGAGATCTTCAGTTAAAGAGCACACATACCATTAAAATCCCATATATGTACATCTTTTAAGCTGTTATGAACGAAATACAAATTTCCAAGTGCCTGAAATGATAAAATGAATTTTAAGTTACAGTGTATAAAAAGATCACTAGAAATCTGATTGGTACAGAAAAGATCACAAGAAATCTGATTGGTAATAGTGCAAAAGGTCACAGATCACTAGAAATCTGATTGGTCTGGACAATTAGCCACTTTAACCCCACCCAATACATTTCTGCTATTTTATTGCTTAAAACAACTGACCAATGAAATGCCTTGTTTGGTGTGTTATTGCAAGTTTGATGTAAAATTCTTTGTTTTGGTGAATAATAAGGAGTTAAACAAACAGTGTTTTATTCAATCTTCAAAATATTTTGATTTTTTTTAAGGTTACTAAAATACATTTTAAGTAAATATAAACAAAGCTCATTCAGTTCTGACAATAACCACTTTCATTATAACAGGTCATGAAGCTGTGACACTTTTTGACAAGGGGGTTACAACCAGAGAGTTGTAATATTAAATAGAGAGCGCCTTCAATACCAGACTCTCATAAGGCTGCGGTGTCAACATTGAAAAGAAAAACCCACATCACGTAATTATAGCGCTGCCACATTTGGCGTTCAGACATCTGCAGGTGTTTCAAATTTGGCGCACTTTCTTCTCTTTTGGTGATAAGGAGTCCTGTCCGTATTCAACTTTTTAACATATATGTAGGTATTTACTTATTTTCAAACAATATGCGCTAAATATTTCCCCTTCATTAACGAAACGAAAATATTTTATTTGTGTTCAATACTCGAAGAAGCGAAACTCTTTATATTTTTCGGGTTTTATTGTTCATATTTTCTTATTGAAGTATACAAAATAACAATTGAAAGGAACTTCGCTTATGGTAAATTTTTTACATAAAAACGTAATGCAGTTATTTCAAAAGTACAAAGTAAGAAAAATCTCCTTAATATATCTGTTAAAACTCCCTTAAATTGTGCCACTCGTTAAAAAAAAACCGATATTTAAATACAAAATTAAACACAAAACCATATCACAATACTTCGATCTCGTTTAGTTCTTAAAGTCGCCAAGGCCTGCCAAGTAATATTGGCGCATGAATGAATTGGCATTTCCACAAATCACATGGTTTCAATGCTGGACACATGGAAATCAGCATTTTTATTCCTCTATTTGTATCATTACTCTATGGTTACAACAAGTATGCAATCACACACATTGCCTAAAAACATTGCAAATCAACAAACAAATTTTCAGAAAAATAAACCGTTTAGCTTCCGATTTTAATCAATATAGTTGCAGTTAAAAAACAAAGTTGTAATATAAAATTTCAAATGCAATCTATAACTTAGTGCCTTATTTGTGAACTGCCAGTATATGTATACATTTAGTGCCTTATTTGTGAACTGCCAGTATATATATACATTTAGTGCCTTATTTGTGAGCTGCCAGTATATGTATACATAACTTGTTATGTTCTAGATTGATATTGTTGGTAGAAAACAGTGGCATAGCAATTCAAAAATTTTGGTGGGACGGGGGCTTAACTAGCTCTATTCCAAGAATACTTACAAGTATATATAAAAAAAAAATTAGCAGTTATGCTAATTATTAATAATTTGTTAATTAAAGGGGGAAAAAATATATAGAAAAGGTGTGACATCATTTATGGACAGCCCCAAAGTCTCATAAATCGCATGCTTTATTAATCCATGTTTTTTTTCTTTCTTAAAATATGCAATTGCTAAATTACATTTTAAGAAAGTTAACTGCATAGTGCAAGAGAAAGTTACATGAATTTTTTTTTCACAATTTGGTAGTGACACATAAACACAAAATATTAATTATTTATGAACTTAAAATAAATATAATTACGAAATCTTATAATTACAAAATAAAAATAAAAAGCTATAAATTAAAAATGATGCAATAGAGATTAATATAAAAAAAAAAATTAGAAACTAGGTCACACTTCGCAATATAAAATTTAAGAGTTTTACACAAAACCAAACACAGACAATTCTAAATATTTACAGTTACATAATACAGCATTGAAATAATATGCATATCGAACTTACGGTAAACGTTTCAACTTTTGTAAAGCCATTATCAAGATATATTCGAATTTGGCCGAAATCGCTCAGTTCTTCACTTGTTATAAGAGCCCTAGGATGATGAAAAAAAATCAGAAATAAATAATAAAATAGAAAACCAGATACTTCTAATTACACATACAATTTAACTTTAAAAAAAAGTAAAACCAAACATTAATGTTATAAACTAACTGTAATTTTACTCAACTACAATGGACATCTTTTAAATGAAGGACCTGTAATTATTAATCTCTTAAATATCATACATGTATATATTAGCAGTGTTCACTCTAGAAATAAAAAAGGCAGGGCGCTGTGGGCAGTAAAAGGGCAACCCATTTTTTAAAAGGGCACTTTAAAAAAAATGTTTTGTGTGGGCGTGGCCACACGTTGACACATCGGACCCGTGACCAAACAAAAAAAAGTCCCGATTTGTCGGTTGAAATTGCACCAAAGCTGTATATTGGGCTATTGTTAACGGTTCGGGGCCTATCTCGAAGGAAAGACCCGGGAACGATGCCTCGTATATAAACACCCGTACAAAATTGATGTCTCTTTATGAAAATATTATTTGAAATCTAAAATTTTACATTTTAAAATTATTGTTTTCCCTAAAAACCAATTCTGTAAGTAGGAATCAGATCCCTTACAAACCTGATAAAAAGGATACTTAAATCCAGAATTTGGTAATAAAATGCTTAGTCTTGCAAACCAATCCCTACCTAATCCCAAACCATATTCTCTTTAAAAAAAAAAAAATACAGAAAAAAAAAATACTTAGTATTTCATATGCAGGCACAGGCAACCAATAGGATTTATTAAAGACAACTAGGGAAGCAATGATGCTTGTCCTTGACTGAAAAGGGCAGAATTCTTTCAAAAGAGGGCGGCATTTTTGAAAAAAGGGGCATGAGGGCGCTATCAAGATGAAAAAAGGGCGGCCAGGGCGGACCGCCCTTCAAAAAACACCTAGAGTGAACACTGATATTAGTTATACTATAAAATGAAAATCTTAGTTGTAACTTCCAATGTAAAATGAAAATCTAAGTTGTAACTTCCAATGTAAAATGAAAACCTTAGTTGTAACTTCCAATGTAAAATGAAAATCTAAGTTGTAACTTCCAATGTAAAATGAAAATCTAAGTTGTAACTTCCAATGTAAAATGAAAATCTTAGTTGTAACTTCCAATGTAAAATGAAAATCTTAGTTGTAACTTCCAATGTAAAATGAAAATCTTAGTTGTAACTTCCAATGTAAAATGAAAATCTTAGTTGTAACTTCCAATGTAAAATGAAAAGCTTAGTTATAACTACAAGGGCTCGAAAAAAAACCACTGCAATGCTCCTAGTTACCCTTAAAATTGCTGCAACAATTATTCCTTCTTGCTTGGGGCAAACATTGCTGCAAGTAACTACAAACGGAATTTTTTTTCCACGAATATAGAGTTTGGTAATTTACCAGTATTTTCCTTGCTTGGGTGGGAAAAATTAGTTTTAGATGGGAAATTGCCAACCCCACCAGAAGTAAAATTTACTAAAATATTGCAGTTTTTTTACAATGATTTACAACAATTTACCTAGCATTTTTCATGCATAATGCCCGTGTAGGCATGAAAATTTTTGGTAAATTCCTGCAGCTTTGGCAAAATCACACACCAATAGTTGGCAATCTTGTGAAACATTTCTTTTTTTTAAAGTGAAACTCCTTAGTTTCATTTAAAAAAAAAAAAGCTAATGTTTCCTAAATTTGAAAATAGGTTTCTGATTTTTATTTACTATGACTATAATTGTATTGTTTGCAAGATTATGCAAGTATGTCAAATTTCTAGCAAATACAATATTAGAAAAGGTGCTAAAATTGAATTTCTGACAAATAGACAAAAGAGCAGGGTTTGAAATTAGTGGTCGCTACCCATATTTTGCGCTAAAAAAATCATTTTGATGACTGTAGTTTTATATCCATTCTTCAAAGGCCTCAATCTAGGTGTCAAAAATGATGACTGAGTGTAAAATTATGGTCGTCAAACTAAAATTTTAACCTCAAAACACGAATAAAGACTGCTAATTTTGAACCTTGTAACCAAGTTAAATAAAAGCATTCAAGAAAGATTTGGAATTACTTGACGAAATTTTCCACATGTTTCACGGCATCCTTGGCACACTTCCCCCCAACTTCTTGAAGATGCAAAGCTAAAAATTTTGGTTCAATACGTTTAATAACCTGAAAAATACAATATACAAATGAATAGTTACACAGTCTAGTTTTAAAAACATTTTCTAATAATTACGTTACATAATATTTTTACATCTTACACAAAGTAAAAAACGAATTCCACAAAATAATTATTTGAAGTTTTCCATACTCTTGTATAAAAAAATACTTAAACAAAACTACAAGAAAAATGTGATAAATAGTTAAACATATGGTGAATTCCGGCGGTAACGGAAGGCCAGTTTGTACAACAACTTATGGTTATAATTTTAAAAATATATTTTATTTCAAATAACTGATAGGTAGACTTTTATACACTTTACTCCATTTTATTAAAAATGCAAAATCTAGAATTTAGCACTTTATAACTTTTTTTAAAATTTAAATTTTAGTAATGGTAACAGAAGGACGTTTTTTGGAAGTGGTATACCATACTTACACCTTTTTATTAAAAGTTCAGCTAAACCGTAAAATACAAATACAAATACAAATACAAATATTGACGACCAACAACAGGCTCAAGGCCCAACAAGGTTGGTCCATCTAGTACCTCTTAACTATCCCCCAATGCATATCTAACTTCTTCTTAAAATCCGTTACTCCTTTACAATTAACAATATTCACTGGCAAGTTGTTCCATTTGTCTATTACCCTATTATAGAAATAGTGTTTTCTCCCTTCCCGATTAAAATGGGATTTGTTTAACTTAAACCCATGACCTCTCGTTCTATCACTCATATTAAAATCTAAACCCTCCACATCTCCTTGTTTGATAAATTTGAATAGTTGAATCAAATCTCCCCTAACCCTTCTTTCTTTCAGAGTATACATATTCAAATTTCTTAATCTATCTTCATAATTCATGCCTGAGAACCCTTGAACCATTTTAGTAGCCCTGTGCTGAATTTTCTCTAACAATGCAATGTCTTTTTTAAGATAAGGTGACCAGAACTGTACAGCATACTCAAGATGTGGCCTTACTAAACCTCTGTACAATGGCAAGATAATATCCTTAGATTTTGATGAAACACTTTTCCTGATGTACCCCAACATTCTATTAGCTTTTTTGCTAGCCACTGTACATTGATGACTCATTTTAAAATCCTCATTTACCAACACACCCAGATCGCTTACAATCTCACTATTTTTGATTTCTGCACCCTGTAAAACATATGCAGCCTTACTATTTTTGATACCCATGTGCAACACTTGACATTTACTGATATTAAAAGACATACCCCATTTAACAGCCCATTCTGATATTTTTGTTAAATCACCTTGTAATTGCTCTATTTGTTCCCCAGAATTCACAGTCCTCATAATTTTTAAATCATCTGCAAATATGCTGACCTTGCTCCCAATCTCCCAACTGATATCATCAATAAAAATAATAAATAAAAGTGGACCTAACACAGAACCCTGTGGCACTCCACTTTTAACTTCTGCCCACTGAGAGTAATTACCTTTAATTTGCACCCGCTGACTTCTACCGATTAACCAATTCCTTATCCATTGTAAAATTTCACCCCCAATCCCTAACCTTTCCAACTTGAACAGCAATGCCTCGTGGGGAACTTTATCAAATGCTTTCTGGAAATCAATGTATACTACATCTACACTGTTCCTTTTATCTAATTCTTCAGTAACCCTATCGTAGAATTTTAAAAGATTTGTTGTACAAGATCTTCCTTTCCTAAATCCATACTGATTATCTGACAGCAAGCTCTCTGATTCCAAAAATGATATGATGCTGTTTTTTATTAATGTTTCAAAAATCTTGCATAACACTGATGTTAAACTAACCGGTCTGTAATTACCAGGTTCACATTTTGCCCCTTTTTTAAAAAGCGGAGTGACATTTGCTAATTTCCAGTCTATTGGTACATTACCCGAATTATACGTCGATTTGAAAATAGTTAGTACAACATCTCCCAGTTCTTCCGCACACTCCACTAGTACTTTTGGGTAAATTTCATCTGGTCCTGGTGCTTTAAAAGGTTTAATACTTCTTAAGTGATAAACTACTTCTTCTCTAGTAAAATTGCATTCCTTAATAACCGGACGCATATTGTCCTCTATTTGCATGAAATCAGATTTGAAGTCCTTATTAAAAACTCCCATGAAAAATTCATTTAAAATATTAGCCATTCCTACATCATCTTGAATTAATTTGCCTTGATAATCTTCGAGTGGTCCCAGATGATTATTTCCTTTATTGTTTCCACTGGCGTAAGCAAAAAATCCCTTTGGATTATTGTTGATATCCCTAGCAAGTTTTTCCTCCAATGCTAATTTCTGTTTTCTACTGATATACTTAAACTCCCTTCTAGCTTTTTTATACTCCTTACCATCAGTGTCCCTACCTGTTTCTTTAAATATTTTATACGTCTTTTGTTTTAACTTAAGAGCTCGTTTTGTTTCCTTTGAAAACCACATAGGAGAAAGCTTTCGAACTACATCTTTCTGCCTAAACGAAATATGCTTATTAACAGCTACATTTAATTTATCTTTAAATTCCTTCCATTGATCTACTATATGAGAATGCTCCAACCCATCCTTAAAAACATTAGTTACCTCAGCTCGTAACTTATGAAAATTAACATCTCTAAAATTTGGAATTAACCTATTATTTTTATCTACAGTTGTCTGAAACATAATGTTAAATCTAATGCTATTGTGGTCACTTTCCCCTAGATGCTCGCTCACTGTTAAATTGTGTACCCTATTTTCACAACTGCTAAACACCAAATCCAATAACGCATTACCCCTTGTATTATCATGAACCAATTGCTCTAAAAAGCAATCTTGAATCGTGTCCAAGAATTCTGCCCCTCTTCCAATGTTAACTAGGTTACCCTTCCAGTCAATGTTAGGAAAATTAAAATCTCCCATTAAAATTATTTCTCCTTTCTTACAAGCTTCATTTATATGATTAAATAGAATTTCATCCTGTTCAACAGTGCTATTCGGGGGTCTATAAACATTTCCCACAACCAAAATCTTACCTTTATGATCTGTTAGTTTTATCCAAACTGATTCAATACATTGAGATTTACCTTCAAAAGTTACTTCCGAACAATTTAAATTTTCTCTTACATAAATCAACACACCACCTCCTTTCTTATTAATTCTATCCTGCCTAAACATAATGAAACCCTTAATTTCTAATAACGCAGCTAAATCGTTAGCATTTGTCCAGCTTTCTGTAATCCCAATTATATCGATGGTTTCTGCTGCTACTATGCCCCTTAATTCTTCTATTTTATTCCTTATACTTCTTGCATTGCAGTAAAATACCCTTAATTGTTCTTTAATATACATATCCGAACATTCACCCGCTGCATTTTTTCCAGATGCTGTAGACCCTGTTGCAGAATTATATAACAGATTACTTTCCAAAGATTGATTTTTTAATCCCAATTTATCAACCCGCCAGTGAATATTCGGCTCCTGTCTCAAAACTAGTTTTTTGCCTGCAAACTCTCGAGTACCAACTTACTTACAGCCTGGCTACCTGTTCTGCTTAGATGAATACCATCCCGAGATAAGATAACCAGTCCATCTTACTCACCTTCCAAACATCCACAAAACCGACGTTCTTTTCCTTACAAATATCCCTGAGAAAACCATTTAAAACTCTGATTCGTTGGTTGTCCCAGCCCCAACGAATACCATACCTTGGCAGTAAACTAAGAACTCTCACATCTCCTGTCTTGTGTTTGACTTCTTCAAGGAGAGCCGTAACACTTAAAGAAGAGTTCAATTATTATAAATTGCAGTGCAGTTTTTAGAAATTATTATATTATGCAAAAAAATATGATGTTTTTTTAAGGTAACGGAAGGACAAAAATTCCAAGTGTGTAAAATTGGATTGTTTTACAACAATTTACTCATTAATATTTTGAAAAAGAATAATAGGTGTTAAATTCTGCTTATTCAGCTGTTTTTAAATCTAATTCTGCAACAAATTCTTTTTCCAGAGCCATTTGTTAAAAAATTTGGCTTATCCCAATTTTTGGTTATTTTATTTGAGTCAATTCCAGCAGTTACCTTCTTTCTCAGGAAATATAAATTTAGTCATTCATTATTTTATTTTATTAAACATAATACTTCTACAACGACATCATTGAATGAAGCACTTGCCTAACATAATACTTTTTAATCCATGCCATTCGACTAACTAAAAGTCACTAACAGCCAATGCATTGCTTGACCCATATGCCTTGTCTGCATCTTTTATATTTGATTGTATGTTTTCTTTGAATACCTTTCTTTCTATATAACTCAATAATATATTTTGAAATTGGTTTTAAATAATAAGTATTGCGTGTGTCAGGAAGAGGAGGATATTGTTCCATCTTTCTTGAGAGAATTACTTTATCTGATGGAGAAATCAATTATTTTATATGATGGGGCAATAGTGGTAAATTTCCCATTAACCACTTTGGACATTAACAGTACCTTTGCCTTGATTAATGGCAAAAATACTTCAATGTAGCCATGATGTTATACTGATCAAACATGAATGTTATGTTGGTTTTTGAATGTTAAATCAACTTGTACAACTACAATTTTCACCTCTTCTTTGAATTCTTTTATTAAAAGACAAGATTCCCATGTCTTTTAATAAAAATATACTTTAAAAATGTGCAGATTTGTTTTCAAGAGCATAAAGGCACTTTTTAAATGAACTCTTTTATTTTTTTTATGGCTTTCTGTCTTCATTCCATTACTGTCATTTTAAATGTGCTAAATTTTGCTCATTAGTATTTATATATTTGGTAACAAAACAATTTAGACAAACTTTAAGTAGAAGGTATATTTGTAACAAAATAAACTGGGGTCTAAGCTTGAGAACTTTTTATAGTGATACATTAATATCAATATTTTCTTGTTGAAATTCTGTATGCGTCACTTAACGTCATCGTAAGAAATCGCTTTTAAACTTTCTTCTTTTTCCCATTTTATGGCTTTATTGTAGAAAGAACCCATATAGTGAATAAATAGAAAAGTAGTACCAGTTTTAATTAAAACTCAATGTATTTGTGACATACTTATTAAATTAGCGGGGGAGGGTATTAAGATAGAAAATACAGTTAATAAGTATATATACTATTTATATGTGTTTGAATTTCAATAATAACTGAAAATTAGTTTGTTTAATTGTGGAAAGTTCAGTCAAAATCAGCTAATACAAATATGTCCTTCCGTTACCACATTGATGTCCTTCCGTTACCATGTTTTTTGTCCTTCCGTTACCATAAAAAAACATCTAAATTAAAAACAAAATAAAATTGTTGCTGTTTTTAATTAATAAGTGTCATAAATCTGCTTTGTACAAAAATTCATTAAGTTGTAGACCCAATGGTTTCTTAGTGAGGTGGTTGAAATATAGTATTTTGGTAACGGAAGGACATTTATGGTTTGACTTAAAAAGTTATTGATTTCAAGGATAAAAAATATTTTTTTGCAAAAAAAATTAATAGAAAGATTAACTACATGAATAAAGTATAAAAGTTAACCTATTTATTTTATTTTGGTAAGGGATTTTAGTCAAGTTATAGTATGAAACAAAATGTTGATATTCCGCACTGCAAAAACATATAGTAAAGAAGTGACTTTGACCTTGATTTTATAAAAGTCATTGTGTTAATTTAAAAAAAATATGTTAAGATTCAAAAAGTTCATATTTTTCTGAAAAAAATGGTATATGACAAATGACTCAACATAAAGTTTAAAATTTTATGTGCCATGGCAACATTTTCCCGGAATTCACCATATACAGTAGAAAATCGATTAACCGGAACTCTTCGTTAAATGACCATGTCAGGTTTTGCACATGGGTATCAAAATTAGAAAGGCTGCCTATGTTTTACAGGTGGCAAAAATCAAAAATAATGATATAGTCAGTGATCTGGGGGTATTATTAGGGTAATGATACAAATAGAGGAATAAAAATGCTGATTTCCATGTGTGCATCATTAAAACCACGTGATAGGTGGAAATGCCAATTCACTCATGCAGCAATATTACTTGGCAGGCCTTGGCGACTTTCAGAACTAAATGAGATCGAAGTATTGTAATATGGTTTTGTGTTTAATTTTGTATTTAAATATCGTTTTTTGAACGAGTGGCACAATTTAAGGGAGTTTAACAGATATATTAAAGAGATTTTTCTTACTTGTACTTTTAAAATAATTGCATTACGTTTTTATGTAAAAAAATTACCATAAGCGAAGTTCTTTCAATTGTTATTTTGTATACTTCAATAAGAAAATATGAACAATAAAACCTGAGAAATATAAAGAGTTTCGCTTCTTCGAGTATTGAACACAAATAAAATATTTTCGTTTCGTTAATGAAGCGGAAATATTTAGCGCATATTGTTTGAAAGTAAGTAAATACGTACATATATGTTAAGAAGTTGAATACAGACAGACTCCTTATCACCAAAAAAGAAGAAAGAGCACCAAATTTGAAGCTCCTGCAGATGTCTGTACGCCAAATGTGGCAGCGCTATAACCACGTGATGTTGGTTTTTCTTTTCAATGTTGACACCGCGGCCTTACGAGAGTCTGGCATTGAAGACGCTCTCTATTTAATATTACAACTCTCTGGGAATGACTCTAAATGAGGATTTTAAAATGGATCATCAATGTACAACGATTAGCAAAAAAGCTAATAGAATGTTGGGGTACATCAGAAAAGTGTTTCATCAAAATCTAAAGATATAATCTTGCCATTGTATAGAGGTTTGGTAAGGACTCATCTTGAGTATGCTATACAGTTTGGGTCACCATATCTTTAAAAAGACATTGATTTGTTAGAGAAAGTTCAGCACAGGGCTACTAAAATGGTCCAAGGTTTTTCAGGCATGGAGATAGATTAAGAAATTTTAAAATACATACTCTGAAAGAGAGAAGGGTTAGAGGAGATTTGATTCAAATGTTCAAATTTATTAAACAGGGGGGATGTCGAGGGTTTAGATTTTAATATGAGTCATAGAAAGGGAGGTTGTGGGTTTAAATTAAACACTCCTTAAGAGTAAGTCCTGAAATTAATTAAAGAAAAATCAATTACTAGTTTAATAGTTTTTTTTATTCATCGACAATTCTCTATTATCCAGAATTATCGATTAACCGACCTACATCCAGTTCGAATTAGGTAAAAAAATGGAGGTTCTACTCCATGTAAAAATTAAACAAACAAATGCAAATAATGTGCTTTCACACAAAACAACTTCCTTAATCTACTATGGGTGAATACTTTTATTTTTGCATAGTAAGTGAATAGTTCTTACTCGATAAAATTCTACATTTAAAGAGAAAAGAGAAGGTAAAAAAAAAGGTCAAAATAATAATACATTTCCAGATAATTCTATGTTGGATTAAAAAACTTTTATTGCATTTTGAACACTCAGTATGTAACAAGAAAGAAAAAAATCAAATTTGAAAAATTAATAAAATAGGCAAACAAAAAAAAGACAAATAGGCTTAATTGATCGCTTCTCATTTTGGATGAGTTGGTGTCTTAAAGTCAGCTAAAACTTATTGAATCCCCCTCACACTTTTAACAATTAATGGGTGTAAATACCCTTATTAATTGAAATACCAAATCACAGAAAATGCAGACAATAAATAGGTTAGAAGGTTAGTTTACTTTCCATACAAGGTTATGAAATGTTAATTTTTTATCCATATTCAACTGGCAAAAATGAATAAATATATATAAACACAAATCGATAACAATTGAGAGATTAATCATCAGGAAACAAGAAAAAACAATATGATGAAATACCAATAGATTTTTTAGAGCATTTCAATCTGTTCATCTGAAGAAACAAGATTTATGATACCAAAATTTTATGAAAACCGAATTTTCCCTTGACGAAAAATATTTGCAATTCAAGGGTAGTTAAAATTAGTGCTATTGGTTTATAAATGATTAATGAACTAAAAAGGTCATTATTAATTATTAAACATACATTGTTTACAATTAAAATACTTTAATGTTAAAAGTACACAAAGAATCCGGAAAAGATATGTGCTACTCTCCAAAAATTTAAATAAAGTTTTAACCCTCTAGTGCATGATTTTTTCTTTTTTAATGAAATAATTTTTTTAAATTTCCTTTTTCCCCTGGACCGCTGAAAAAACATACAAAAGAAATCCAAAGTGACTTTTTAATTATATAATTAATTAAAACCGTTGTGTAGCGTATATACATTATCATGTGTAATTACTAAAATAATTTTCAAAAAGTATGAAAATATAGTTAAATACAATCTACACACCTCTGGTATTAGCTAGAATTTTTTATAGAGCCAGAGTATACTTATAAGTAATAAAACAATCTTCGAAAACTTCACCATCATGAGCCAGTTTGAGAACAACAGACCTCGAAGCAACCGATTGCCTTTATCACAATAATTTTAGAATGATACAGGATCTAGCGGCGGTTATAAGAACTAGGCACATGGTTCCCCACAATACTATAATAGTTCACAGAAAACTCAATAGATGCAAAAAAAACTGTCATTTTAAAGTTGTGTAGCATATATACTACACTATGCACTAGTGGGTTAAGATTAACATTATTTTATGGAATGCAGCATGCATGTCTTACATATGTGCTCAGATGCAGTGATTGTATCGGTGTAGTGGGTATGGTATCGGGCAGTGATTGTAGGATTGGGCAAGGCTAAAAGCAGGGAGTAAATACCCAACTTTTTTTACAATTTCTAAGGAAATTTGTTCACATTTTCAAAAAGTAGGGTGTCACTTCTGACCACTTTTATCGCTCATATTCAGAGCTTTGAGAAGTAACAACCTAATGTAAAAAGTTAATTATAATGAATATAACTAAAGATAGGAAGTTACCAATAAAAATTCCTTGAGCCATGGTCTGAACAGGTTTTCGGGCTGAAAAATTCAAACTTTATTAGCCCTAAATAACAATTTCACAATTATATATTTTTTAAAAAATGTTTTTCTATGTAATAATTCTTATATAATAAAACATATAAATTATTTGTTGTATTCCTAACTTTAATGATAATACTACTAACTAATATTAAAATAGCAAAGTGATTAACTTATTATTAGCAATAAGGGATGTTACAAGAAGTGTGACACATTGCAAATCAACAGAAACAAACACAAAAATTAAACAAAAAACTAAACCGCTCAGCTTACTGGGTTGAATCAATATAGTTGCAGTGCAGTTGAAAAATGAAATTCTAAAATAAAATTTCCAATAGCATCTATAACTAATTAGTGCTTTGTTTCTGAACTGATATAATTTATTGCATGCTAGATGTAATTGTTAGTAGAAGGCAGTGGCGTGGCAATTAAAAAAAATTGGGGGGGGGGGGGGGGGGGGGGGGGCAAATGGTTCCATTCTCAGAATATTAAAATAAATGGTAATTAGTAATTAATAATTAGCAGTTATGTAAATTAGTAGCGATGAACAGGATAGTGGTTTTGCCGGATATCCGGCGCACATTACAAACCGGATATCGGATATCCGAACTGGATTTTGCCGGACATCCGGCAGTTTATTTTTTATGAAAATAAATTCTCATACAGACTAGAAAAAACGATAATCGGTCAAAAATTGAAAAATATTTTTTTATTCTGTAATATTTCCCAATTCCTTATCTTTAAAGTGATACCAAAATTGAATAAACATTCAAAAAACTTTTTTATTTACAAAGGGTTATTCTAGGGTGCTGCTAGCAATGGTCGTATGTTTTGTACATTTTACACTTAATTTCTGAATAATTGTAATTTTACCATATGCCCTTTCATTCCAAACATGAAAACTCAAGTTTGCTTAAACTTTTGAGATATTTTATTTTTTAATTCAACTTTATATTAGTTGTGAGATGTGATGACCCTCTACCATAACAATTCATTAAAAATATAATTTTAAAGTTAAAAATTTGAAAAAAGTGGTTTTTTTAAAGTCTCTATTGGTTAAAGGGAGAATCTGCACACTGTGAATACATTGGTAGAATTTTCAGGAAAATACTTAAAGCAAGAACAAAGAAAATTGATCACCACAAAAAAAAATCTTCGATGTTTTATTCATCCGGATATCCGGCATGGAAAATCGGATATCCGGCACTTTACTTCCGGATATCGGATAGTTAAAAAGCAGCCGGATACCCGTTTCATCCCTATTAATTAGGAATTAGTTATTATCAACTATTAATAATTTGTTAATTACTGAAAAATTTGTATAAACAGGGTTGCAACAACATTCTGGAAAAAAAGTTTCCTGATTTCCATGATGGTGATGGTCCACAAAAATTTCCCTGATTTACAATGATCTCAAAAACACGGGGAAAAGGTGTGACATCATTTATGACTGCTCCAAAGCTAAAATTTCTATACATTACTAAAAGCTTTCAAACACCTCTTAATCACTGATATATATATATAAAATTATATTATGTGTGTATATATATATATATATATGTATGCATATATATATATATATATATATATATATATATATATATATATATATATATATATATATATATATATATATATATATATATATATATATATATATATATATATATTCCATTACATATATATCCATTCCCAAAATATTAAAATAAATGGTAAATAGTAATTAATAATTAGCAGTCAAGTTAATTAGGATTTAGTTATAAAAATTGTCAACTATTAATAATTTGTTAATTACTGAGAAATTTGCATAAACGGGGTTGCAACAACATTCTGGAATAAAAGTTCCCTGATGGTGTCACAAAAATTTCCCTGATTTTACAATGCTCTCAAAAACATGGGGAACAGGTGTGACATCCTTTATGACTGCTCCAAAGTTAAAATTTTTATACATTACTAAAAGCTTTCAAACACCTCTTAATCACTGCAGGGATGGGAAGTGCTAAAGACCAGTTTGGAGCAATTTTTGGAGCAGCAAAATTTAAGTTTTGGAGCAGAAAAACGACAAATTGTAGCAGCAAAACTGAATATTTGTAGCAGGAACGCAATAAATTGTAGTGTTTTGGAGCAGCAACATTTAAGTTTTGGAGCAGAAACGCGACAAATTGTAGCAGAAAACTGTAGATTTGTAGCAAGAATGCAATACAACGTAGCAGTGAATTATAGCATATTAAACAATAAAACGTAGCATTGAATTTTAGCATATTAAACAATAATTGTAGCAATTAAAATTTGTAACATGCGATTTTAAATCAGATGTGGTACACTACCCAAGGTGTAAAAACCCTGAAGGTCTCTATTGCTTATTTATGCCATTTTTTTATGCAATAAATCAAAACCTGTAGAGGCTATAAATGAGACATTTTAAAGACAGTTCAAAATATTCAACAAAAATTAGTTTTTAATTAAGAATTATTGAATTTTCAATTTTTTTTTTACAATATATACTTAATTTTCATATGTTGATTTCCCCCCCACTGAATTGTGGTTTATAAAAACCAAAACAGTGTTGCAATCTTGCATATATTGTGCATGAAATCTATGAAGAAGGTTGTTATTGTCTAAGGAAAATAAAATTATATAATTTTTTCGCACAAACTTTAGAATTAAAGAGTAATAATTTGATGGAAAACCTACATTACTACATATTTTAAGCATGTTAAGCGTAGGGGTGTGGTTTAAACACAAAAATATTTATTAAATAGTATATAAACATTTAAATCAAATATTATTGCCAAAACGAATTGCAAATCCCAAAAAAAAAAGCTTTTTTCAAATTGTCTATTGTTATTACATAAAATATAACAAACCTCAATTTCGTAAATAAATAATATTTTCAATTAAGAAATAAAAACCCTAAAACTGTATTTTGCTATTTACATCTTTTTTATACTGTTAAGCTTTAGAGACCATTTAAAGGCAATTAAAAATATTTAACCAAAAGAGTTTTTAATTAAGAATTAACCAATTTATACAATATATACTTAAATTTCAATTTTGAATTTTTTAGTAAAATGCAGTTTATACAATAAACCAAAACACTAACAAACTACAATAACGCATACCTTGTGCATGAAAAAGACAATTTAGAATGTCACCACTGTCTAAGGGATATAAAATTCCTTAACTTTTCCACACAAACTAGATTTATTAAATAGTAATAAATTTATAGAAAACATACCTTGCGCATGTTAATCAAAATCATTAAAAATTACACTTAAGTTATTATCTTAAAAATTAGTTTAATAAGAAATTTGAAAACTTTCAAAAAGCTAAATAAAAGCCATTTTTTTTTTTAAGTTGGAGGGTTGTTAGAAAGAAAAGTTTCCAATAAAAATAATTAATTTAATAAAATATATGAACATTTAAACAAAAAAGGATTAAATTGGAATTTTAATTCCATCCAAACAAGAAACATTATTTTTTTTAAATCCATTTTTATTACTGAAAATTACAAGTTCGAAATTTCAAATTCGTGAATTAAATTATATTTTCGGAAAATGTAACGTAATTTTGTTAAGTAGTGCAAAACAAATCATGATAAAATAGGAAGCAGTGAAATATAATGAACTTGTATATCGGATGCAAAAGGATTGAAAGTCTTCCAACGGAGATCGCAGCAGATCGCGTTTAGCGAATTTCTACAACTTCAAGGTTTCCATGAATGAAAATATAAAACAAAAGAGTGCCAAATAAAAGTTGCATTCGGCAGATGCGACATTATTATAGTTATAATCATTCATCTCAACTTCAGAGTGATATCATCCCCGTTTGACGAAGATCGCAAATATTTCTACATATTCAAGATGCAAAATTTTTGTGAAATTATCTGTTTTTTTTAGATTGAGCATCGATTCTTCATAAAACAACAAACGAACTGAAATTTTCCAATGATCAAGTGTCTTTTAATCAAATACCCTTGACTAAAAATTCGGACAAATCTCAAAAAGTTATTAATTTAAATTTTACAATTCACAATTATTCCTACATGTTAAAAGATGCTTTATTCTTTTAAAATTCTCAGTTTTTCAAGATTGAGCATAGATTGTGCACAAAAAAAACAAAAACGATCCGATATTCCAATGATGAAATGTGTTATGAAAATTAAATGCCCTTGTCTAAAAAGTTGAACATCAGGAATAAAGTCCTTTTTTAATGACGCGAAATTATTCCATTTCAGCATTTCTCTGCTTGACGTATAGCATGCTTATACTCCATTCGTACCTTACATTTCTACAATTACTATTTAACTTGAGAAAATGTGCTTAAATTTTCTCCCATTTCCTCTTTCTAAGGTTGCCTTAACTTCGTTTATGGGCAGACAAACGGGCACCAAGACTTGGCGCAATTGGCGCACGTGTTTAACAAGGATTTAAAACAAAATTGGCGCAGAATCGCACATAAATGTGGTTTTGTAGCAAGTTGGCGCAGGATACCACTTTTGGCGCTCTCTGGCGCAGAATTCCCATCCCTGCACTGATATCTATATATATAAATGCGAAAAACCCACTCAACACTCATCACTAATTCTCCAACTTCCCGTATACCTATGAAGATGAAATTTGGCAAATTTGTTCCTTATACCTTAAATAGGAAAAGTAAGCTATTTTTGTTCCGATCGAACGGATTTAAGGGGTTGTAAAACCCCTTTTTCGAAACTTCTCCATAGGATTAACATGGAGAACATGTAACAATGCAAAATATAAAATTTAAACAATGGAAATTTTTAATATTATGTAACGTACGAGGTGCATTCTGATTGGCTGATGACTAAATATCGCCAAATAACTAAAAACTGTCGCCAAATAACTAAAAACTGTCGCCAAATTAATAAACTTCGCCAAATAAATTAAAATTTCACCGAATGAATAAAACATTTCGCCAAATTAATAAAATATCGCCAAATGAACTAAAATATGATCATATATGTAAAAATAATATAAAAACCGGCCCGTCGCACCGGGGGGGATTTAACTGTGAAAAAGAAAACAAAACGAAAAATGCTACGACCAAAAGTGCAAGCCATACGAAAAATATATTATCAAACTGAAGAGAAGTATACAGTATGGATAATATAAAGGTTCAAGACGGGAAGCCCATCGCTAAATAAAAGTTTGTAATTTAGCCTCCGTGCACTCAGTTAGTTTTGTGTTATCCATTATTTATTAGTTTACCTGCCGAGAGGCCAGTTATGTTACCACTCTACCTGTGAGTGAAGTTCTGTAATCTATATATATAAAAACATCGCCAAATGAACTAAAATATGAACACATATGTAAAAATACCATAAAAATGGCGAAATTAGTGTCAAAAAATGATAAAATGTATGTCAAAATGGTGAAAATATGATTGGGTAACAGGATATTCCGTACTACATCAGCTATGAAAATTAAATTTGGCGTGGAGGTACACTTTAAGCCAAAATTGCTCACTAAGAAATGATTTTCAAAAATTCGAACTGTAAATGCCAAAAGTAAAAATCCTCGCCACTTATCCACTGACTCATTACTATTTCTTTTATTTTCTGTATACCTATGAAGATGAAATTTGGCAAATTTGTTACTTATACCTTAAATAGGAAAAGTAAGCTATTTTTGTACCGATCTAACGTATTTAAGGGAGTGTTCAATGAGACAGTGGGATTTTTTGTACGGACCGTTAGTTTTGGACAATTTGGATAGTTTTAGAATTGTTAAACTCCACATACTGATAGGGTTTACCGAACAAAGTAAAACTTCTCGAATGTTAATCAACGGGAATATCATTTATTTGTCAGCATTGTTTTATCGCCAACTTCTCCGTGTTATAAAGTTTTCAGTTCCAGCTAGAACTTGCTAATAAAATTTATTTAATTTGTTTGGGTTCGTTATTTTATTTATCTTCTGATGGGTGAGGAATTAAGATTATTTTTCATCCGCTTAAATATGTTTTACTTGTACCTCTTTTGCGAGTTATTTTCTTCCCGTGCATAGAACTTAAAATTCAAAACTGAACCAGTGTTCACGTTCCCAGTGAGTAAGCGTCTTCTTCTATCTACTGGCGGGCCTCGGGCGTGGCCTGGTTGGAAAAGCGGTAATTACTTCTCAATGAATTACTTTCTTGACAAACGAATTTATTTATATCATGTTAATTATCGCGTTAACTGTGAAGTGAAAAAGGAGAAACAAAAAGTAAATATAAAGCGAATATTATCGATTCATTAACTTGGCTGAACTGTCGAATTATTGAACTTGTCGTTTAGGTTTTAAAATTGATAACTGAGTTAAGTAGAACGCAAATATTCTTGATTAATATTAACTATGATAACCGAGTTGATTACAAAATACCTTATAACTTCTCTTCACCAAGTTGTACAGGTCCCAGCAGATGGTTCCTGTCTTTTTCATACCTTGTGTTACCTCGTCCATGGACATTTGAACTTAAGCAATGAGATTCGAAAGTCCATCGTATCTCATGTGTATAACAACTGGGACCGATTCAATTTCTTTACGGATGACGGAAAAGGAAACAACTTCGCATCAAAGGAAATTTACAGATGTGAAATGTTGAAGTATACAACGTATGGCTCTGCATGCGAGTTGACTGCCGCTGCAGAACTTTTTCCATATTGCTTCGAAGTTTATTATAATTGTTACCTTTACTTTTCATTTGGAAGTAATGAAAACCCTGTGAAAAAGCTTCGTTTTATCGGAGAAAATGTCTGTAACGGCCATTTTGATGTATATATTCCTGTCACTTTGCCAAACGAGGATTGTCAAAAAAGGAAAGAAAGAACAGAAGAAACAGTTTGTTCTAATAAACGTATCAAACGTCGTGGAAAGTTTTCTGACAAAGCAAGAAAACAGCAAATCCGTAATTCATCAAAAAAATATGCTAAAAATAATCCTGAAACAAATCGAAAAGCTGTACACAAATACAGAAAAGAAAATCCGGATGCCAACAGAGTTGCTGTGGCAAAGTATACACAAATCCATCCTGAAGTAAATAAGAAAGCTGTTGTAAAATACAGTTACAAACATCCGGATAGAAATAAACCTACGGCGATTTGCCATGACCCCACTAAAAAAAAAGGACTTCAACGAAGAACAGTGATATGGCAAAAGAAAGCAGGATCGGGTTTCACTTACGACCCACAGATAAGTTATGAATCTGATCAGATGATAAACATAGGGGCAATGAATGTAAAATGCACATTCTGTAATGCTCTTAAATGGAAAGACGAATCTTCCGGAATGTGTTGTAAAAGTGGAAGAGTCCAACTTCCAAGTTTTCAACAGCCTCCTGAACCACTGCAAAGTCTTTTGGATGGTAAACATCATGAAAGTGAACACTTTTTAAATAACAGCCGTAAATACAACAGTGCGTTTCAAATGACATCATTCGGAGCTAAGAAGGTTGTCGAAGGAAACTTCATGCCTACGTTCAAAGTACAAGGTCAAGTTTATCATTTGATTGGGAGTATGTTTCCGGAAATTGAAGAAAGCCATAAATTTCTGCAGATTTATTTTATTGGCGACAAAGATAAGGAATTAAAAATGAGGTGTAATAATATTTCGGGTGTCAAACCTACATTGATAATTGAGTTGCAAATAATGATGCATGCCTGCAACAGCTATATTAAAGAGTTGGAATGTGCCATGGAAAATGTGTCTGATGAAAAGGAACTTGAAGTAGTAATTCATTCCGAAAGAAGACCTCCTCCTGAAGCTCATAAAGGTTGCTTCAATGCACCCTCTACAAAAGAAATTGCTATTGTAATGGTTGGACAGAACTTTGAGAAAAGGGATATTGTTTTGAAGGGCAAGAACAACAAGTTGCATCGCATAAATGAAATCCATAGATCTTACGATGCACTACAATACCCCCTAATGTTCTGTTATGGAGAAGATGGGTACTCAATTTCTGTATCTCTCACAGACCCTATTACTAAGAAGCCTCTCTCAAAAACTGTATCGGCCGCAACCTTTTACACATATCGTATTATGGTAAGATTTTCAGAACAGAATTATTTACTACTTTTCAGAAATTTATTTAATCAATATTTGGTCGATATGTACGCTAAAATTGAAACAAAAAGATTAAACTTCATACGCAATAGTCAAAAGAAATTGAGAGCAGAAAATTACATTCATCTCAAAGATGCTGTAAATAGAAACGATGCTAACGAAGAATTGGGTCAAGCAGTAATATTGCCATCATCTTTCACAGGAGGTCCTAGGTACATGCACGAACGAACTCAAGATGCCATGACCTATGTTCGACACTACGGTCGTCCTGATCTATTTATAACATTTACTTGCAATCCTAAGTGGAATGAAATCAGTCAAGAGCTTCTGCCTCATCAAAAACCACAAGACCGTCACGATTTAATTGCCCGCGTGTTCCACCTTAAAGTAAAAAATCTAATGAGTTTGTTAACAAAAGGAGAGATTTTTGGATCTACTCGGTGTCATATGTATTCGGTCGAATGGCAGAAACGTGGTTTGCCACATATTCATATTCTACTTTGGTTAGAAAATACGATCACACCAAATAAAATAGATGATGTAATCTGCGCAGAAATAAATGATCCAAACAATGACCCTTTACTTTTTGATATTGTAAAAAACAACATGATTCATGGTCCTTGTGGACACTTAAACAAGAAGTCACCATGCATGTCTGAAGGTAAATGTACTAAAAAGTATCCAAAAACGCTTCTGATCGGCACCCAGACTGGCGACGACGGATATCCTAAGTACAGACGAAGATCTCAAGATGATGGCGGAAATATAATTATTTTTGAGAAACGTTTTGGGGACATAACAGTTGACAACAGCTGGGTCGTTCCTTTTAATCCTGTGTTATTACGCAGCTTAAATGCGCATATTAACGTGGAGTATTGTAATTCCGTTAAATCGATCAAGTATATTTGTAAATACATTAACAAAGGTAGCGATCAAGCTACCTTCGCTTTGGAAAATAAACATGATGAGGTAAATGTATACCAAACTGGAAGATACATTAGCAGTTCAGAAGCAGTTTGGAGAATTCTAAGTTTTCCAATCCACGAAAGATACCCTTCGGTAATGCATCTTGCCGTACACTTAGAAAATGGTCAAAGAGTTTATTTCACATCTGACAACCTGAAAGACAAAATAAAAAATCCTCCCATTACCACATTATTAGGCTTCTTTGAATTATGTAAGACGGATGCCTTTGCAAAAACCTTGCTCTATTACGAGGTTCCTTCTTACTTTGTATGGAGCAAAAACAAATTTGTTCGGAGGAAGCAAGGAACACGAGTTGAAGGTCATGAAGGCGTAAAAAAGACAAAGTTCTCGGAAGAGTGTACACTATACATCCAAACAACGTAGAATGCTACTACCTTCGTTTGTTGTTGCATGAGGTTCGAGGTCCAACCTCCTATAATGACCTAAAGACTGTTAATGGCACAGTTCATCAAACATTTCATCTTGCTGCCAAAGCTCTTGGACTAATTGAAGACGACAGTCACTGGGATAAAACGTTAGAAGAAGCTAATTTTTACAAAAATTCTTCCAAACTTAGAGAACTATTTGCTGTATTGATAGTCTTTCGCCAAGTTTCTGATATAAAGGGTCTGTGGGAAAAGCATAGAAATAGCTTTTCAGAAGATATAGTACAGAAATTAAAAAAAAATGCTACAGACGCGACTATTCATATCACAGAAGAGATTTACAATCGAACATTAATCATGATAGAAGATGTGGTATTTTCATTGGGAGGTCAATGTCTTACACACTATGCCTTACCAGAAACATCGAGGTCAAAAGATTTTATAAACAACGTCGATTACGTTAGAGAGATCAGTTACAATGTTGATGCATTGTTACAAACAGTTAGTAGCAAAGAAAATGTTCTAACAAAAGACCAACAAAGCGTATACTTAACAGTCGTTCAAAGTGTACAATCTGGATGTAGCAAATTATTCTTTTTAGACGCACCTGGAGGCACAGGTAAAACGCACTTAATCAATTTATTATTAGCAAAAGTGAGAAGTATGAGGAAAATTGCGTTAGGTGTGGCTTCGTCAGGTATTGCGGCTACTCTCTTAGAAGGCGGAAGAACAGCACATTCTGCATTTAAACTTCCACTTAATCTAAACAAAGCAGAGTCTCCTATGTGCCACATATCTAAGCAAAGTAATACAGCACAAGTACTTCGAGACTGTCAGCTTATCGTTTGGGACGAGTGTACCATGTCACACAAGGCTGGAATAGAGGCCCTCAATCGAACACTGCAAGATTTGAGAAATAACAACCGCCTAATGGGAGGATTGACTGTGCTATTTGCTGGTGACTTCAGACAAACACTGCCCGTGATACCGAGAGGTACTCGTGCAGATGAAGTTAATTCGTGTTTAAAGTTCTCTTCACTGTGGCCAAAAATTGAAAAACTCTCGCTGTCCACAAACATGAGAGTGTTTCTTACAGGAGACAATAAAGCAAGCGATTTCGCTGACCTACTATTAAAAATTGGTGACGGTCAACTGAACGATGCAAAAGACCTAATGCACATTCCAGAAAATCTTTGCAAAAAAGTGGAAACAGTGGATGACCTCATAAACGAAATATATCCTGATGTTAATAATATAAAAGGATCACCCATAACCTGGTACTGTGAAAGAGCTCTTTTAACGCCAAAAAACGCATATGTCGCTGGATTAAATGAAAAGTTGTTGAAATGTCTAAAAGGGGCAGAAATTATATACAAGTCGGTGGATTCAGTTCTGAACAGAGATGAGGCAGTGAACTATCCGGTTGAGTTCCTAAACTCCCTGAATCCTCCAGGAATGCCAGCACATCTCCTTGCATTGAAAGTTGGAGCGCCAGTGATGCTCCTTCGAAATATGAACCCGCCCAAGCTATGCAATGGGACAAGACTTCTAATAAAGAACTTGCAACCCAACGTTATCGAAGCTACAATTTTTACTGGCTGTGCCATTGGTGAGACAGTGTTCATACCGAGGTTACCCCTTGCTCCTTCCGACTACCCCTTCGAGTTCAAGCGACTTCAATTTCCACTGAAGTTGTGCTTTGCCATGACGATCAATAAATCACAGGGCCAAACGTTATGTAAAGCCGGCATAGATGTCAGAGAAAATTGTTTTTCTCATGGACAGTTTTATGTTTCCTGTTCACGAGTCAGTAAGTGTTGTAATCTGGTAATACTAGCACCTACCGGCAACACTTCTAACGTAGTGTATAAAGAGGTTTTGTACAAGCAATAAAATAGTAAAGTAATTATTTGTTTGTTTCATAAATAAAAATTCACGGTTTTTTACACATATAAATTAATACATACTTTTAAAATTGTATTCGTTTATAACCTGATAATATATAACCAAATTATACGTGCTTAAATATAATTGGACAACGGGATGTTTCGTACTACAACAACTATGAAAACAAAATTTGGCATGTAGGTACATTTCAATCCAAAATTGCCCACTAAGAAAGGATTTTCAAAAATTCGAACTGTAACTGCCAAAAGTAAAAATCCTCGACATTTATCCACTGACTAATAACTAATTCTCCAACCTACCGCATTCACAGGAACCAGGAAGATGAAATTTGACGAAGTTGTTACTATAACTTACATAGTAAAAGTAAGCTATTTTTCTATTATTCGAATTTTTTCATTTTCTTCGGAAAAACCTTTATTTTACATTAGTTTAGTATACTTCAGATTTTCTTAGAATTGTGAAATTTTGCATTCTGATACGTATTAGCATACCAACAAGGGAAATGTCTAAATCAAGAATTTTGTGCAATTGGAATATTTAGAAATCGGTTGAATTTTTTTTTCACGAAACGATATTTTTGGAAAATTGTGACTGTCGTAGAATCGTGAAATTTCGCATGCATGTAGGGTTTACATACCAACAAAGGAAATAATATGAAAATCTAGATTTTAGTACGTGTAATCTTTACAAATTGGCTGAGAATGTTTTTAACGGAACATTAGTTTTTAAAACTTCGAAATTCTTTAGAATCTTAAAATTTTGCGTACTGATATGGTTTACTATAAAAACAAGGGAAAAAATCTGAAAATCTAGATTTTGGTAAAGGAACCTTTTAAAATCATTTTCGTTTTTTTCTTCTTAATATTCCTGCCAATTTCAATAACGAAATTACAAATTTTGACGTAGGTGTCTAATAAATTGTTTTGGAGATAGTTATTATTATCAATTACAAGAGTTGTATATCTTTAAACTTCTGAGCTGTTACTGTAGGTAAAAATATGGATGTTAATCAACTGGAGTGCAGTATGTATATCCACAGTATTTTACAGCCAACTTCTCCATATTATCAATTTTTCAAGTTCTTGCGGGACCTTGCTAATAAAATTTCGTTACATATTGGAACTTTTAATTCTTTGGTTCCATCTGATATGGGACAAATTAAGAATATTATTTATTTAGCTAATAATTATTGTATTTGTATCTATTTTGTAACTTATTTCTTTCCCGTGCGTAGAACGGGCATTTCAGCTAGTATATATATATATATATATATACGTTCCCAGAATATTAAAATAAATGGTAAATAGTAATTAATAATTAGCAGTTATGTTAATTATGAATTAGTTATAAAAATTGTCAACTATTAATAATTTGTTAATTACTGAGAAATTTGCATAAACAGGGTTACAACAACATTATGGAAAAAAAGTTCCCTGATTTCCATGATGGTGATGGTCCACAAAAATTTTCCTGATTTTACAATGCTTTCAAAAACATGGGGATAAGGTGTGACATCATTTATGACTGCTCCAAAGCTAAAATTTTTATACATTACTAAAATCTTTCAAACACCACTTAATCACTACAGGGTGTCCACAGGGAAAGCATTTTGAATTTCCCTGATAATTCCCTGCAAGCCGTACTTTTTTTTACGGCAATATTTTTAAAATGTATTATTGTTCCTTATTATGCAAGATATGCTTTGACATTATCTTATTATTTTCCAAAAATATATTTATTTTTAATATATAAGTTTAGTAACTATTTTGCTTGATTTTCTAACTCCCAAAAAGGTGCAACCAAGTTTAACATCCAAAAATCAATGCATAAAAATTTAATGTACCCCAAATTCAAAATTCCAGAGCATTTACCAAATATGTATCAATAATTCAAAATGCTAATTAAAAATCATAAATGTCCAAGTAAGTGCAATATATCTCTTAGATTATTAGTGTACTTTAAGATCAAAGTCTAAAGTAACCTCAATATTAAAAAAGAAATCCAATATACTCAAAAAGTAGAAACCCAATGCATCCCTATCCCTAATAATAAAACTAATTTATTAAATCTAATCCAGTATCTTTAGATATACAGCTTAGAACACAAAATATATTTCCTAAGATCTAAAATGTACCCAAAAAAATAATAAAGGCAACAACAGTTTCGTCAAGTTTAACAGAAAAAAAGTCATTTTAGGGACGTTCAAAAGATATTTGAATTTTACTAGGAACTTAGCAAGTTTTAAACATTTGAAAGATCTATTTTTAAAATAAATTTAGTGGGCGGGCAAGTACCTAGTTATAGGTAGCCAATTGGTTTGTCAAATTTTAAAGACCAGCATTTTGGTGCGGTTTCTACGAATTTGAAAGAGAAAATTTTCACTTTTACACATTTTTAAAGTCCCATATGCAATTTCCCTCTTTTTGATTGCATTTAAAAAGTATTTGAATATTTGTAACCAATCAACGATGTTTTACAGCCAAAAATCAAGTTTTTTTTTTTTTTTTTTTGATCAATTCCCTGATTTTTTTTTAAAAAAATCACAAATTCCCTGATATATCCAAAATGTTCAAATTCCCTGTTTGTAGACACCCTGATATATATATATATATATATAATTATATTATGTATAAAACAAAATGAATTAAAATATCATATAATTAATAAAAACTCAAAACTTTAAATTACTTTTTCCAAAATAATAACAATAACAAATAAAAAAATAATTAAAAGTGATGAGACTTCCAGGTTAATTGAATAGTGTAACATATACATCAAAGTAAGAAGAATAGAAAACAAATTACACCCCCATAGGGTAAAAAAAAATAATGAAACATTGAAATAACTCTCTCTGAGAAGGATGTATTTGGAGTAGTTGGATCTTGGAAGCTTGCCAAGAGTGCTAGAACAGGCCGGTTTCCACTTAAAAAGAGTTGGGCCTGCAACTTTCAATGAATGCTTCCTGTGTTTCAAAGTGAAAACAGTTTATGAAAGATGAAACATGTTCTTTCACTTAGGGAGAAGTCTTTCAACAAAAGAGAAAAATCTGTGCCGAAGGTTGTGCAATTCATAAGATTTAAAAAAAAAAAGTTTAGTTGAGATAGTGGCAACAGTTGATTTTTTGTAGCTTTAAGAAAGTTTTAAGCATGATGAAAACAATATTTAAGTTGTATTTTAATTAATTAAAAAAAAAGTACAATTTACAAAAAAATATTTTTCATTTTATATTGTATAAATTTGTGATGATCAATTGGAAATATGCATATAAAAAACAGAAGGGAAAATATAATTTTTTTTAAGTGTGCTTTAAATTTTTATAATCGAGACATTCAGAAAAATTGCTCATTTGCAATGAAAAAGAAATCTACATTTTTTAAAAAAACATTACTATTTTACCAAAATGAGATTTCTGAGTGGGGGAGGGGGAGACAAATATAAAAAATAAATGCTAATTAACAGTTATGCTAATTAATAATTGTTAATTTCTGAGGAATTTGCATACTTTTAAGTAGAACATTCTATGAGGCAAGGCTAGAACCCCCTATCCCCCCCCCTCCTATGGTTGAAGAATGGGGAGGGGGGTCAAACATATTTAGAACAGGCGTGACATTATTTCAATAGGACGGGCTTTCATCAGAGTTGCAAGTTTCTTCCAAAGTGGAAAAAAATGTACGGAAGATTTAGGTTTTTTGACATTAGTGGAAGAAATTATTTTTCTTTAAGAATTTAACATATAAGTTACAACTTTGTAAAATACAATAAATGCATTTTTCTTAGATAACTTTAAATAAATTTAATTAGATTTATAATAAAAAATTTAATTATATATGCTAAGTTAACAATTGCACCACTTTTTTAGCCAAGATTAAATCACACACTTGACTAAAGCTTTTTATTGGGTACACGGAGAAAAGAAATTTTATCCAAAATACACAAAATCCATTAAAATCTATCCATTTCAATTTAACCAGAATATTTTTTTATTATTTAAACTACTTTAACAGGTAGTAAATAGTATGATCACTTACCTATTGTAGGGTAAAACTTATTTTACTATTTAACAGATTCTTTAAAAATAAAAGCTGAGTGATAATTCTTTTTATTTAATGTGTTACATAGTAGACTAACTTTAAATTACGCATTTTTATTTGAAAAATAAAGAATTGGAAGGCAACTTTTTTACAGAAATGGTAGAAACAGTGAAAACAACCTTCACCCCCCCCCCTCCCCAACCCCTAAAGTTGTAAAAATAATCACCCGTAAATACCTGAAGTTTGTTATTAAGAAATAACTTATTTTTCTAAAATTAATATCTTTAATTGTATATATATATAAAATAAAAATAAATTGTATTTAAACGAAGAAAATGTTGATTAAAAAAATAAGTCAAAGAAAGTAATCCACAGTGTACCTATTCAATAACTTTAACACATTTAAATATGGACATTTAATATCAAAATCCGTTTGCTGTTCTTGGAATATTAAATTACAATAAGCAAATACGCCGTTTTAAAAATAATTTACATTTAAACTAATAACAATTACTTTGAAAGACAATTTAAGGAAAAACAGCTGTGAGTATGTAGCTTAACTTTTTCTCATCTTCAGAAGTAATTCAATTAAAGTTTTATCTAACATTACTTTAATATTATATCTCTTAAACAAAAAAATATATAATAGCAAACACTTGATTTAATTGTTTAACAAAAAAAGCAAATTTTCATACAATTTTCAGTATATTTCAGATAAGCATTATTTTAACAATTTTCAAAATGCAAAAAAAATATCCCACCAATGCAAATAATTTAAAATTAAATGCCACAGAACACTAAAAGTAAAATTATCACATACAATATAAAATAAAATAGAAAAAAGTTTCAAGGTGAGAAGATATAGATAATTAAATTAATGTAGGAGGGGCTGAAAATTAAAAATCTAAATAAATTTACAACAAAAGAATGTCATATAAATGGATTTGTCATTGAAGTAAAATGTGCAACTTAATTATTCAATGCTTACATCTTCAAATATAGATCCAACATTTGCAGATACAAGGCAGATTGACACTAGCTCTTCCATAGCAAATTTTGCAGAAGAGAACGGTGCTCAAGCCACCGCGTTCAAATCGGTGCCCATAATCCACGCCTCCGAAAAGAAATAAACAAAGGAGGTAACATCAATTACCGTAAATTTGCAAACGAATTAAATGCAGTTGGTATTAATATAAATAAATCGGAAATCTAGAAATTTAGTTTTCATTTTCCCATTATGGTGGGAGAGCTAGAGAAGTGTGCAGTGAGTGCTGCCAAATCAAATTAGATATTCTACTTAGAAAAATTCCTATTTAATTTCTACGTCTCAAATTTTTCCCTTGGGCTCGCGATGGCCTAGTTGAAAGTGCGTCGAACTCATAAATTTAGGATTTCGAGTTCGATTCTCGCCATGGAAAGAGAAGAAATAGGATTATCCTCACGTGTCAAACAACTTCCGTTTAGAAGACGCTGGTGCACGTTAAATGTTTCATTGTCCGAACGTCCGCAAACTGTTCGTGGTAATGAAGATTAAAGAATGGGGTGCTGTTTTAAGTTTTGTCTTATCATATGACCACAGTTAAAAACTATGAGATAAATGTTAACTGAAATTCAAACAGGTTTCTTGAAATAAAATTAAAAAATAGACTGTATTATAATTGTAGAACCGATTTAGTTTTTATAGGGATTTTTAAAAAGCGCCACTCGTTTCCTACCTTACTTCACACCAATTACATACCACAATACATACACATATATAAGGAAATAAAAATGTCTCTATCAGGATGATGTTAATCTATTGACGATACCAAAACAAACTTCACGTCAAACAGTACAAACTCAGTTAGAATTTTGTGCAACATTTTTCTCCAGCATAAAGGTGCGTTGTAAATGATCCTGTTTCATTATAGACATCCGTAAAATGTCTTAGGTAAGTTGTTTACTATATATTAAAAAGGAAAATTATGACTTAATAAATTTAGTATGTCATGAATGTATTCTGCAGAATTGTAATTGTACGAAGTAACGATTTTATTAAATTAAAACTATTTATTGTAATTAGCGTAGCTATCTATGAAACTTCCAAAACAAGCTAATTAGAAAATAAATTTATTTTTGTGCTTATAAATGGGAATAACGTAAGCAACTCGCTTTAGATTATTTCCTTTACAACAACGTTTATGGTAATTTCATTAATTACACTCCTTTAATGAATTATAGAAGAGTTAAATGTGGCTAATAGAGTTGTATGGTTTTTGCTTAAATTAAAATACACAGTATCATTGTCGACCATTTTAGACTTTTTGTATGCACATAAATAACTTTGTACTATGTGGAAGGTATGCGAGTTTAGCCTCTTAATAAACATCTGTAGTAAGTTTGTTTGAAGTAGTTTTTAGGGCACAGATGTAGTATAGAACTTTTGGCGCAAAAGTTTTTTTTTGGCGTGTTTTATAAGGGTGATAAATTTATAGTATGGCAACCCCCCTGACATTGTTGGTATTTTCCAATTCTTGTGGCGACTTTCAATCTCGCAACCATATGCTATGTTTAGCGGCAGTTTTTTGTCGCAAAAAAAAACAAAACGCGGCAAATGTCCTATAATACATCTGTTCCGTTTTTAGGAAGAAGTGATCAACCGCGAAATCTGTAAAAAAATTTAAGTACCTAGTCAGGCGTTGATTTTATACCATCAGGCATTTTATGCCTCAATATTTAGTTAGATTAAATATTGGAACAGATATATTATAGGACAGTTGGCATGTTTTTTTCTTGGTGACCAAAAAAGTGGCCAAAAGGGTTTTTCAATTTGCACGGATGAATTTTAGAATTTAGTATCAAGTGTTATGCAACAGAAGCGGTTATTAGATTTACCTGGTGTTTACAATTATTGACCAACAATCTTTTAACACCAAATACAAGTTTTATATTTATCTTTTTTTTTCTTCTGGGTACTTAGATCTGAACTTTGATAGCTTATTAGTTCATACATTGAATAAGACCCTAAAACTTGGAAGTTAATAAATGTTGTTGGAAGCGCTTTTTGAAGGATTTAAATGACAGTGATCATAAAATAATTAATATAGTTAAATATCTATATCTGTAATCCATCCTATGGATTTATGATAAAATATCTTATCTATTATATGAATTTCTTAATTGCAGTGCCTTTATGACATTATAAGCATTTATATATTTAAGTTTATTTAGGAAATATTGTGAATTATTAATGGGATAGCTCAGTTATTTTTTTTAATGTCAATGAGTTAACAAGCAATTTTTTTGCTATGATAAACACAACAAATCGATTTTGTGGTACAAAATTAAAATCCCGTTAGATATTTACATTAAGATAAACTCGTCTTATAGAACATTGCATTAAGAATTTTAAAATACAAATACAACGTTAAAATACGCAATAAATATCCATCAAATTTGGACATGTTTCGGGAGATACATCTCCCTTCATCAGCAGAAAATGAAAAGTCTGTGTACATTAGAATATAAATAAACCCAGAATTGAAAGTGTTGCCAAAGAACAAAAACAGTTGAACTTGACTTCCTGGAGGCGATTCATATTTTTAGCAATATTGATTCGATTGTCGATGAAACATTTGCAGTCCCAGTATTTCCCGCTTGTTGGCACACAATAGTTAACTCCAACCGATTGAGATAGTTTTTTGTTCTTTGGCAACACTTTCAATTCTGGGTTTATTTCTATTCTAACGCACACAGACTTTTCATTTTCTGCTGATGAACCGAAACATGTCTAGATTTGATGGATATTTATTGTGTATTTTAACGTTGTATTTAAAAAAAATTATATTTACATTGACACAGTTTTCAATTCGTCTGTGTAAAAAAAACTTAATTTTCAAAACAGTCGCAAATGATTTAGAGATATTTTCCTCTATACTTACAATAGATCTTTCTATGTACTTAATTATGAAATCTCACTAATCTGTAACTTCTTATTTCCAGAACCAATATAATTTGTAGCACTTGTTGTCTTCCACTATAATTAGTGCAACTGAGATACCCAATGTCTTCTTCATCCTTGTGCGTATTACCAGCAGCCAATCAGGCTGCAGTGAACCCAGCAAGTGATGAGCGAATCACATTAGTAGTGGAGAACACCCGTATCGTTGTCGATCCGGCCCTCTTTGCAGCCTACCCGGACACCATGCTTGGACGAATGTTCGGGTCGTCCCTCGAGAACAACTTCACCCGACCCAACGAGAGAGGCGAGTTCGAGGTGGCCGAAGGCATGTCGGCCACCGTGTTCCGTGCCATACTGGAATTCTACAAAACCGGTGTTATACGCTGTCCACCGACAGTGTCTGTTCCCGAATTGCGAGATGCATGCGATTATCTCCTCGTCCCTTTCGACTCAAAGACAATACGATGCCATAATTTACGAGGTTTCCTCCATGAACTCTCCAATGAAGGCGCAAGAAGCCAATTTGAGAGTTTCCTCGAAGACCTCATTTTACCGGTGATGGTTGCGTCGGCCCAAAGAGGCGACCGTGAATGTCAAATTGTCGTTTTGCTAGACGACGATGTTGTCGATTGGGATGAAGATTACCCGCCCCAGACCGGTGAGGAGCATTCCCAGATCGTCTACAGCACAGAAATGTACCGGTTCTTCAAGTACATCGAGAACCGAGACGTCGCGAAGAAGGTCCTCAAGGAGAGGGGACTGAAGAAGATTCGACTGGGTATCGAAGGTTACCCGACTCATAAAGAGAAGGTAAAGTGTCGTCCCGGCGGAAGAGCCGAAGTGATCTACAATTACGTTCAGCGACCGTTTCTTAGAATGTCTTGGGAGAAGGAAGAGGCTAAAAGTCGACACGTTGATTTCCAGTGCGTCCGAAGCAAGTCGATTACCAATCTGGACGCCGATGGGATTGAGTCTTCGGCCCCGGCAAATAATGCTGGTGCTGTAGAGAGAGCAGTGGCCACCGGTGAAGTTAATTATGATGAGATATATCTTTTACCGCCAAATCCTGCACCAAGGGAGTTGTATCCAGAGGTGCATTTACCGCCAGATGATTGTGTGTAAGCGCTTCGCAAATTGGCAAATTCTGGCTACGGAATGAAAGAAACAATTGTGGGTAAACTCCCAGTTAACAGTATTGATGAAGCATCATTTATAAGCTATATATAGGTGTAATTGAGTGCATTTTGCAGATTATCCTACTTGATTCATAAAGCAGGTTTTCTATGTGGTGAGAAAATTTAAACCTGAACTAGAATTTTATTATCAAAAATGTTTTGTTAAAAATACTGGTGTGGCAACAAAACTTTATATTCCCGGTTAGACAAGTAATCGAAAAAAAAAATTAAATGCCCAAACATAAATTATGCCAGGAAAATATAATCGGGCATGTCACTTATGTTTAATTCTTAAATCCCAGGCAATATATTTCTCAATAATGTTATTGAAATATCTCAGTATAGATGTATTATAGAACATTTGGCACATGTTTCTTTTGCGTTTTTTTTTTATTGGTGTAGGGGAGCGATAAATGCATATTATGGCAACCACACTGTGACTTTTCTGAAAATCATTCAATTTTCCGTTCATTGAATTACAGATAATTTTTTATGTTGTTTTGTCAGTTAAGGAAATTGGAAGGAATATCAAATTTGTTTAATTTTCCTGGATAATACAGTTGTAGAAAAATATACTTTTTTTTTAGTTTTATGGGTAATTTTTTATTGGATTTATGTACCATAATCAACTGCTCGAAAGATTATCTGTAAGCACCATAATCAACTGTTCGAAGGGGGTACCAGCTTTGATCCTGAGTAGTCGGATACCACAATAGCCTGGAGCCATGATCAAGGTACGAGCCTGTGACATTAGCGCACGGTAAGTTAGAGTGTCGGTGTCAATACTTATAAAAACCAGGAAAGTCTAATAACTGCTTCTGTTGCATAAAATTGGATATTAAATTTTAAAATTCATTGGCGACTTTTTTCATAACCAAGGAAAAAAAGCATGCCAAATGTCCTATAAATACATCTCTTCCTATATCTCAATTGGAGCAGAATAACTGGTAACTAGGATTTTATCTGATAAAGGCGAGATTCAGATTTAAAATGAACCTTTTACATTGAAATCTTAAAAAGTTTTCACTTGTTGTACTTGTATCTGGAGAAATGTATGGTATTTATTAATTGGTCATGTAGGTCCTCTTACGTTACCTAAGCTTCAGATACCTGCGCCTAAAGATTTGTGATTTACTCTTATACAAATTACATTGTTATTCCTTCTGTAAGCGTTTATATTTTACAATTTGGCAGTTATGCATTGTTTATTTATGTTATTTAAAACTTTTATGTTCTTTTCATTGCTGATACCTTCAAATTTTGTATCCATGCTGCTACTATTTTGTATGGTATCGGAATAAAATCTTCTAATTTAAATAATATTGACATTAATCTTTTCTTTGAATTTATTTCTTAAGCTCAGGCATGTAGACATGTACAAAGGTTGCCTTTGAAATTTATATTGGACATATGTTATTTTACCTTTGAAAAAACTTGCTTGGACCCTTTCTAAAATTAAATTTTGGATATGCTGCTATTTAAGCTTATTAAGATATTACAAATAATTATTTAGCAATGATTTCTTCAAATAAATAAGTTCAGTAAATTATATCAATGACACTTTAATTGCCATTCATACTTGTCATTAATATATAACCTCAATTTAGGACATTTAAAGACACCAGACAGCTGTAATTAAAAAAAAAATTCAGGATACCAAAATAAATTTATAATGGACTTTCTTGTACCATGTGAAACACCGGTCCTTTCCCTTATATTTCTATAGCCATTGTTTAGACAAAAAAAATTCCTATATATTTTTTTAATTTTAAGAACGAGTTGAAAATATTGAATTATTTAATATCAATTTTATATTAATTAAAACTTTTTGAAATCGGTGCCAAAATTTATGTACGACTTTTGTAAATTGACACCAACTTCAAAGAGTTGTAATAATTATAAAATTTATATTAAATAATTAAATTTTTTCCACTTGTTTGTAAAATTAAAAATTATTTTTTACTTTTTAACGCATTTTTCTTAGTTTGTTTTCTTCTTTCTAAAAAAGATTTTGTTTTTTCCTTTTTAGTTTTTAAATTTACCAGCCCTTTGCTATTATTCACCAAGAAATTCAAGTAGCAACTTGTACTCACATTTTGTCTCAACAATGCACATTGTAAAACAATCCCTATCCGTGCCAATAAATGCTGGGTAAATGAAATGTCATCGTTGTACAACTTCTTTAAACAATGAAAAGATTTTGAATTGGAAAAACTTTTAAAAAGTACGGTTTATCAATATTTCTGGATATATAACAGCCGGATTACCGATTATTTTTTGCAGTTTTTGAGCAAGTGGATTTTTCTCTATCCAACAAAAACAGAATTTTCGGAATCGGACACTATTTTTTTTCCAAACGGAATTCCAAATAATTAAATGCCGGATAACCGGATATTTTTTCCCAAAAGATGCCCAAGTAAGACATCCTTTATCCAACAAAAAAAGAATTTTTCAAATATCTAAATTAAAACAGAAATCCTGCGCGAACATACATAAAAAAAAATTACATAACAGTCGAATTGATAACCTCTCTCCTTTCGGTGTGATTTGGCAGTTTTAATTTAAAGTTTTTGGTTGGCACGCTTTTCAGTCGGTTAAAATAAATATATATATTTTGCAAAACATGAAATTAAACAAATACCAAAAGTGTGTGAATAAATGAAATAAACGATTTGCATATAATAAATTTATTAGTTGCTAACAGTTACAGCAAGTAACAAATTGTATAAATAAAATAAATATTTAAGTAGATGCACATTTAGTTAATGTACGAGAAAATAAATACATTTTGAAAAATACACGATATACAATTTGGACAATGTCATGCACGGAGCACCTCTTTTGGACCAGATTAAAAATTTTGACACACGGAATATACAGGTTCGTATAAAGTCAACGTCTCTCCAGAATTTTGACATAAGTTAAACAGTTGACGTAGCACATATATTGGAATATAAAATGTTCAATACTTTGAATGTATGTTCTAATAAAGTTAATACTGTTTACCTGAATATTATAGTCAACTGAGGATAAAAAAAAATTAGTTAAAAAAAATCGAATTCTCAACTTTTCGGTTGTTTTTCACAACCAAATGAATTTATTAGAAAATTTTTAATCGTTAAGTTCATTTAATCGTTTCATAATAAATTAAGTTAATTTCATTGTTAGCACGGTTCCCACTCAATATTTAGATAAAAATTCCCTGACTTTTCCCAGAAGATTAAAAAAAAAAAATCCCTGAGTTTTCCCGGAAGATTAAAAAAAAAATTCCTCACTTTTACCAGAAGATAAAAAAAAATTCCCTGACTATTTTTTTAGAAGATTAAAAACAAAATTCCCTGACTTTTCCCAGAAGATTAAAAAAAAATTCCAGACAAAGAATTAAATTATTTTTTCACATATTAATCTTGAAGCTGGTAAAAACAAAGTGCTTATAAATAATAACCTAGCAACAAACGCAAAATCGAAAATTTAGCATTTTTATTTATACGATTTCACATTAATAACAATAAAAAAGAATATAACCGGCACTTATAGCGAACATTTTTATAAAATTTCCCTGACTTTCCCAGAAAATTAAAAAAAATTGTTAATTTTCCCTGACTATTTAGGCTATTTTCATTTTCCGTGACAATTCCAGGTGTGTAGGAACCCTGTAAATTAAAAAATATTTTAAATAGATTAAGCGTTTTCTTAATTTCTTTATTATAATAGATTTTTTTTTAAATGAAAAATTAGTTTATTAAAAAAAAATTAATGTTTTTGTTATACCTTATTCAAGAATATATAGTTTTATTATTAAAATATTACAGAAACTTAATTTATAGAAATAAGATTTGTGAACATTTTTACTGTTGAAATAGTTCCTTTTGTACAATTTGTAAACAAAAAATTTTAGTTAATAGTTGCAACATGAAGTCTCGATTTTAAATGATTGGAATGTTTAATAAGTTTATTTCCCCCTTAGACAAAAAGAGAAATATAACTACTAATAAAACACAAAAAAGATTTATAAAAAAGCAATGGTAAAACCAAATGAAAAAATTTCAATAATTTTGAATAACTTAAAAAATTAATTGTATAGTCTCTCTCTCTTTTTTTAAAGGAACGTTATGTGCTTTACTTCTTTATATAATAAGAATGTAAATTGCAAAATTTGTTCAAATTAAGATTTTTAAAAAAATCGTATAATTACCACTATAAAAATCCTACCATAAAAAAAAAACCTAAAATGTTTATATAGCTTTGCCTTAATCTTTTTCCCTTCCCTCCGAAAACATAAAAACAATAAAATTACCAATAGCAATAAAATGTCATGCGTGTTTTAAATATTAAATTATAACTCATTGGAATTAAATAGCGAAGACACAATGATGTTTCCTATGACTAATTAAAAGCCCCTCCCATTATAAAAATTATTGTTAATATGTGTTTTGTTACATTTTAAGTTCCAGTATTGAAATTGATTAAAAAATATATAACATATCATAAATAAAAATAAGTAGGCAACTTTCTTTAGTTAGACCCAATTTTTAGTAGTTAAAAGCATGTAAAATATTATAATTATTTCCATTTAAAAAAATTATTACAGCCTCGCTAATTTTAACAAATAATAACTTAAAAAAATTATTAAAAATAAATTTCTTTTGACATTTTTGAATTTTTATAGAATTTGAGTATTTTCGCAATTTACACTATTTACGAAATTACATCCACCTATGAAATAAAACATGCACCTGTTTAGGTTATCCTGTATACTTTTAAAAGTGGTAGTAGCATATTTATACAGTTAAAATTATGAAATTTAATATAATTCTACCCGACATCAGTTTAAAATTTGTGCTTTTTTTTATATTTTACATTGATGTTAAAAATATCGGCACATATTTTCAATACATTTTTAAATTGTACACATCTATTTTATGCGCAAGCATAACTGGGACAAAACCTTTTTGATTATTAGCTTCTTTACAAATACATTTATATACATATACACACATATACAATCATTAAAAAAATAATCCCTTAATTTAGTACTAAGGGAAATGGAAAACTTGACATGGAAAAAAACATTATCATGCAATGATATGTTATTAAATCCGACCAATTAAAATTGTAAGTTTTTGTAGTTTAAAATAATACTTTTTCAATAAGCGTGAAAAAAAATTACATGTATAATAATACTTTTGTATTAAAACCTTGTAGTAATTTCATTTAAATAGCTAACTTTCACACTACCAAATGGCACAAAAGACATAGAAAATATCTTTTTCATTCTTATGTGAATAATGTAAAAGTAAAAAAATGTTAAAATCAATTATACTGTATTAATCAGGCATGATAGAAGAAAAAAGGTATTGAATTAATATATATATACAAGCAGCACCAAAATATGCTTGGGTATTTTGCTAGTTTTTACCATCAGAATTAAATTTAATAGAAAATTAACAAGAAATAGCCATATATTCCATGTATAAGTAATATCTTAAAATTAAAAACAAAACCTTAAATTTAGCACTTATTTTTTCCTTTTAAAATCCTTATAAGTTTATGTACTTATACAGGATGGCAACAAAATCCCAGGAAAAAAATTCCCTGATTTTACAATTACATTAAGAAATGTTGCAATGCATGCTTTGTATAGAAATACACTATCCATGCTACAATAAATGTATTGCATTATAAATGAAAAATTATAAGCCATACTTATATTCAGTTAAAATAATAATTTATGCAGTGTTCACTCTAGGCGTTATTTGAAGGGCGGTCCACCCTGCCCACCCTTTTTTCATCTCATGCACTATTTTCAAAAATGCTGCCTTCTTTCGAAAAAAATTCCGCCCCTATTGTCTTTTTTAGGCAAGCACAAGCATCCTTGCTTTCCTAGCTGTCTTTAAAAAATGCATCAATGACATTTTAAATTTAAAGTTAATAATTAAAATAATTTAATAGTTAATAATTAAAATAATTTAATAGTTAATAATTTTATAGTTTAATAATAGTTAAATTAAAATAATTTTAAATTAGAATTAAGTGAATTATGACAGTAGAAAAACAAACTTCTTTTTAACTAAGCTTGTTGTGAAATCGCGATGATTCCGCAGTAATTTCGAACACGGGGCATTGCACGAATCCTATTGGTTGCTTGTAAGATGGTTTGGGCCAAGATTACACATTTTATTACCAAATTTCCGATTTCAGTAGTCTTTTCATCATTTAGTAAGGGGCCTAATTCGGGCTACTTACCAATTTAGTTTTTAGCGAAAACATTAATTTTAAAATGTCAAATTTAGGATTTCAAGTAGTATATCCACAAATTGACATCAATTTTGTACTGTTCTTTCCTTCGAGATAAGGCCCGAGACGTGACCAATAACCCCATATGCAGCTCTAGCGCAATGTCAACTAATGAATCGGAATGTTTTTTTTATTTGGTCACAAGTCCGATGTGTCAACGGATGGCCACACCCACCCCAATTTTTTTTTTAAAATGTGCTTTTAAAAACAAGAAGCGCCTTTCAAAAAACGGGATGCCCTTTTTCTTCTAACAGCACCCTGCCCTTTTTATTTCTAGAGTGAACACTGATTTATGAATACAACACAAAATTATACAAGTGCGACAGGCATACTAGTAATTAAACATGTTCTCTGGAAGCAGAGAATGCAAAAAAGCAGTGAAATATTTATAGAATAATCTCTTCTGTATAGCTCAGAGCATTCGTTCCTTCATCTAAATTGGTGATTTTAAGATAGTTTTTTTCAAATTATTTCTTTTGTAGATAATTTTAATGTTTTACATGTTTACAATCTTTAATAAACCACATATTCATAAGTCGTGCATTAATTGTTTACAATTCGAAGTCTAACTGCGCCTGTCCCCATATTTTCATTTTTATTCTTTTACAGAAATAAATGGAAATATGTGTAGACAACTAAACTATACAGGATAGACGATAATAATTGTCGTTTTAGTGATCCAAATCTGATTTTTTGTGAAATTTTCCCTAATATTTCTACAACTAAAAACAATTCCATGATAATTCTCTGATTTACAGGTTATGTTGCCACTCTGTTATATATTTTACGGAAGCCAGTCAATAGTAAACATATATAAATGTCCCAAAGGAGATTTCGTGAATCAAAGAAAAATATGAGTTTGGCAACAGATTTTAATTCCAATTCTTAGAAATAACTTCATTCATAAGATAAGCGTCTTATTTCGAGAGATATTTGGAACATTATTTAAAATTCTAAAGTTAAACATGACCAAAAAAACAATGAGGAAAACACGTAAAAAATTAGAAACTATAAGATTCTTATGCATTGTTGATCAAAGGTAAAATTTTCTAAATGCTTATTTATTACAAAATAATATATAAGCAACAAAAAACCAACAAAAGACCCGATTCAAAGTTGCACTCAGCTTGCAATTGGGAATGTTTTTATAAAATGTCAATTAACATAGAAAATGTTCTGACATGGAATATGAACACATTTAAATGGATTTCTTGGAATATTATTACAAATATTAATGTCACACAGGGTGGCAACAAAATTCTGGAAAAAAAGTTCCCTGATATTTCCCTGACTTCCATGATGGTGTCACAAAATTTCCCTGACTTTAAAATTACATTAAGAAACGTTGAAATATATGCTTTGTATAAAAACAAAGTATCCACGCTACAATACAATAAATTTACTGCATTATAAATAAAAATTTATAAGCAATACTTTTTGTCAGTAAAAATAATAATTTATGGATACACAAATTATACAATTGTGGCAGGCATAATAGTAATTAATCATGTTCTCTGTAAGCAGAGAATGTAAATTTTTCCAACTATTTCTTTTGGAGATAATTTTAAATGTTTTATATGCTTCCTATTTCCTATTCCAATCTTCAATAAATCACATTCATTAGCCCCTCACATGTTGCTCACAATTTCAAGGTCCAATGCACTTTGCTTTTGCTGTTTCCTCAGCAGTGGTTCACGTTTTTACAAAAATAAAACTAAAAATGTGCATAACCTTCCTTTTTTTTTTGAAAAATATTTTTCAGAACTAAAAGGAAATATTGACAACTAAATTACCCAGAATAGAGTGCATAATGGAGGCTAATTGTCGTTTTAATGATCCAAAATTGAAAATTTCCCTGATTTTTTGTGAAATTTCGAACATTTCCCTGACTTTTCCCTGATATTTCCAGAATAAAAAATTTCCATGACAATTCCCTGACTTCCCGGTTTTCCAGGTTATGTTGCCACCCTGTCACACATATCAAGTAATTAAAAAAAACAATAATACTGTGATATTGATATTCTAAATTGGTCATTTACAAATTTACATATAAAGAAGTAAATAAAATGGGAACTATTTACATCCAAGTAATTTTTCGAATACAAAAACTGCTGCAAGAATTCTCTCAACTTTTATACTATAAAATATACAATCACATTAATAGATTCTCAAAAAATTGTTTACAAATTTGGCACTCAAATGAATTCAACACATTTTCGAAAATTTAAAATAATTTGTGCAAATTATCGGAATATTTTTAACAGGTAACAAGTAGGGATGAAACGGATATCCGGTATCCGGCCTATCCGGCTGCTTTTTAACTATCCGGTAACTATCCGATATCCGGAAGTAAAGTGCCGGATATCCGATTTTCCATGCCGGATATCCGGATGAATAAAACATCGAAGATTTTTTTTGTGGCGATCAATTTTCTTTGTTCTTGCTTTAAGTATTTTCCTGAAAATTTACCAATGTATTCACAGTGTGCAGATTCTCCCTTTAACAAATAGAGACTTTAAAAACCCCACTTTTTTAAAAATTTTAACTTTAAAATTATAATTTTAACGAATCGTTATGGTGGAGGGTCATCACATTTCACAACTAATAAAAAGTTGAATTAAAAAATAAATTTCTCAAAAGTTTAAGCAAACTTGAGTTATCATGTTTGGAATGAAAAAGCATATGGTAAAATTACAATTATTCAGAAATTAAGTGTAAAATGTACAAAACATACGACCATTGCTAGCAGCACCCTAGAATAACCCTTTGTAAATAAAAAAGTTTTTTGAATGTTTATTCAATTTTGGTATCATTTTAAAGATAAGGAATTCAGAAATATTACAGAATAAAAAAATATTTTTAAATTTTTGACCGATTTCCGTTTTTTCTAGTGTGTATGAGAATTTATTTTCATAAAAAATATTCTGCCGGATATCCGGCAAAATCCAGTTCGGATATCCGGTTTGTAATGTGCACCGGATATTTGATATCCGGCAAAACCACTATCCGGTTCATCCCTAGTAATAAGGCCCCAAAGCAGAATATACTTTGCAATTTTATGACATGCTTTTATAAAATTAAAAGTGTGGCATTGTATGTACATAGAAATTCTTTATTAAATTAAAAGCATTCTTTCTATTGTCTAGTAGCCCAGTGGATAAAGGCATTCAGCTAGTAATCAGAGGATTGATAGTTCAAGCAAGTGTGATGACTTGACAAAGAAAAGTAAAAAAGTAGTGATCTTGTGTTTGGAGGGTTGCCAGCTTCGTTACAAAAATACTAGAAAGTTGTCCAGAATATCCAATAAATTATACTGGCGTGTATACAAGACCGGTGCACGATAAATCTGATTGGGGCCCAATGTCCTGATGCCTATTAAAGGCGTGAGTGCCAGCTCAGGTGTTGTCCTCATCATCTGAACATAGTTAAAAAATATGAGGCATCGTTCCCGGGTCTTTCCTTCAGGATAGACTCCTAGCCGTCAACAATAGCACAATGTGCAGCTCTAGTGCGATGTTAATTAACCAAATAAAAACAATCTATTGGTTGGAAACACATAAAAAATTATGCACATCACTTATCAATTACTACGATCAGTAATATTTCGATATGATTTTCACTGGTGGAAATCGTAAACTTTTCCATTCCAATTGTAGCTTCATTTGGGTTTAAAAAGAATGTGCTTTGTAAAAAAGAAAGTTAAAATTGTAAACATGTTATAACTTTTCTTAGAAAATGAAGTAATGAATATGAATACTGCGATATAGAAAAAAAAAACAGATTAAGTATCAGCTCATAAAGAAAAAACTTTTATGTCAAAGTCATGATCAAAAAGCTAGTTTGTTATTAATTAAATGTTTGATACATTTTGGCAACTACAAACTTATTGCTTGACAGATAATTAAATTGCCCCACCCAATTTTGTATGCAGCATTTACGAAATTAAAGAAAGTACGATAAACACACTGACATTCAAGGTGCGCTGGGATTTATTTTTGTAAAAATGCATTCACAAAAATTTTAACAATTATGAAAGATTCTATGATGCTTTAGATTATTCTAATTTTTTCTGGACAATTATACGATTTACCAGATAAGTGGCAACCCTAATATTCTGCTTTGGGACTTGAACTTATTTGCGATAGATAATTTTTAATATAATTAAATGGAGTATTCATATCATAATATAATTTAATATCAAACCCATTTCATACATGGAATCAGAGTTAACATTGAATAAAATGTTCTTAACAAAACATATTAGGAACACAATAGAGGTTTTCCTAATAACATACAAAAGCAGAAATTAGTCCAGTAATTATAAACAACACAATAAACCAAGATTTGTTAAGCAAGAAATATGAAACTTATCACAGAATATGAAAACACGTTTTGGTAAGTGTAAAATATATATTACCATATGACATTTTAACTTTAAAAGAAGTGTGTTTTAATGTGAAGAATAACTTTAAAATATGTATTAGCAGCCAATGGTTTCAATAAATTTTATCATTCAAGGGTTCATTAGCTAGTACTTTATGCCGAAAACAACTTTTCTAAAAGTTGCTTAACATAAGTTAGTTGACACAAAGTCGCTTTATCACATTAGTTTAACGTATAGAATACTGATTTTCATCAACTGGAATTAAGACGCATTAGTTGTAAATTTCGAATTCCATATTATTTAAAAAAGTATGTAAAAGTAAAAAAATCACCAGAATTAAGTTTTTTTTATAAAAGAACCACATTTGATAATGTGCCTAGCTATACAATGAAGACTAATGTATTCTTTTCATTAACGTATTAATGTGCATTTGTAGAAAAAGACGTGAAAACACAAATATTCCCCGATAAAACCAACACTTTTGTATATGAACATCACCAATATATAGTTCGAGTTAACAATAAAACAAAAGTTGCCTTATATTATTTTAGTGATATCCTTTTATATGTACAGTTAATTGTTTTATGAAATAATATTAATTGATGAAGTATATATGATTCAAGTTATATAATTTTTTATTTATAAACCACAGGGTTGTCCCTTGCATTGTCTGATCGGTATAGCATACAGCTTTCGACACCAAGGGCCGGGGACCGAATTCCAGACAAGACATGCATATATGGTTGGAAATGACAGTGATCGTCCGAAAACGAGATACCCACTTCTCCATGCATGTATATGGGCAAATGACGTCAGTTGGCAGCATGACCCAGCAAATTAAGAAAAAAATTACTGGGTTTAGTAAAACAGTGTTAATATTATATCCGAATTTGAATTATGAGATTTAAATAAAATTAAGTGATATGTTAATTTTAAATTAAACTGATGAATTCTAATCTATATTTATAAAAAGGTTATAGTCCTATTATACTTAAGAGCCATTAAAAGTTTACATAAAAATTGTAAAAATATTTTATTTATCAGTGGTAACATTCTGATTGACAACTATTTTTGAAAGTTAATTGCATTGTGCCTAATTTTAAGTAATGAATTTTTAAATGCAAATTTGATATGCAATGAAATTATTTATAAATATAAAATTAAAAAAAAGAACTATCCTTTTCTATGCAAGTGAGTTGGCCTACTCATTTAAAAGTACAAAGATGACAGAATGTATTTTCATATATAAAATGGAATAAATGATACATTTTTAAAGCTTCTATCTATAGGTTCTTATTGATGCAACATCACTGCCTAACATTCGACAAGAGAGGAGGCAGGTAGTCATGTCTTCTTACTTTTTATAGGATTTGAACAGTGCTGTCACACACAAAAATTGGGGCCAGAAATTTCGCAACTTAATGACCTCGGGTACCAGCTCAGGTGTTGTCCTCATTATCTGACCAGTTAAAAAATATGAGGCATTGTTCCCAAGTCTTTCCTTCGAGATAGGCCCAGAACCAACACCAATAGCCCGATGTGCAGCTCTAGTGTGACGTTAATTAACCAAACCAAATGTAACGATTCGAAATTCCCAACTCAACAGTGCTAAAAATTCCCACTTCCAACATTTTTTATAAATTTGGTAATATTAAATACAATTCTCTCGAAAGTATTGATTTGTTGCATGCATGTTTCACTGCAGTGTCTGCTCCAAGGTCTAATTTAAGTTTCATCTTACAAGTTTGCCAATTTCTAATCTTCTCTTGCTTTGCTAAAAATATTCTTGAAGCATAAATTTTCCTAAATCAGGGTTTTTTTAATTCAGGGTTTTTAAATCCTATTTTCTAAATCAGGGTTTTCCTAAACTTAAAATTCCCAACTTTTCCAGATTATTGGGGAGTCACCCCCCCCCCCCCCCAAACCCATCCGGTGCGACGTGCCTGGCTTTGAACAATTGTCAGCCACTACAGGGTTTTCCTAAACTTAAAATTCCCAACTTTTCAAGATTATTGGGGAGTCACCCCCCCCCCCCCCAAACCCATCCGGTGCGACGTGCCTGGCTTTGAACAATTGTCAGCCACTACAGCATTAATCATGTTAATTTTTTCCATCACATTCCTTCTTCGACAAAAATCCCCATTAGGAAGGAAAACTTTCACTGTTATTAGTCAGAAATAAGATATATTTGTTCAGCAATTAATAAATTAATATAAACATGCAAATAAATGATCTAAAATCAGCATCACATAACATGTTCTGAAGATATAATTACAACATGCGCATAGAAATACATTATTTCAACAGAGATAATTTACTTTAAAAATAGCATCCAGTCATTTGAGCAGTACCATTACTAACATTTGAGTCCAACACATGAATTTTAGACTATTAATAGATGAACAAAAGGCAATGCACCCAAGCAGTTGTACGAATGACCTTGAAATGGCTCACAAAGAAGCATTAGTGAACCCAAACCAAATTATATGTGAAATAAACTTACAAATTCATTGAAATAAAAATTACTGAGATTATACTCCTCATACGGGTTGATGTAGAAACATCTGCTTCAAGTGGTTATTGAACAATGTAGTCTTTGTAGCTTCGGATAGTTTTCAGCTGCTTTTTAAGAGCTTTGACCAATTCAACAGGTTGCACCAGTAGAGATATATCAAGACCAACAGCATTCAATCTGTCTTGTACCTACACATATTTACAAACAAATTAGTTTATTTTTTTTAATTGGCAAACAATAAAAATAAGTTACTGTCTTACAACTTAAAATATAAGAGTAATTTTTAATTTATAAGTTTAAAAACTTTTTTTTATAGAGATTAGTATGAAATTTAAATTTTCATTCCAAAATTGAGTATTCTCAGGTTAAATCTTTTGGCGAGAAATGTAACGCTTTTCAGATAAAATAAATTACATTAAAAGCCTTTTAAGATGACAAAAGATACAAAATAAATATAAGAAATATATATATATTTTAAATTATAAAACTGGTTGAATAAAATCTCATATACATATTATTATCAGTTGAAATGAGTGTGTGATTGGTTTTGGTTAATTAACGTCGCACTAGAGCTGCACAGGGGGCTATTTGCGACGAAATGAGTGTGTGAATATTTAATTTAAAAATGCATGGGTACATAACAGATGGAGAGAAAGGGGAAACATTCAAAAACTAATATTTTTTACTCTTATGACAGATTATGCAATTGGCATAAATTAAGTATTTTCTAATGAAAAGAATATATAATTCCTAAATACAGATAATTCTTTAATGATATTTTTAATTAATTAAACAATCAATTTTTGTTGCTTTCAATTAGGGCTAGCTCACAAATTTATAGATGACATATAATAAGTTAAAAAAAAATCAGAGTTCTGAAAGTACAATTGATAAAAATTGCTTAGAACAACCTTTCATATTAGTATCTTGTTTTAGAACACAGCTAAAAATGAATTTCTATGTACTCAAATTTTTTGTACTATGTACTGTCCAATAAGTGATTTTTTTTTAAATTGTAAAGTAACATAAATTTCTTAGACTGTTTGAGGATTAGCAAAATTACACATAGCATAAAGGAATTGAATGGATTTTTTTCATGCTATAATTTGATTGTTTTTACATGTTTATGTTAATATGAATCCTAAAAAAATATTAAAAACAAAAATTAGTAATTTAAAAAGAAGTAAATTTAGCTCGTGAACAAGAATTCTTAAGAATGAACAATTCTAACACCACAAAATTCAGCTTAGTGTCTTAGAATATAACAGCAAGGTTGGAGTCAAAACCTAACACTAGAAACGAATCATTGACTTTGTTTAGGGATTTTTAAAAATGGTTTTCAAACTTTTCTACAGAATTTCTTATGATAGTGTCTTTAGATGCTTTTAGGTTTTAAATTAAATTTGTACAGTAATTGTCCAACAGGTTCAGAGCAAGAGACATGTTTTTTTTTATAAGAGCTAATATTCTTTTAAATATCTATATTCAGAGAACATTGAACACAGCTGAAATGGAAAATAGTCCGATAATTAGAGATGAAACGGATATACGATATCAGCCCTATCCGGCTGATTTTTAGCTATCCGATATCCAGAAACAAAATTCCGGATATCCGGATGAATAATATGCCATAGCTTTTTTTTTGGCAATCAATTATCTTTTGTTCTCGCTTTATGTACTTTCCTGAAAATATTACCAATGCAGTCTGCATTCGCTTTTGAATATTTCTCGGGCTATTCAGGTAGGATAAGAAATGAAGTGATAACTTTTTAGTTCAAACAGGTTGCATTTCAGACACAGTAAGTCACAGAGAATTGATAGTAAGGAAGATATAAGGTACGCTGCCGACAATTTCAGACATCTTCAAGTATGAACAACCCACATGGTTGGTGGTATGTAGGGCGTATAGCTACATCTCTTCTTTATATATTATAATTTTTTTAATTCTCCAGTTTAGTAAGAGCTAGTTTTAGCATTAATAATAGCGTAATTTAAGTCAGCAATTTGGAAATATTTCAAAATTACATTTTCAAATGCTTGGTAAAGTATAGCTATGGCAGTTTTAAAAATCAGTGTGAATATGAACAGTTTTATTAAAGAATTGTTAAGAAAAATTCTTGTCGCAAAAAAACGGATATCCGGTATGTAATGCGTGCCGGATATCCAATATTGGACAAAACCTATATCCGGTATTCTTACCGATTATCGAATTTAATTTAATTGTTCCTTCACAAATAGGAATTTTGACAGAAGCAGGGTGGCAACAACATTCTGGAAAAAAATTTCCCTGATTTCCATGATGGTGTCACAAAAATTTCCCTGATTTTACATTTACATTAAGAAACGTTGCAATACACGCTTTGTATAGAAACAAAGTATCCATGCTACAATGATCCAATAAATACATTGCATTATAAATAAATGCATAAAATACTTATTGAAAGTTAAAAGAATAATTTATGAATACAACACAAATTATGCAATTGCAACAGGCATAGTAGTAATTAAACATGTTCTCTGGACGCTGATAATGCAAAAAAAAGCAAGTTTTTTCAATTTCTTTTGTAGATAATTTGAAATGTTTTATACGCTTAATATTTCCTATTCCAATCTTCAATAAATCACATTCATTAGTCCGTCACATGTTGCTTACAATTCAAGGTACAATGCAGTTTGCTTTTGTTTCTCCCTGCAGCAGTGATTCACATTAAAAAAAAAAAAACTGAAAATATGAAAATGCGCATAGCCATGCTTTTTTAAAAAAAAAATCTTTTTTAGAACTAAAAGGGAATATTGACAACTAAATTACCCACAATGGGTGAGTTTCACGTTGAGAAGAAGAAGACTGCTGTTCCAACGGAACATGGAGAAAGTTCTGCGACGCCGAAGAAGTTCCGTAGGGTTAGCATGGAGCTTTAGCTCATGTACTATATAATTTTAAGTTTTAGTCTTTAAATAATACCTCAATATAGAAATATTTACTACATGCACTGAGATAGATTGTACTCATCGTTTATCAAGTATTTTTGTGTTAAAATAATAGTATTTTTCCGTATTTTGTTGCAATTCTAATTATATACAAATATAATAAAAGTATTTCTGCACTTAAATTTATTCATATATGGAATAAAAATATTACTTATTTGGAAAAAACGAATATTATAAACAAACTTTCCCATAATTGCACGCATAGCGACTCAACAAACAAAAGCAAAGTTGTCTGCTGTAGGGAAGAAATCGAAACTACTAGTAAGTTACCATGTTAATACGTCACATGAAACTCTCCCATAGAGGGCATAATAAACGATAATTGCTGTTTTAATGATCCAAATTTGAAAATTTGCCTGACTTTTCCCTTATATTTCAAGAATTAAAAATTTCCATGATAATTCCCTGATTTACAGGTTATGTTACCATCCTGAGAAGGTACTATTAAGTTGTGATATTTTACACTAGATTTAGTTTATTGCATGATCAATGGAATTCAAAACCTATGTGAAAACAAACAAAATAAAAATCAGCATTATGTCAAACCACATAACTAATAGGTTTAAATGAAAGTTTACCTCATTATCTTTAAAAAATAAGTTAAGTGGACGATGATTGATTTCTGTTAAAACCCAGTTGCAGAACGAAGTCCCATCCAGACTAGTAGACCGTGCGAGGAGTCCTTGACGTGAAGCTAGCCCACTGGCTTTCACTTCTTTTATCTACACATTTTTAATAATTAGTGACTTCATGAGCATTTAATTAAAATTGCCTAATATGCAAAAGATCATTCTTCATCATATATGTTTGTAAATATGTCACTTTACTGATTACTATTAAAAGTATATCACCTTAAGGTACAGGTATTTTGAAATTCATAAAATATTTTTTTTATGATAAAATATTTGTCAAAATACAAGTTTTAAAATTGATAATGTTATTTATGAAATTCAATATAGTTTTCGATATGTCTATTTTTACAAAGAAGAAAAGATTCAATGATATAAACTTTTTAAGAAGAACTGTTTTTAGCGATACAGTTTAATCTGTATTAGAATGCAAATAACATGTAATGGGATCTACAAAACAAAATATATATGCAAAACTTTAAATTTGTGGTGTATTTAAAAAAATTATTATTTTCTGAAAAATAGAAGCACATTTTTAACATACTTTAAGACAAAATATTATTATTGCAAATACATATACTAATGACCAATTACTAAGTCCAGAACTAAGTTGGGTCATGTTTAACACATCCTACAGTGTTTGTATGCATTTTCCAAAAATAAGGAATTTCTAAGGACTTTAAAAACAATTTATAAGGATATAATTTTTTTAATGAAAACAACTTATATACATTTGTAACCAAACACTAGCTCTAAAATCGCAAAAAGGGTTTTTAGTGAATTTTTTTTTTAATGTTTAATAAATGAATATGAAAGAGGAAAATAGGTTCAATCAGTTAAAAGCTGTTGGGTGCAAAGAAGTTTTTTTTTTACTCCGATACAAAATTGTGTTTAATTCAATTAAGATCAAACATTTTTTAATAAAAGTTTAGTAAAATCATTACAAGAACTTTTGAAGAGCCTTCAGTAACTTGTTTCCAAGGACTTTTTGAGTATCTAAGGACATTTAAAGACAATACTAACCCTGTTCTAATAATCTCTCAATGCTGATTCAATTGCTTTTTAAAACTACTTATCCCTAAAGAATTGACAAATTATTCAAGCTGTTCTATTTGTCTATTACTCTGTTTTTCAAGCCTCACAATCAAGCTGTTATGTGCATAACTGGAATACATGATCTCTAGTCTCATTGGCAACATTAAATTCCAAATCCTTGAATGACCCAATAAAAACTTTTTTAAGAAATATACACTATTTTGATTGGACACAAGTATAAATATATTCCAATTTAAATTTCATTTTAAAACTAATTAGAAATCAGGTAATCATTGCTCTAGTAAGACTAATGAAATATTAATGATCTAATTATGACTCTGAAAAAAAGTTTTCCTAGCAGATGTTACATTAAACTTGTAATTTTGACACAACAAATTAATATATCTTAAGTCTACAAGAATAAACATTTACCTCAGCTGTTCCACCCTCTCTCACAATGCCTAAATCTTGGCCTTCATATTCTCTTTTGATAGCAAAGATTTTCGCATAGGGAAGCCTCCTCACTATAAATTCAACCTGAAGATACAAAAGCTTCAATTAATATTTCATTTAATAATAACATGGTTCATACAGATTTCCAAAAGTAAAAGTTAAGTAGTTCTTAAGGACATCTCCATAATTTTTTAAGGACTTCTTTGGCGCGGTTGGCGGAGAATCGCACGTAAATGTGGATTTGTGACAAGTTGGCGCAGGATGCCACTTCCGGCAAACTATGGAGCATAATTCTCATACCTGTAAATGTTAAAGATGCTACATTCTTGTGAATTTCCCTGTTTTTCTAGAATGAGTATCAATTCTTCACAAAATAACAAACGAACTGAGATTTTCTAATGATGAAGTGTTGTGTATGATAATGAAATACCATTGACTAAAAAATTGGACAACAGAGGTCAAAAGTTCACTATTACTTTTTCTGACACTAAATCTTTCTATTAACACATTTTCTTGTCTTGCAGATTTACACTCGCGTATAACAGTCAAAAGTGTGTACACGATCAAAGTAAAATCCAGAATTCTACATTCCGATATTTTTAATGCACCTGGAATTCTAGATTCCGGAAATTTAAAAAACTCGGAATTTCGAATGAGACAGGGAAAAATACCACCCATGTGAATCAGTAAAAAAAAACCTAATGTTTGACAAAAATTAAGGAACTTAGTTGAAAATTAAGGTTCCTTATTAGTTGAAAATTAAGGGTCCTTAATTAAGGACCCATCTAAATTAAGTAGGTCTTAAGGACCGTGCAAACCATGAATAACAACAACAATTGAAATATTATTCAGAGTGGAACCAAAATCCTGGAAAAAAAGTTAAATGATATTTCCATGATGGTGTCACAAAAATTTCCCTGATTTTCCATAACTAAACTTTACAATATATGTTTTGTATAAAAACAAAGTATCCACGTTACGTTACGATAATACAATAAATATATTGCATTGTAAATGAAAAATTATGAGCAATACTTACATTCAGTTTTTTAAAGATATATATATGGATAAAAAAAATTATACAAGTGCGACAGGCATAATAATAATTAAACATGTTCTCTGAAAGCAGAGAATGCAAAAAAGCAGTGAAATATTTATAGAATTATCTCTTCTGTATAGCTACTTGAATAGCATCTAGTTTCTTTACTAAAATTGCTGATTTTAAACATGATTTTTCAAATTATTTCTTTTGTAGGTAATTTTTATATGTTTCCTATTCTAATTTTCAATAAATCGAATATTCATTAGCAACGCAAGAGTTGTTTACAATTCAAAGTCGAACATGCTTTGGTTTTCCCTGCAGTTCACGCTTTTATAAACAATGAAACTGTGCATGTACCTGCCCATGCTTCTTTCCCCTTTCTCTTTCAGAACCAATAGGAAATATTGACAACTAAACTACATAGAATTATAATTGCCGTGTTAGTGATCCAAATTTGAAAATGCTCATGATTTTCGTGCAATTTTGAAATTTTACCTGATATTCCAGAATTAAAAAGTTCCAGGATAATAAGAGTTTAAAAATGCTAATTCCATTAACGATAATGGTAAAACTTTTTACATATCATAAAAAACACATCTACTACTTATTTACACTTTATAGACCTTATATATATTTTGATAAATTTTAAATTTCGATTCAAATTTATCAAACACAGTCTTAAAGGTTTTTATTTTAAACTTTTTCAATCAATAAAGCACTATTATAATGTCTATATCTTGAAAGGTTAATAATTGTTTTATTTTGTATACAAAATAAAAGCACATAATTACTAAACATTGCATTAGCCTTTTGAGATTCAATGTAATCATAACAATGGATCTAAAACAATAGTAATGAGGATGGCTATGCAATCCTCCTGGGGTTGTCATCAAAATGGCAAAATACAAATGCGGTCGCAACAGATTTTTGTAAACAAACTGATGTTGCCATTCTGCGTAGCGAAAAACACTGTTTTTCAATCCCTGCTTAAGAGAATTATATATAAATATAGATGTTTATAAGGAAGTGAAACTCACTGTAGAAGGTTGTTGCTTTATAGCTTTGTGAGCTTCTTGAACATTGGGAATGCGTTGACCAGCAATACTCAGAATACGATCCCCTACGTGGAAAGTATTATGCAGCAGGGGGTGTTCCTTTTGCTTCCACCCGGCAACCCTAGAAAATATACAAAATGCATACAATTAATACATTCCCAAAAATTAAGGTTACAAATGCTAATTAAAATCTGATGAGTTTGGTTGGAATGTCAATTTTAAGACTTCAATTTTCACTTCAACTATTCTCTGTTTTCTCCCATACACCCGAATTTAGTATCAATATTTTTTATTGGATGTTCTTTAATGTGATATATGTGTTTATTATGAGTTAAAAAAAAATAGTAGCTTATAAAAGAAAAAAAATTCTAACTTTTTAACCTTTATGCAATTTTTTACTTATTTCCAGATTCAATACTATGTTGGTGTGGTAAGTTTGAACAAGTCAACTAGTAATATTGGTACACTTTGAGAGTGTTGGTTAAAGGTGTTTTGAAAATGGAACATCAATGTGGGATAGCAAGTAACAAAGTGAATAGAATGTTGAGATTCATTAAAAGGAATGTTTCATCTCCTTCTAAAGCTGTAATATTGCCATTGTATTATAGGTGGTTAGTTAGACATCATCTAAAATGTACAGAACAATTTTGGTCACCTTATCTTAAAACAATAGCAGTCCACCTTAAACCTTTGATTTTGAAAGTAATTTTTACTATCATGTCCAATAGTTACTAGTCCTAAAAACAAAGTTAGTTAAATACTATTATGAAATATTTAATAAATTAATTATTCAACTTTAAAATAACAATAATACTACCAAGTGGAAAACCTGTAAATTTTTCTTACACTATCATCAAAACTGTTGAGTAACTACGTTGAAAGAAAAAACGGTTGACAGACAGTTTGCACATGATTATAATCCAACAACTATTCAAATAAAGTGTGTCTTATTCACATTAAATTACAAAACCAGCAGTAAATAAAACCTAAAAAAAAAAATACGATGCCAGAAAGGTGGCCTGCTTACCAAACACAATTAAAACACTCGACAAACGCAATGGCATTCAAGCAGTCCTTTTTTCTTAGCATTAGCCTCACCCCGCTCTTGTGAGAGATCTCGGACTGAAGTTTCTGCACCTGGGCTTCCCGTAGTGATATTGGTTTTCCGTTCTCATCCACAGGTATAGTGCCACTTTTGAAAGAACTAGTTGACTGGTGAATTAAGAAGAAAGAAACAACATTTAACATGAAATTGCATCAAGACATTATGTAACATGAAATAACATCAATCAATTAAATAACACCAAGACATTAGGAACCATGGACATCATATGTGACCAAGAAAAATAATGGTCTGTTTGCACAATCAAAATACTGCTTTTCCCACTTTTAATTATCGGGCTAAGGTCAAGGAACTCGCAGTTACTGTGGCAGTTTGGGATTATATAAAAATGACTGTCTATAAGGTATGAATAATATTTGCTTGGTACATTATATACTTAATGATGACTGTGCTACTGGATATATTTAGTTTAGCCATCCCATTACTTAATATTCTCGAAAAAAGTTAAATCTGCTTTTACACCAACGAATCTTAACACACGAGGTGTCAAAAGAAAGAGAATTTCATGGACCAGAAAAAATTATACTTTCATTTTATAAATAAGGTTTGCTTTAAAATAATTCACTTTAAAAGGGTTCTTTAAACGAGCCACTGATAATGTTGCTATCTATGAGCAGACAGTTAAACTTTTTGATTTTTCTACCATAAAAAATTCGCAAATACCTTTCACACGAATTGGTGTGTGGGTGGAGATGTTGTTCATCCAATAATTATTGCAAAGGCATGCTTGTATATATTATTTTGGTATTAAAGATCCCTTTGACAAGTCTCACATACAACGGATCTTAACATACAAGTTATAATAAAATAAAGGAATTTTTTGGAGAGCAGTGACAAATCATACTTTTGTCTCATGAACATTAAATTTTATTTTTAAATAATTAGTTTCCAAGCAGATTTTAAATGAGCCTGTTGGTAGTGCTGCCCTCTATGGGTAATTCTTTTTAACAGTGTGCCATTTATGGGTCGTTACCACAAATGTGTGTGTGTGGGGGGGGGGGGGGGGGCAGGGCCTGATTAAGACATTGAAGCAAGGGAAGCCTGCCTTTGAATGGAGGCCCCATTGCTGTCAAATAGACCCTGGAACATCAAATCAAGCTTTTACATGCACTAAAATCCTTACCCCTGAATGCCATTAAAACCAAACACATTATATATTATATTTAAAAAAATATTAATAATTAATGAATATTCCTAATATTCTGAATGTTTTTGCCCCAATTTTCAAACAAATGTAACACAAGTGGCAACTTTTTTTTTTTGCTAAAGTTAATAATGCCACTTTTTTAAGGTATATAAATCAATTTAAATAAACTTTTTTTTTTAAAAATTACAATTTTGGTCATTTTTGTTGACAATTCCAGGTTATAAAGATGCATGATCTCTTTGTGGAGCTTTCACACATGACTACATAAAGTAAACAAACTTTTAATAGTTTACTTTATGTAGTCATTAAATGAGCCTGTTGGTAGTGCTGCCCTCTATGGGTATTTTTTTTAACAGTGTGCCATTTATGGGTCGTTACAACAAATGTGTGTGTAGGGAGGGGGGCAGGGCCCGATTAAGACATTGAAGCAAGGGAAGCCTACCTTTGAATGGAGGCCCCATTGCTGTTAAATAGACTCTGGAACATCAAATCAAGCTTTTACATGCACTAAAATCCTTGCCCCTGAATGCCATTAAAACCAAACACATTATATATTATATTTAAAAAAATATTAATAATTAATAAATATTCCTATTATTCTGAATGTTTTTGATTTTTGCCCCAATTTTCGAACAAATGTAACACAAGTGGCAACATTTTTTTTGCTAAAGTTAATAATGCCACTTTTTTAAGGTATATAAATCAATTTAAATAAACTTTTTTTTTTTTAAATTACAATTTTGTTCACAATTCCAGGTTATAAAGATGCATGGTCTCTTTGTGGAAGCTTTCACACATGACTACATACAGTAAACCAACTTTTAATACAGGGTGGCAACAAACTGATCTCCATGATGGTGTCACAAAATTTCCCTGACTTTAAAATTACATTAAGAAATTTTGAATTTATGCTTTGTATAAAAACAAAGTATCCAAGCTACAATACAATAAATTTACTGCATTATAAATAAAAATTTATAAGCAATACTTATTGTCAGTTAAAATAATAATTTATGGATACACAAATTATACAATTGTGGCAGGCATAATAGTAATTAATCATGTTCTCTGTAAGCAGAGAATGCAAATTTTGCCAACTATTTCTTTTGGAGATAATTTTAAATGTTTTATATGCTTGATATTTCCTATTCCAATCTTCAATAAATCACATTCATTAGCCCCTCACATGTTGCTCACAATTTCAAGGTCCAATGCACTTTGCTTTTGCTGCTCCCTCAGCAGTGGTTCACGTTTATACAAAAATAAAACTGAAAATATGAAAATGTGCATAACCAAACTTTAAAAAAAAAATCTTTTTCAGAACTAAAAGGAAATATTGACAACTAAATTTCCCAGAATAGAGTGCATAATGGAGGATAATTGCCGTTTTAATGATCCAAATTTGAAAATTTCCCTGATTTTTTGTGAAATTTCGAAAATTTCCCTGACTTTTTCCGGTTTTTTAGGTTATGTTACCACCTTATAATAGTTTACTTTATGTAGTCTTTGGTTTTTCAGTGTATAAACATTCTTTAAAGTGTTAAATTTGGCATCACAATTCCTTACCTGCCTCCTAATTCCATTATGCGGATGTCTCTCACCTAACGGCATGTGACTAGGCCTTTCCGAAGGCTCCACCTGAGAATGAGTCCTCAACAAAGCACCAGGCGAGCTCCCAACCGCACTGCTCGACGGTTCCGCCACCGAAAACGGCGACTGCAAAGACGGTTCCGACGCCGACACCAAGCTCCCCAAATTACTCATTCTCGTCGGTACATTGACACTATCCCCGGAAACGGAAACTCTTCGAAATTCAACCCCGGGTCTCGGAGGTAATGCCGGGGTCGGTTTAAAAACGATGTGCCTCGTTGGCTGAGGTGGATTTTCGTAGTTAGGGTTACGCACACCGAGGCCGACACTGGGTGTGGCGGAGTAGAATAGAGGTTCGTAAAGTGTTGATGGTTCTGTGGACACAGCGACTGAGGTTGACGGCTGTTCTGGAGGTTCATTGGGGGATAGAAGTGGGGACGAGCTCTCGTGAGAGCTGGTGGAAACGGGACGAGAGCTTTGATCGGTCATTAAATCGAAGCTGAAGATGCTTTCCGGGGTGGTTAAGGTTGTCGTTTCTGGTGTGGGTTCGATGGTGATGGATCCGCGCGTGGAGCCTTGCGTGAGCGTGGTGACTCGGAGAACGGAGGGGTTGCGTATGTAGACGACGGTTGGGTTGGTTGCCGAGTCTTGTGGATCGGCTGGTTGGGAAGCGCTTGGGACGGGTGGGAGCGGAGAGTTTGGGTCTCGTAGGGATAACCGACTGAAATCTAAGAAAAGAAATATTAAAGTATCAATTGGAAATAATATAAGTGAAAAAGTAATGGTTGCTAAGCTTGGATTAGTTAGTAGATGGGCAAATAGATTTAACATTTAAATAAGAACAGTCTTTATATAAATATTTTTTTAATGTACTCCGTTTTAAAATTACAATCAATTGGGTCAATTTTGTCAAGAGTGACAACTTTGTTGGTTTTTTCTATGTTTCTGAACCATCCCTACTTTAGTATACATATCTTTACATCTATTGGTTGATTCAGGAACTTGGCGTGATGACGAACGTAACCGTATCAAAACAAAAATCCTGGTTGAAGGTAATCATATTTAGTTAACTCGAGACACACCTGTGAAACAAATTGATGGCAAAAGTGCGAATATTTAAAAATAAAATATATAACAATAAACTTTAAATTCTAAATATTCACAGGATTACCCCACTTTTAGATGATACAAGCAGAAATACTCATTTTTCACACTGGGTTAAAATTATTATATTAAAATATATTTGCTTCAATAATTGGAAGAAATAAACATATATTTGTTTTTTAAAGTATTTATGTAGAAATATTCTTTTATACAGAAATTTAAAATTATCGGCTTCTAAAACCCTTGTAAATTCATTAAAAAAAAACTAAACTGACTTTTAAAATTCTGGCTCTTATATGCACAATTAGAGATTGAATAGTACTTGTGTTTAAATTTTCACACATTTCTGTGCAGCGGAAAATAGTGTTTTGTGTGCCACAGACTTTTTCTTTTGTTATCACAGATAAAAAAGTGGTATATTTTCAACAGTGCCTAGATTTTCAGAAATTTTTAAAAACATTTTTAACAGAACACCCCTTTATTTAAATTTTTTAAGTATCCCAAATTATTCAAATAGGTACATACTATTAAAATTTACCAAATTCTGATTACAAATTAATTTTTTTATTTTACAGAATCACAAGAAAAAATTCTAGTTTTCTTCATCCTCATTCATATTTAGCTTTCCAAGATATGCTGAAAATCTTATTTTAAATTGAATTAAATACAATCAATGTTGTGTTAATATTGCTATTATATATCCACATACCATAACATAGAAATATTTAATGACACTATACTATTTATGTAATTCGTTATATTTAAAATTACAAAATAACCAAAAATAAAGAGAAGACATACCTTCTCGTGATTGAGAATCAGAGTTTGAGAGTCCTGTTGAAGGTCTTGAAGTTATTGGCTCCTTGCTATACAAGTTATCTTTTGGCTAAAATATAAACCGTTTCATTTAATTGCAAGTAGATTTTTAAACATATTTAAATAATTTTTTAATATTACCGTATATACTCGCGTATAAGCCGATCCGCGTATAAGCCGACCCCCTAATTTTAGGCCGATTTTTTGTCCAAAATCGGAAACTCGCGTATAATACGAGTTGTATTTTCGTACATGAAAAATTCCGATTAAAATCGGCAAATCCTCGACAAATTAGTGAAATTTTAATTAGAAAAATAAATATTTAAGCCTAGAAATTAAAAGTTTAAAGAAAGTGGCTGGAGAAACGGCCTTCCTCGAAGTTCGTGACGATTCATCGAGCTTAAAAGTATGTACCACTCGCGATGTTCTGGTGTCTTTCAAACCAATTAAATATTTATCAAAATATATACTTTTTATTAAGTTAAACTGATTATTTATGTGAGTAGTTAAATTTTGCGTTACGATTACGCCACGATGCGCAGAACGGTCTCCAGTTATCACGTGACGCACATTCTCGATCTCGGAAATGTATCGGCGCGATTTCAGAAGAATCCGCTAATTTCAACTTCTCTCCTTTTCCCATTTTTGGCAAATTATATTAGAAATTTTAATGACCCGCGTATAAGCCGACCCCCCTACTTTTTGATGAAAATTTTGACTTAAATTTCTCGGCTTATACGCGAGTATATACGGTATGTATAACAACATTTGAAAATTAAGATATGCAGTATCACAGTGTTCACTCTAGGCGTTTTTTGAAGGGCGGCCCGCTCCTTCTAAATCTTGATAGCGCCCTACTGCCTGTTTGGGGAAAATGCCGCCCTCTTTTGAAAAAATTCCGCCCGTTTGCCCTTTTCAGTCAAGTACAAGTGTTCTTTCTCCCTAGCTTTTTTAATCAAGCACAAACGTCTTTGCTCCTCTAACTGTCTTTAAAAAGAGGCATTGATCTTAAGGTTTTAAGTGTAAATAGGAATTAAATTATTTAAGACAGAAGAAAAAAACTTCTTTTTAACTAAGCTAGTTGCACATTCACGATGAATATGCAGTAATTTCAAGCAAAGGGCATCCCGATGTGTTAACGGGTGGATTTGCCCAACCCCAAATTTTTTTTGGAAGTGCCCTTTCAAAAACAAGAAGTACCCTTTTCCTGCCAATAGAGCCCTGCGCCTTTTTATTTCTAGAATGAACATTGAGTATCATATATATATTTTCTTCAGTAAAGATCCCTTTTACACCTCTCAGATGCAATGAATCTTAATAAATGAGGTATCAAAAGAATGAGAATTTCATTGACAAATCCTACTTTACTATCAACAAAAATTTTAAAAAAAAATTGTTTAAAAATAATTCATTTTAACAAGGTTTTTTAAATAAGCCATTGATAATGCTGCCATACGTTAGCTGATTTTTAAACTTTTTAATTTTTTTTGGCTTTGGCTCTAATGATTGTGTGTGTGCATGGGTTCATGCCATAATTATCGCATGAACATACTAGTAAATGTATATTTGTACTTGAAAATTGCTATCTTTACAAAAAGGCATGTTTTTTTGTAGGCTTTTTACTCAATACAAACATTTATCAACATATTTTAAATTCTTAAATTATATTACATGTCTGCATTTAAAAATAAACCACACATAAAAATTAACATAGGAGTGATTTTAAAAACTAAATGTATTGTATATGTTTAAATTATTCATGTCCTAAATCGAGCAAAGTGATATAAATGTTTTATCATTATTACACACATTTATTCATGTTAAAATAAGTTATTTACAAATACATGTTTGATTTTAAACTACAAGTAATGTCTTTTATTAGACATCTACAAATATTCATTATGGTTGTAAATTTTTAAGAAATTTCTACTGAAATCTGAACACAATTTGTACAATTGTACTAAGTAGTAAAAAATTGTACATTGTAATGGCAATCTATACAAGTGGACAGACGTGAATTTGCATTAAATAAGTCAGGGCTGAAACCTTAAAAACTATAAAAATAATCATATTATTTCATAAAGACTTTTTTATGTATAGTTTTTTTTTTAAATTTTCAGTTATTAAACTTTTAATAAAAAGAAACTGTATTGATGGTACATATATCTCAATGAGAAGATATATTAGAACAAGCCCTACACAAAACTGCAAGCCCACGGAAAATTTCTATTTTTGTAGAACTTGTTAATGTATAGTTTCAATTACTTATTTAAAATAATAAAAAACAAATGCATTTTTATATCAGTTTTGAATTTATTTATTATATGATCTGTATTAAGCCTATTTTCTTTAATTAATAAACTTTGAGGTTTTTCAAATATTTTATTAACTATTTCAAAACAGCACAAGATCAAATACAAACTAAATATGAATAATGGCCCAATAAAAATCTTGGTGCCAATTGCCTTTAATTTTGGAAAAAAAAAATGAGAAGAATTTTAAATACATACTTCTAAAACACCCATTTCTCGAAGCTTTGTAGACAATGTATCCATCCATTCTAGCATTTGTTCACTGAAAAAAAAATTCTAACTTGAAATAACAGTTATTAAAACATTAATATTGCAATAATATACATTATAAGTAATTCATTTACATTACATTTTCATTAGTTTTGTAAGGGGTCAGATTCTACTTACTAATTTGGTAAAGTGATTTTTTTAAAAAAAATATTTTAATTTACTTTTTTGAACTATTTGCACTAATTAAAAAAAATTTCAAATATTATTGGTCCTACCCTGTTGAGTTTCTGCTAATTGGCCCCTAAAACCAGTATTGAAAAGTGTTATGTATTCTCCTTATCGAAGCTGCACAATGGACAACATATTAACACTTTCATGGCGAAGAATTTTCTCGAAATTGCGAAGAACATACTTCTTAGTTAAAACGTCCTTAATTTCCGTCCTTTTTTCTGCCAACAGCGCCCTGCCCCTTTTTATTTCTAGAGTGAACACTGATATATATATTGCAGGCCATATCCAACATGCCGCTACAGAAAGTGGGCTCTGTTTGAAAGTACACCCTGGGTCTGTTAAAATATATTCTGTCAGTGAAATCAATACAATTTAGCTTATGTTTCAGTTATCAGTAAGAGTTATAAAGTAAAAAACAATAAGGTTTGAATCGAATAACTTATCTTTTAATGCTCATGGATGTGATATCACGTCCAGAGATCTTCAGGTTTTTTCATCAACGTATCCGGTTTTTAAAATATTTAGACTTCCAAACGGTGAAAACAACTTTACAATTGCTAAAATAGTGTGAGCGTCAGTGGGTTAATGACTCAATATAAAGCAACAACCAGTGTTCACTCTAGCCATTTTTTGAAGGGTGGTCCGCCCTGCCAGCCCTATTTTCATCTTATGCCTTTTTTTCAAAAATTCCACCCCTTTTACCTTTCTCACTCAAGCACAAGCATCCTTGCTCCTCTAGCTGTTTTTAAAAAAGGCATTGATTAAAAAAAAATTGTGTGTAAATTGGAATTAAGTGAATTATGACAGTAAAAATAACAAACTCCTTTTTAACTATGCGTGTTGTACCATCACAATGATTCCGCGGTATTTTCCAAAATTCTATTGGTTGTCTGTAAACGCATACGAAATGATGTTTTTTTTAAAGAGACAATGATTTGGGGCGAGGTTACAATATTAGGCCTTTTATAACCAAATTTTAGATTTAAGTAGCCTTTTCAACAGTTTTGTAAAGGATCTGATTAGGGCTACTTACAGATTTGTTTTTTTAGCAAAAACATTAATTTTTAAATGTCAAATTTTTTATTTCAAGTAGTATCTTTAAAAAGAGACACATTTTGTACGGCTATTTCCTTCAAAATAAGTCCCAAACCATCAACAATAGCCCAATATGCAGCTCTAGCAAATATCAATCAACAAACCGGAACTTTTTTTTTTGTTTGGCTATCTGATGTATCAACTTTTTTTTAAAAATTTTTCAACTTCAAACTTTTTTTTTAAAAACAAGAAGTGCCTTTTCAAAAACGGTGTGCCCTTTTACTGCCAGCAGCACTTTGCACCTTTAAATTTCTAGAGTGAACACTGCAACAACACTTACTTTGTTGAAGCTGCCAACCTGATGACCTGCGTGTCCAGAGTAATAACGAACTCGTGGTCGTTTCCCTGGGCAACAATGGTGGGGGAGATGTGAAGGCATTTGGAGAGCGATACACTGGAGAGGGGGATGTGAGAATACGCACTTCGCCTGTTTTCATAAAATTCGAGGAACGCTTCAATGTCGTCGTGGACGCAGAATACCACCCAAAACTTCTCCAGTTTCTGGGCCTGTTGGAAATAATAGTTAAAAATACAGTGGAAATAAAACAAACAGAACCCAAATTGATAATTTTTTTTTAATTTAAAAAATAATAAACTGTACTGGTCCTACACCAGTAGCACAAATCTATTAACATCTGAATTTTTGAACTTTTACAATATTTAATATCATACTGCGTTATTGAACCAGTTTTATTATCGTATTTACATAATGAAAGTGAATTCTGTATATATTATAAAGTCTTAGAGATGGTCAATTGTCTGTGCGTGAAGAAATCTTTGAAAATTCTATGATATATAGCCCTATTCATGGGGCAAAAAGGTCGTATATCTAACCCTAGCACTTTTCAGGAGAGCAAAAAGAAGAATTGTTTCCTTATGATGATTCTATGATAAGGCCTTTAGCCATTTGGTTGTATTTTTTATTGGATTAGCCAATGACATTAGAGAATTTGCTACAAAATGCAAAGGAAAAGATGTGTTATAGCACATTTGGCACGTTTTTTTCTTGGCAACGAAAAAAGCCTCCAAAAGTTTTTCGATTTCCATCGATGAATTTTGGAATTTAGTATAAATTTTTATGCAACAGAAGCGGTAATTAGACTTTCCTGGTGTTTATGTTAGACATTGATCAAGTTTTTCGAATCTCTTTCAAACCTAACAAAGCCTTGAAGCAAATCAAATTTAATTTTTTTTCAATCTTGACCTCCACGATGTCAATTTTATTTATCTCATATAATCTTAAAATGAAGTTAAGTGTTTTTTCTTACGTTACAGGCAATTGACGGCATATAAAAGTGGACGTATCACAAGCCCAGTGTTGGTTTTTTACTTTTGTACTTAGCGATTCTAGTTTGTTTGCTGGCTGCAGTTAATTCTTTGATTAGGGTCAGGTGGGGGAAAGTGGTCATAAAAACAGGCATTTTTAACTTTGCAGGAATATAAATATGAGAAATTTTCTAAAAAATATTATTGTTTTGGATTTTATTTTACACTAGCAATATGGCCCGGCGTTGCTCGTGGTCACTTTGCGCAATGAGAGCTGCGCGATTTTGTCTTGTTAGCAAAGCCATCGCATATCACTCTCTGTGCACTGTGAAAAATAAATTTTATCCAAATACAGATTTATTAAATTAGTTTGAGTATTTTTTGAGATACTTAAATCTATTTCTATGTTCACGACTTTACATGCTATTGCGACTACTATTTAAACTGATTTTTTTGTAAAATGTTTCTTTTTGTGAAATAAATATTCCTGAATTTTTTTCATTGCATATTTTTTTTATAAAAATTAACCATTTAGTGACAATAAACCCATGTAGTAAACTGCACATTCATTAGTTTTAATATTGGCGACGCAATAATATATCAAAGTAAAAATATTGCATTCTTCCAAATCGAAATAATGTATCGTATTTGGTGAAGTTTTTTTTCTTCTTTTGTGCCAATTGGCGACCGGAGTCTATATAGACGTCTTTCAACATAACTTCATACGGGTCAATATTTACGGATAATATTTCTTATAAAAAATTAATTATCAAATATTCATTTTTGAATACTAATAATATGTTTTTGTGGTGATAATTTAAAAATAAGATACATGGAGGTATAAATATAGAAAACCTTAAGTTAAACTTTTAGGGTGGACCATTTCAACATCATTGTAATATTCCACTCCGTAACAAATAGCACTATTGTCATAAAGTTAAGTTGTTTGGAACATGAATACACATGGCGTCAGTCGAAAGGGCTGGTTTATCTTCCTCCTTCAGTTGGCGAGGTTTTTATTAACGACATTAATTTTGTTATTTATACCCTAATTTCGCCATTGTGATGATAGTTTTAAATATAGGACCTCTATTTTAGCTCATTTGGCAACATTTTTATTCAATTGGAGAACATTTGTATTCATTTGGCGACATTTTTAATTTATTTGGCAACATTTTTAATTCATTTGGCAATATTTGGCGATATTTTTAATTCATTTGGCAATATTTTTAATTCATTTGGCGATATTTGACGACATTTTAAATTTATTTGGCGATATTTTTAATTCATCAGGCGACATTTTTAATTCATTTCGCAACATTTTTAATTCATTTGGCAATATTTGGCATCATTTTTAATTTATTTGGCGATATTTTTAATTCATCTGGCGACATTTTTAATTCATTTCGCAACATTTTTAATTCATTTGGCGATATTTTTAATTCATCTGGCGACATTTTTAATTCATTTCGCAACATTTTTAATTCATTTAGCAATATTTGGCGTCATTTTTAATTTATTTGGCGATATTTTTAATTCATCTGGCGACATTTTTAATTCATTTCGCAACATTTTAAATTCATTTGGCAATATTTTTAATTCATTTGGCGATATTTTTAATTTATCTGGCGACATTTTTAATTCATTTGGCAATATTTGGCGACATTTTTAATTCATTTGGCGATATTTTTAATTCATCTAGCAACATTTTTAATTCATCTGGCGACATTTTTTATTCATTTCGCAACATTTTTAATTCATTTGGCAATATTTGGCGACATTTTTAATTTATTTGGCGATATTTTTTATTCACATGGCGACATTTTTAATTCATTTCGCAATATTTTTAATTAATTTGGAAATATTTTTAATTCATTTGGCAATATTTGGCGATATTTTTAATTCATTTGGCAATATTTTAATTAATTTGGCAATATTTGGCGACATTTTTTGGTGATATTTTTAATTCATCTGGCGACATTTTTAATTCATTTAACAACATATTTAATTCATTTGGCAATATTTGGCGACATTTTTAATTCATTTGGCGATATTTTTAATTCATCTGGTGACATTTTTTATTCATTTGGCGACATATTTAATTCATTTGGCAATATTTTTAATTCATTTGGCGATATTTTTAATTCATCTGGCGACATTTACTCATCAGCCAATCAAAATGAATCGTTTATCCCAGTATTGTCTAAAAATATTTTTGGTCGCCCCAAGGTGATTTTTAACAATAATGTTATGAAGGGAAGATCGAGATGTAAATTTCCCATAGGCGTAATGTTAGAGAAAATGGAAAAAGTTCTATAACTTTTGAATGGTTACAGATATCCACATGCAACAAAGTGCAGATTTTAAACTAAGAAAAGTTTGTTCACATGGTGCAAGTTTCAGAAAAATCCGTGCAGTAGTTTTTGAGTTAAATCCGGACAAACAGACAGACAGACAGACAGACTGACAGACAAAAAAATTTTAAATGTGATTTTCGGAATCAGCGTATTCTAATTCGTGGAGAAAACTCAAAATGAGGGGTTTTGTTCGATTCCACTGACAGACACTCCATTCTTATATATAAGTATTGATTACATTGTTCTAGAGTACATTAGAATACACTTTAAAAATATGTTTTGAGAGTAACATATTTTAATGACATCTTTTTTTTGTCATGTTTTTATGACCACTTTACTCCATGGGTGGGGTAAAGTGGTCAGTGTGTGGGGTAAAGTGGTCATATTGAAGAAATATGACATAAAAAGGAAATTATAAGTAAACAGTGCCATTTTATTACTTAAAAATATTTTACACAACTTCTATATTTGTGAACTATTATTTAAATTTAAATAATATTATTATTAAATTATAAATTTATAGTGTTCTCTATGGTAGTTTTTTTTTTTTTAAAGATATTTTAATAACTTCCGACTCTCTGTTTTTTCAATGTTGTTATATTCTGAAAATGTATAGTAGTCACCAATTTAGGATTTTTCTAGATATTTAATGAAGTGTCCCATTAATTACTATCTCAATCTTGTCCAATAAACTGTTTAATTGATTTCTTCCCTTAATATTTTACTAACATCCCACAAATATGATTTGTCAAATTTGTATATCTGTGGCACAAATTGGCTCAAAAGAATTTGTTGACTTGATAATTTTCTGTTTTTTTAGCTTTTTTTTGGCATCCCTTGTTTTATTTTGTAGACAAAGTGCAACTGTTTCTTCTGTTTTCATCTTTAGAGTTATGTATAGCCATTCTATGTACAATTGACACTGGTGGAGATATTGTTGTCAGTATTAGCTTAGTCTTTCAGTGGATATACACTTGTTGTATTAGCCATATTTGACACTGTTATGTACCATGCGAGCTGCGGAGACGAGAGACGATCGGGAATTGGCATCTTTTCTCTCGCGCGTTGGCGCACTTGGCGCTCTTTCTCCTCACGGCATACTGGCAAACCTTCATTCGGAAGACTACGTTCCAACGATAAGGGCGTTTTTTAGCATGGGTCTAGGATGACCAAACTCACCGTCTCTCCGTTTCCCGGCTCAGAATGACCGGTTGCTTGCATAATCTCTTTCTAATAAATCGTTTGTTACCAAAAAGCTATACAGTCCATTTTAATTAACCAGCGCCGGTACTCTAGAAGTAGTACGTAACATGGTCCGATCTCCCGGAGTGTTTTGATTTTGAGGAAACGAAACAGTAGCAAAAAGCAAGCTTTAGAATTTAAAACTAAAATGTCATTAGTAAAGTAAGGACCTTGGACTTTTTCGCACGAGCTTTGAACTTTTTAGTGTAAACGTTGGACTTTTGGTTTCGATTATGGACTTAACAGCACTAAACCGAAAGCGCGGCCTACTCAAAGGCCAAATAACAAAGTTGTCATCGTTCATAAAGGAAGAAGCCAGTTCAACGAGTGAAATCGGCTTAAATGTCAAGATAGAAAAAGTTAAAAAGATCAGCTCTCAACTGGAAGAATTGCATTTGGAGTATCAACAGCTGATAAAAGATGATAAAGATCTCACAGAGCATGAAGATATACTATGCAGTTTGGAAGACGATACTGAAAACATTGAGGTAAGCCTGAAAGAACTTTTATACTCCTTGAATATTAATGCTTTGGGCTCGCCTAACACTCAAAAGAGAATAGGTGATGAGTCACCGCGTAGGGTAACAGTAAAGTTACCGGATATACCACTTCCAAAATACGCCGGATCTTACGCTGATTGGAATAATTTTAAAAAGCAATTCACATCGTTAATTGAAGAGAATGAACAACTAACCCCCCAACAAAAACTGTATTATTTGCAATCGGCCTTGGAGGGTAACGCAAAGGACATTCAAACAACTGAAGATTCGTATGACTCTCTTTTTAAAGCGCTTGAAGAGCGATACAACAACAAACGCATGATTGTGAACTGCCACATTAATGAAATTATAAATGTGCAAAAATTAACAATAGAATCTTCAAAGGAGCTTAGATCGTTGCTGGATAAAGTGCTCAAAAACGTCAGAGCATTAGAGTCGATCGATTTTAAGCAAAATGATTTAAGTAGAGCTATTTTAATTAATATATTATTGAGTAGAGTTGATCAAGAAACGCGTAAGCAATACGAAATGTCATTAAACTCTAATAATCCGCCCCAGTGGGATGAATTTATTGAATTTCTAAAAATCAGATGTCAGTTATTAGAGAATGTGCGGCCAGAAAAAACATATCCCTTTAGGCCCAAAATAATAAATAAATCAAACAATTTCATGCTTAGCAGCAATGGTTTAAAACCATGCGTTTTTTGTAAAAACATGCACTCTCTCTTCAAATGCGTGGAATTTCAAAAACTAAATATCAATGAAAGATTTGACTTTATCAAACAGCAGAAGCTTTGCTTTAATTGTTTTGGAACTCATAGAGTATCAGCTTGCAAATCTAAGTTTAAATGCAAACATTGTCAGAAGATGCATAATTCACTTTTACATAATCCCGCACCTTCGCACGATCCGAGTACATCAAAAGAGGTTACTCGTGCTCAAGAGGCTTCAACTGAAACCGAGGAAATAAATCAACAGTCTGTTTGTACAACAGCTGCTTCTTCTGATGGTTCAGGATTGCGCAGCAAAACAGCGTTATTGCCCACTGCCATCATTAAGATTAGAAATTCGCAGGGAATAAAAATACCAGTTCGATGTCTATTAGATTCAGGCTCCGAAACCAATTTTTTGACACGGGATTGTGCCATCATGTTAGGACTAACTCAAGTAAAATTCCGATCCTCAATATACGGATTAAATGGACTAACAACTGAAATAAAGTCTAAAACTAATTCTTTAGTATCTAATAAAAAAGAGGACTTTAAACAAAAAATGGAATTTCTAATTGTCCCACGAATTGTGGCCAAAACACCTTCATCTCTTATTGATTTTCCAGCACATTCCTTGCCTTCAAATATAGAATTGGCTGATCCTGAATTTTAAATCCCTCGGAAAATTGATGTACTGTTGGGTGCCAATGTATTTTTTGAGATATTGAAATCAAATCAAATCAGACCTCCTAATAGCAACCTTATTTTACAAGAAACCAAGTTTGGATACGTTGTTAGCGGAGAAGGTTCTTTCAAGTCCAATGAAGCATTGCATTGCGGACTTTCCGTTACAAATGACAGTCTTGATGAAATATTAAAGAAATTTTGGGAAATCGAATCCCTAGAGGAACCTGTAATGAAAGGACAAGAAGAAGAGTTTTGCGAAACACATTTTCTGCAAACACACAAAAGAGAGCAGGATGGGCACTACACCGTTAAAATGCCCTTTAAAGAAAATCCAACTAGTTTGGGAAATTCAAAAGATATTGCCCTTAAAAGATTAAATTCGTTATGGAACCGTTTGGGAAGAGATGCTCGGTACCTATCTTTGTATAAAGATTTTTTAAAAGAATATGAGGATCTCGGTCACATGATAGAAGTTAAGGACAATAGCGAAAAAAGTGGTCAGTACTACATTCCACATTTAGGCGTTCATAGACCTGACAAGAGCTCAACAAAATTAAGAGTGGTTTTTAACGCATCAAGCCCTAGTTCTAAGGGAAACTCACTGAATTCCTTGCAGTATAATGGTGGAATCATACAAGACGACTTATTCTCAATTATTCTACGTTTTAGAAAGCACCTAATTGCATTCACTGCAGATGTTCGAATGATGTATCGAATGATTTGGGTGCATCCTGAGCAAAGATGTCTTCAGCGGATCCTTTGGAAGGAAGGTGTTGACAAGCCCGTTAAGACGTTCGAGTTGGCTACAGTAACATACGGCTTGGTCAGCGCTGCGTATCTAGCAACCAGAGTACTAAAGCAACTGGCTTGCGACGAAAAGATCGATTTTCCCCAGGCAGCCAACGTTGTTGAAAACGACTTTTACATGGATGATGTTCTCTCTGGTGGTTCTAATCTCAAGGAAACCAAGGAATTGCAGCGACAATTAATTCAAATAATGCAAAGAGGTGGCATGGAGCTGCATAAATGGTCTGCAAACCATCCTGAACTCGTTAGCCAGGGTTCAGCAATTTCTGAAGGCTATACTTTTGCGAAAGAAACAAAAGTTCTAGGACTCTTGTGGTGCCCAGATAAAGATCTTTTCTCTTATAAAGTGACTGTGGAGCCTTCACCAGTGCTAACAAAACGATCAGTCTTGTCAACCATTGCTAAGCTTTTCGACCCCCTAGGCCTCCTAGGCCCTATTATCACAAAAGCTAAAATCTTCATGCAACAGCTTTGGTCATTACCACTGGACTGGAACGACTCCCTTCCTAAAGAAAAGGCTCAAGAGTGGGAACAGTTTTTGTGTTCTTTACCTTCAGTGCATAATATTAAAGTGCCAAGATGTGTTTTAGGTGAAAATTTGAATGTCTATGAAGTGCACGGTTTTGCAGACGCATCTGCAAAAGCATACGGAGCAGCTATTTTCATTAAGTCTTCATCTTCGAGTGGTGAAATTCAAGTCAGTTTACTGTGCAGTAAAAGTAGAGTTGCGCCAATCAAGCCCGTCACTATTCCAAGGCTAGAGCTCTCTGCAGCAGTATTACTAGCGCAGCTTTATAACAAAGTTGCAAGATCCATCAAGCTTGAGGTAGCAGAGAGCTACTTTTGGTCTGACTCTACAATCGTGCTTGCCTGGCTAAAAGGTGATCCAATGCGCCTCAAGACCTTTGTCGCCAATCGAGTTGCTACAATTAAGCAGCTCACAGAGGTCCAGCAATGGCGTCATGTGCCGTCTGAACAGAACCCTGCAGATCTCATCTCAAGAGGTCTAGATCCAAAACAGCTAGTGAACAATAGTTTGTGGTTCACTGGTCCTCTATTTCTACGAGAACCTCATGTGCCAAATGATGCAGTAGGTCCACCTTCATGTGAGTATTTCAACGAGCTCAAAAATCCGAAGAATAGTGATGAAGGGCATTTGGCTCTTACTGTAAGCACCAGTGGTTCACCTGCAACAACTTCATCTTCAGTGTTGTCAGATAGTTCTTTAAGTGATTATATAATGAGTATCTCTAATAGTTATGTTAAAATTGTTCGTATTTTAAGTTTTATCTTTAGGTTTTTTAATAATGTGAAATATCCTATGCAAAAGAAAAAGGGACCTCTTGGATCTGAAGAGCTTAAAAGGGCTGAGATTGTATTAGTCAAATGGGCACAAGAAAGGGAGTTTCATGATGAGTTAATTGATTTAAATAAGGGTAAACAAGTAAAACCCCAAAGTAAAGTGAAATCTCTTAATCCCTTTCTTGATGATGACAAAATTCTGAGAGTGGGTGGTAGGTTAAATCACTCAAATTTAACTTATCAACAAAAACATCCAGCTCTTTTGCCAAAGGGTCACAAATTTACCAAAATAGTTGTGGAATACTTCCATAAAAAGTTTCTTCACATTGGCCCACAATCCTTACTACATTGTGTTAGGCAACAATATTGGCCACTTAATGGCAAAAATCTATGTAGAAAAATAGTTTATGATTGTGTTACTTGCACTAGAAGCAATCCTGTTGTAGGTAATCAATTAATGGGAGACCTTCCAACTAAAAGAGTTAACCCTGCACCCCCATTTTCCAATACTGGTGTCGATTTTTGCGGACCTTTTCTTATTAAGTACAAGGGTCAAAGAAAAGGATCTTTGAGCAAAATCTATGTGTCTGTTTTTGTTTGCCTGGCAACTAGAGCTATACATCTTGAAGTAGTCTCGGATTTAACTTCTAACGCCTTCATTGCAACTTTGAAGAGATTCTTTGCTAGGAGGGGTTTATGCTCCTCGCTACTGTCAGATAACGGGACAAATTTTGTGGGAGCCAGTGCTGAAATTAAACGTTTGCATAATCTTGTTAAGAATCCCGACGAAGTTTTGGCTAACTATTTGTCATCCGAAGGCATAGAATGGAAATTTAATCCTCCTAGAGCTGCACATTTTGGAGGAATTTACGAAGCGGGTGTCCGTTCCTTTAAATTTCACTTGAAAAGAGTTATGGGTAGTGCTAGTTACACTTATGAAGAATTTCTAACAGTAGTTGTGCAAATAGAGGGAATTCTAAATTCAAGGCCAATAACTCCCTTGTCTACTGACCCAAATGAGTTGGAAGCCTTGACTCCTGGTCATTTCTTAGTGGGTCGACCTTTAAATGCATTGTTAGAACCAGATCTTTCAGAAACCCCAGACAATAGATTGACACGTTGGCAACGTTCAACTAAAGTTACACAGTATGTGTGGAAACGCTGGCATCGCGATTATTTAAATCATTTGCAGCAAAGAAATAAATGGCAATTCACCAAGGAAAATGTTAAATTGAACACTGTGGTGATACTAAAGGACGAAAACTTGCCTCCATGTAAATGGTTATTAGGTAGAATAGTACAGTTATTTCCAGGTGTAGATGGGAAAACTAGAGTTGTGTTAGTGCGTACCAAAACTGGTACTCTAAAAAGACCTATAACCAAACTGTGTATTTTACCAACTATGTAATGTGAAATGTAACTTTGTAATATTATTTGTAACTCTGTATATATCTTATGTCTTGTAAGTTTATGTATAACCTCTTTTTGAATGTTTCACATTGCAACGCCGGGCGGAATGTTATGTACCATGCGAGCTGCGGAGACGAGAGACGATCGGGAATTGGCATCTTTTCTCTCGCGCGTTGGCGCACTTGGCGCTCTTTCTCCTCACGGCATACTGGCAAACCTTCATTCGGAAGACTACGTTCCAACGATTAGGACGTTTTAGCATGGGTCTAGGATGACCAAACTCACCGTCTCTCCGTTTCCCGGCTCAGAATGACCGGTTGCTTGCATAATATCTTTCTAATAAATCGTTTGTTACCAAAAAGCTATACAGTCCATTTTAATTAACCAGCGCCGGTACTCTAGAAGTAGTACGTAACATGGTCCGATCTCCCGGAGTGTTTTGATTTTGAGGAAACGAAACAGTAGCAAAAAGCAAGCTTTAGAATTTAAAACTAAAATGTCATTAGTAAAGTAAGGACCTTGGACTTTTTCGCACGAGCTTTGAACTTTTTAGTGTAAACGTTGGACTTTTGGTTTCGATTATGGACTTAACAGCACTAAACCGAAAGCGCGGCCTACTCAAAGGCCAAATAACAAAGTTGTCATCGTTCATAAAGGAAGAAGCCAGTTCAACGAGTGAAATCGGCTTAAATGTCAAGATAGAAAAAGTTAAAAAGATCAGCTCTCAACTGGAAGAATTGCATTTGGAGTATCAACAGCTGATAAAAGATGATAAAGATCTCACAGAGCATGAAGATATACTATGCAGTTTGGAAGACGATACTGAAAACATTGAGGTAAGCCTGAAAGAACTTTTATACTCCTTGAATATTAATGCTTTGGGCTCGCCTAACACTCAAAAGAGAATAGGTGATGAGTCACCGCGTAGGGTAACAGTAAAGTTACCAGATATACCACTTCCAAAATACGCCGGATCTTACGCTGATTGGAATAATTTTAAAAAGCAATTCACATCGTTAATTGAAGAGAATGAACAACTAACCCCCCAACAAAAACTGTATTATTTGCAATCGGCCTTGGAGGGTAACGCAAAGGACATTCAAACAACTGAAGATTCGTATGACTCTCTTTTTAAAGCGCTTGAAGAGCGATACAACAACAAACGCATGATTGTGAACTGCCACATTAATGAAATTATAAATGTGCAAAAATTAACAATAGAATCTTCAAAGGAGCTTAGATCGTTGCTGGATAAAGTGCTCAAAAACGTCAGAGCATTAGAGTCGATCGATTTTAAGCAAAATGATTTAAGTAGAGCTATTTTAATTAATATATTATTGAGTAGAGTTGATCAAGAAACGCGTAAGCAATACGAAATGTCATTAAACTCTAATAATCCGCCCCAGTGGGATGAATTTATTGAATTTCTAAAAATCAGATGTCAGTTATTAGAGAATGTGCGGCCAGAAAAAACATATCCCTTTAGGCCCAAAATAATAAATAAATCAAACAATTTCATGCTTAGCAGCAATGGTTTAAAACCATGCGTTTTTTGTAAAAACATGCACTCTCTCTTCAAATGCGTGGAATTTCAAAAACTAAATATCAATGAAAGATTTGACTTTATCAAACAGCAGAAGCTTTGCTTTAATTGTTTTGGAACTCATAGAGTATCAGCTTGCAAATCTAAGTTTAAATGCAAACATTGTCAGAAGATGCATAATTCACTTTTACATAATCCCGCACCTTCGCACGATCCGAGTACATCAAAAGAGGTTACTCGTGCTCAAGAGGCTTCAACTGAAACCGAGGAAATAAATCAACAGTCTGTTTGTACAACAGCTGCTTCTTCTGATGGTTCAGGATTGCGCAGCAAAACAGCGTTATTGCCCACTGCCATCATTAAGATTAGAAATTCGCAGGGAATAAAAATACCAGTTCGATGTCTATTAGATTCAGGCTCCGAAACCAATTTTTTGACACGGGATTGTGCCATCATGTTAGGACTAACTCAAGTAAAATTCCGATCCTCAATATACGGATTAAATGGACTAACAACTGAAATAAAGTCTAAAACTAATTCTTTAGTATCTAATAAAAAAGAGGACTTTAAACAAAAAATGGAATTTCTAATTGTCCCACGAATTGTGGCCAAAACACCTTCATCTCTTATTGATTTTCCAGCACATTCCTTGCCTTCAAATATAGAATTGGCTGATCCTGAATTTTAAATCCCTCGGAAAATTGATGTACTGTTGGGTGCCAATGTATTTTTTGAGATATTGAAATCAAATCAAATCAGACCTCCTAATAGCAACCTTATTTTACAAGAAACCAAGTTTGGATACGTTGTTAGCGGAGAAGGTTCTTTCAAGTCCAATGAAGCATTGCATTGCGGACTTTCCGTTACAAATGACAATCTTGATGAAATATTAAAGAAATTTTGGGAAATCGAATCCCTAGAGGAACCTGTAATGAAAGGACAAGAAGAAGAGTTTTGCGAAACACATTTTCTGCAAACACACAAAAGAGAGCAGGATGGGCACTACACCGTTAAAATGCCCTTTAAAGAAAATCCAACTAGTTTGGGAAATTCAAAAGATATTGCCCTTAAAAGATTAAATTCGTTATGGAACCGTTTGGGAAGAGATGCTCGGTACCTATCTTTGTATAAAGATTTTTTAAAAGAATATGAGGATCTCGGTCACATGATAGAAGTTAAGGACAATAGCGAAAAAAGTGGTCAGTACTACATTCCACATTTAGGCGTTCATAGACCTGACAAGAGCTCAACAAAATTAAGAGTGGTTTTTAACGCATCAAGCCCTAGTTCTAAGGGAAACTCACTGAATTCCTTGCAGTATAATGGTGGAATCATACAAGACGACTTATTCTCAATTATTCTACGTTTTAGAAAGCACCTAATTGCATTCACTGCAGATGTTCGAATGATGTATCGAATGATTTGGGTGCATCCTGAGCAAAGATGTCTTCAGCGGATCCTTTGGAAGGAAGGTGTTGACAAGCCCGTTAAGACGTTCGAGTTGGCTACAGTAACATACGGCTTGGTCAGCGCTGCGTATCTAGCAACCAGAGTACTAAAGCAACTGGCTTGCGACGAAAAGATCGATTTTCCCCAGGCAGCCAACGTTGTTGAAAACGACTTTTACATGGATGATGTTCTCTCTGGTGGTTCTAATCTCAAGGAAACCAAGGAATTGCAGCGACAATTAATTCAAATAATGCAAAGAGGTGGCATGGAGCTGCATAAATGGTCTGCAAACCATCCTGAACTCGTTAGCCAGGGTTCAGCAATTTCTGAAGGCTATACTTTTGCGAAAGAAACAAAAGTTCTAGGACTCTTGTGGTGCCCAGATAAAGATCTTTTCTCTTATAAAGTGACTGTGGAGCCTTCACCAGTGCTAACAAAACGATCAGTCTTGTCAACCATTGCTAAGCTTTTCGACCCCCTAGGCCTCCTAGGCCCTATTATCACAAAAGCTAAAATCTTCATGCAACAGCTTTGGTCATTACCACTGGACTGGAACGACTCCCTTCCTAAAGAAAAGGCTCAAGAGTGGGAACAGTTTTTGTGTTCTTTACCTTCAGTGCATAATATTAAAGTGCCAAGATGTGTTTTAGGTGAAAATTTGAATGTCTATGAAGTGCACGGTTTTGCAGACGCATCTGCAAAAGCATACGGAGCAGCTATTTTCATTAAGTCTTCATCTTCGAGTGGTGAAATTCAAGTCAGTTTACTGTGCAGTAAAAGTAGAGTTGCGCCAATCAAGCCCGTCACTATTCCAAGGCTAGAGCTCTCTGCAGCAGTATTACTAGCGCAGCTTTATAACAAAGTTGCAAGATCCATCAAGCTTGAGGTAGCAGAGAGCTACTTTTGGTCTGACTCTACAATCGTGCTTGCCTGGCTAAAAGGTGATCCAATGCGCCTCAAGACCTTTGTCGCCAATCGAGTTGCTACAATTAAGCAGCTCACAGAGGTCCAGCAATGGCGTCATGTGCCGTCTGAACAGAACCCTGCAGATCTCATCTCAAGAGGTCTAGATCCAAAACAGCTAGTGAACAATAGTTTGTGGTTCACTGGTCCTCTATTTCTACGAGAACCTCATGTGCCAAATGATGCAGTAGGTCCACCTTCATGTGAGTATTTCAACGAGCTCAAAAATCCGAAGAATAGTGATGAAGGGCATTTGGCTCTTACTGTAAGCACCAGTGGTTCACCTGCAACAACTTCATCTTCAGTGTTGTCAGATAGTTCTTTAAGTGATTATATAATGAGTATCTCTAATAGTTATGTTAAAATTGTTCGTATTTTAAGTTTTATCTTTAGGTTTTTTAATAATGTGAAATATCCTATGCAAAAGAAAAAGGGACCTCTTGGATCTGAAGAGCTTAAAAGGGCTGAGATTGTATTAGTCAAATGGGCACAAGAAAGGGAGTTTCATGATGAGTTAATTGATTTAAATAAGGGTAAACAAGTAAAACCCCAAAGTAAAGTGAAATCTCTTAATCCCTTTCTTGATGATGACAAAATTCTGAGAGTGGGTGGTAGGTTAAATCACTCAAATTTAACTTATCAACAAAAACATCCAGCTCTTTTGCCAAAGGGTCACAAATTTACCAAAATAGTTGTGGAATACTTCCATAAAAAGTTTCTTCACATTGGCCCACAATCCTTACTACATTGTGTTAGGCAACAATATTGGCCACTTAATGGCAAAAATCTATGTAGAAAAATAGTTTATGATTGTGTTACTTGCACTAGAAGCAATCCTGTTGTAGGTAATCAATTAATGGGAGACCTTCCAACTAAAAGAGTTAACCCTGCACCCCCATTTTCCAATACTGGTGTCGATTTTTGCGGACCTTTTCTTATTAAGTACAAGGGTCAAAGAAAAGGATCTTTGAGCAAAATCTATGTGTCTGTTTTTGTTTGCCTGGCAACTAGAGCTATACATCTTGAAGTAGTCTCGGATTTAACTTCTAACGCCTTCATTGCAACTTTGAAGAGATTCTTTGCTAGGAGGGGTTTATGCTCCTCGCTACTGTCAGATAACGGGACAAATTTTGTGGGAGCCAGTGCTGAAATTAAACGTTTGCATAATCTTGTTAAGAATCCCGACGAAGTTTTGGCTAACTATTTGTCATCCGAAGGCATAGAATGGAAATTTAATCCTCCTAGAGCTGCACATTTTGGAGGAATTTACGAAGCGGGTGTCCGTTCCTTTAAATTTCACTTGAAAAGAGTTATGGGTAGTGCTAGTTACACTTATGAAGAATTTCTAACAGTAGTTGTGCAAATAGAGGGAATTCTAAATTCAAGGCCAATAACTCCCTTGTCTACTGACCCAAATGAGTTGGAAGCCTTGACTCCTGGTCATTTCTTAGTGGGTCGACCTTTAAATGCATTGTTAGAACCAGATCTTTCAGAAACCCCAGACAATAGATTGACACGTTGGCAACGTTCAACTAAAGTTACACAGTATGTGTGGAAACGCTGGCATCGCGATTATTTAAATCATTTGCAGCAAAGAAATAAATGGCAATTCACCAAGGAAAATGTTAAATTGAACACTGTGGTGATACTAAAGGACGAAAACTTGCCTCCATGTAAATGGTTATTAGGTAGAATAGTACAGTTATTTCCAGGTGTAGATGGGAAAACTAGAGTTGTGTTAGTGCGTACCAAAACTGGTACTCTAAAAAGACCTATAACCAAACTGTGTATTTTACCAACTATGTAATGTGAAATGTAACTTTGTAATATTATTTGTAACTCTGTATATATCTTATGTCTTGTAAGTTTATGTATAACCTCTTTTTGAATGTTTCACATTGCAACGCCGGGCGGAATGTTATGTACCATGCGAGCTGCGGAGACGAGAGACGATCGGGAATTGGCATCTTTTCTCTCGCGCGTTGGCGCACTTGGCGCTCTTTCTCCTCACGGCATACTGGCAAACCTTCATTCGGAAGACTACGTTCCAACGATTAGGACGTTTTAGCATGGGTCTAGGATGACCAAACTCACCGTCTCTCCGTTTCCCGGCTCAGAATGACCGGTTGCTTGCATAATATCTTTCTAATAAATCGTTTGTTACCAAAAAGCTATACAGTCCATTTTAATTAACCAGCGCCGGTACTCTAGAAGTAGTACGTAACATGGTCCGATCTCCCGGAGTGTTTTGATTTTGAGGAAACGAAACAGTAGCAAAAAGCAAGCTTTAGAATTTAAAACTAAAATGTCATTAGTAAAGTAAGGACCTTGGACTTTTTCGCACGAGCTTTGAACTTTTTAGTGTAAACGTTGGACTTTTGGTTTCGATTATGGACTTAACAGCACTAAACCGAAAGCGCGGCCTACTCAAAGGCCAAATAACAAAGTTGTCATCGTTCATAAAGGAAGAAGCCAGTTCAACGAGTGAAATCGGCTTAAATGTCAAGATAGAAAAAGTTAAAAAGATCAGCTCTCAACTGGAAGAATTGCATTTGGAGTATCAACAGCTGATAAAAGATGATAAAGATCTCACAGAGCATGAAGATATACTATGCAGTTTGGAAGACGATACTGAAAACATTGAGGTAAGCCTGAAAGAACTTTTATACTCCTTGAATATTAATGCTTTGGGCTCGCCTAACACTCAAAAGAGAATAGGTGATGAGTCACCGCGTAGGGTAACAGTAAAGTTACCAGATATACCACTTCCAAAATACGCCGGATCTTACGCTGATTGGAATAATTTTAAAAAGCAATTCACATCGTTAATTGAAGAGAATGAACAACTAACCCCCCAACAAAAACTGTATTATTTGCAATCGGCCTTGGAGGGTAACGCAAAGGACATTCAAACAACTGAAGATTCGTATGACTCTCTTTTTAAAGCGCTTGAAGAGCGATACAACAACAAACGCATGATTGTGAACTGCCACATTAATGAAATTATAAATGTGCAAAAATTAACAATAGAATCTTCAAAGGAGCTTAGATCGTTGCTGGATAAAGTGCTCAAAAACGTCAGAGCATTAGAGTCGATCGATTTTAAGCAAAATGATTTAAGTAGAGCTATTTTAATTAATATATTATTGAGTAGAGTTGATCAAGAAACGCGTAAGCAATACGAAATGTCATTAAACTCTAATAATCCGCCCCAGTGGGATGAATTTATTGAATTTCTAAAAATCAGATGTCAGTTATTAGAGAATGTGCGGCCAGAAAAAACATATCCCTTTAGGCCCAAAATAATAAATAAATCAAACAATTTCATGCTTAGCAGCAATGGTTTAAAACCATGCGTTTTTTGTAAAAACATGCACTCTCTCTTCAAATGCGTGGAATTTCAAAAACTAAATATCAATGAAAGATTTGACTTTATCAAACAGCAGAAGCTTTGCTTTAATTGTTTTGGAACTCATAGAGTATCAGCTTGCAAATCTAAGTTTAAATGCAAACATTGTCAGAAGATGCATAATTCACTTTTACATAATCCCGCACCTTCGCACGATCCGAGTACATCAAAAGAGGTTACTCGTGCTCAAGAGGCTTCAACTGAAACCGAGGAAATAAATCAACAGTCTGTTTGTACAACAGCTGCTTCTTCTGATGGTTCAGGATTGCGCAGCAAAACAGCGTTATTGCCCACTGCCATCATTAAGATTAGAAATTCGCAGGGAATAAAAATACCAGTTCGATGTCTATTAGATTCAGGCTCCGAAACCAATTTTTTGACACGGGATTGTGCCATCATGTTAGGACTAACTCAAGTAAAATTCCGATCCTCAATATACGGATTAAATGGACTAACAACTGAAATAAAGTCTAAAACTAATTCTTTAGTATCTAATAAAAAAGAGGACTTTAAACAAAAAATGGAATTTCTAATTGTCCCACGAATTGTGGCCAAAACACCTTCATCTCTTATTGATTTTCCAGCACATTCCTTGCCTTCAAATATAGAATTGGCTGATCCTGAATTTTAAATCCCTCGGAAAATTGATGTACTGTTGGGTGCCAATGTATTTTTTGAGATATTGAAATCAAATCAAATCAGACCTCCTAATAGCAACCTTATTTTACAAGAAACCAAGTTTGGATACGTTGTTAGCGGAGAAGGTTCTTTCAAGTCCAATGAAGCATTGCATTGCGGACTTTCCGTTACAAATGACAATCTTGATGAAATATTAAAGAAATTTTGGGAAATCGAATCCCTAGAGGAACCTGTAATGAAAGGACAAGAAGAAGAGTTTTGCGAAACACATTTTCTGCAAACACACAAAAGAGAGCAGGATGGGCACTACACCGTTAAAATGCCCTTTAAAGAAAATCCAACTAGTTTGGGAAATTCAAAAGATATTGCCCTTAAAAGATTAAATTCGTTATGGAACCGTTTGGGAAGAGATGCTCGGTACCTATCTTTGTATAAAGATTTTTTAAAAGAATATGAGGATCTCGGTCACATGATAGAAGTTAAGGACAATAGCGAAAAAAGTGGTCAGTACTACATTCCACATTTAGGCGTTCATAGACCTGACAAGAGCTCAACAAAATTAAGAGTGGTTTTTAACGCATCAAGCCCTAGTTCTAAGGGAAACTCACTGAATTCCTTGCAGTATAATGGTGGAATCATACAAGACGACTTATTCTCAATTATTCTACGTTTTAGAAAGCACCTAATTGCATTCACTGCAGATGTTCGAATGATGTATCGAATGATTTGGGTGCATCCTGAGCAAAGATGTCTTCAGCGGATCCTTTGGAAGGAAGGTGTTGACAAGCCCGTTAAGACGTTCGAGTTGGCTACAGTAACATACGGCTTGGTCAGCGCTGCGTATCTAGCAACCAGAGTACTAAAGCAACTGGCTTGCGACGAAAAGATCGATTTTCCCCAGGCAGCCAACGTTGTTGAAAACGACTTTTACATGGATGATGTTCTCTCTGGTGGTTCTAATCTCAAGGAAACCAAGGAATTGCAGCGACAATTAATTCAAATAATGCAAAGAGGTGGCATGGAGCTGCATAAATGGTCTGCAAACCATCCTGAACTCGTTAGCCAGGGTTCAGCAATTTCTGAAGGCTATACTTTTGCGAAAGAAACAAAAGTTCTAGGACTCTTGTGGTGCCCAGATAAAGATCTTTTCTCTTATAAAGTGACTGTGGAGCCTTCACCAGTGCTAACAAAACGATCAGTCTTGTCAACCATTGCTAAGCTTTTCGACCCCCTAGGCCTCCTAGGCCCTATTATCACAAAAGCTAAAATCTTCATGCAACAGCTTTGGTCATTACCACTGGACTGGAACGACTCCCTTCCTAAAGAAAAGGCTCAAGAGTGGGAACAGTTTTTGTGTTCTTTACCTTCAGTGCATAATATTAAAGTGCCAAGATGTGTTTTAGGTGAAAATTTGAATGTCTATGAAGTGCACGGTTTTGCAGACGCATCTGCAAAAGCATACGGAGCAGCTATTTTCATTAAGTCTTCATCTTCGAGTGGTGAAATTCAAGTCAGTTTACTGTGCAGTAAAAGTAGAGTTGCGCCAATCAAGCCCGTCACTATTCCAAGGCTAGAGCTCTCTGCAGCAGTATTACTAGCGCAGCTTTATAACAAAGTTGCAAGATCCATCAAGCTTGAGGTAGCAGAGAGCTACTTTTGGTCTGACTCTACAATCGTGCTTGCCTGGCTAAAAGGTGATCCAATGCGCCTCAAGACCTTTGTCGCCAATCGAGTTGCTACAATTAAGCAGCTCACAGAGGTCCAGCAATGGCGTCATGTGCCGTCTGAACAGAACCCTGCAGATCTCATCTCAAGAGGTCTAGATCCAAAACAGCTAGTGAACAATAGTTTGTGGTTCACTGGTCCTCTATTTCTACGAGAACCTCATGTGCCAAATGATGCAGTAGGTCCACCTTCATGTGAGTATTTCAACGAGCTCAAAAATCCGAAGAATAGTGATGAAGGGCATTTGGCTCTTACTGTAAGCACCAGTGGTTCACCTGCAACAACTTCATCTTCAGTGTTGTCAGATAGTTCTTTAAGTGATTATATAATGAGTATCTCTAATAGTTATGTTAAAATTGTTCGTATTTTAAGTTTTATCTTTAGGTTTTTTAATAATGTGAAATATCCTATGCAAAAGAAAAAGGGACCTCTTGGATCTGAAGAGCTTAAAAGGGCTGAGATTGTATTAGTCAAATGGGCACAAGAAAGGGAGTTTCATGATGAGTTAATTGATTTAAATAAGGGTAAACAAGTAAAACCCCAAAGTAAAGTGAAATCTCTTAATCCCTTTCTTGATGATGACAAAATTCTGAGAGTGGGTGGTAGGTTAAATCACTCAAATTTAACTTATCAACAAAAACATCCAGCTCTTTTGCCAAAGGGTCACAAATTTACCAAAATAGTTGTGGAATACTTCCATAAAAAGTTTCTTCACATTGGCCCACAATCCTTACTACATTGTGTTAGGCAACAATATTGGCCACTTAATGGCAAAAATCTATGTAGAAAAATAGTTTATGATTGTGTTACTTGCACTAGAAGCAATCCTGTTGTAGGTAATCAATTAATGGGAGACCTTCCAACTAAAAGAGTTAACCCTGCACCCCCATTTTCCAATACTGGTGTCGATTTTTGCGGACCTTTTCTTATTAAGTACAAGGGTCAAAGAAAAGGATCTTTGAGCAAAATCTATGTGTCTGTTTTTGTTTGCCTGGCAACTAGAGCTATACATCTTGAAGTAGTCTCGGATTTAACTTCTAACGCCTTCATTGCAACTTTGAAGAGATTCTTTGCTAGGAGGGGTTTATGCTCCTCGCTACTGTCAGATAACGGGACAAATTTTGTGGGAGCCAGTGCTGAAATTAAACGTTTGCATAATCTTGTTAAGAATCCCGACGAAGTTTTGGCTAACTATTTGTCATCCGAAGGCATAGAATGGAAATTTAATCCTCCTAGAGCTGCACATTTTGGAGGAATTTACGAAGCGGGTGTCCGTTCCTTTAAATTTCACTTGAAAAGAGTTATGGGTAGTGCTAGTTACACTTATGAAGAATTTCTAACAGTAGTTGTGCAAATAGAGGGAATTCTAAATTCAAGGCCAATAACTCCCTTGTCTACTGACCCAAATGAGTTGGAAGCCTTGACTCCTGGTCATTTCTTAGTGGGTCGACCTTTAAATGCATTGTTAGAACCAGATCTTTCAGAAACCCCAGACAATAGATTGACACGTTGGCAACGTTCAACTAAAGTTACACAGTATGTGTGGAAACGCTGGCATCGCGATTATTTAAATCATTTGCAGCAAAGAAATAAATGGCAATTCACCAAGGAAAATGTTAAATTGAACACTGTGGTGATACTAAAGGACGAAAACTTGCCTCCATGTAAATGGTTATTAGGTAGAATAGTACAGTTATTTCCAGGTGTAGATGGGAAAACTAGAGTTGTGTTAGTGCGTACCAAAACTGGTACTCTAAAAAGACCTATAACCAAACTGTGTATTTTACCAACTATGTAATGTGAAATGTAACTTTGTAATATTATTTGTAACTCTGTATATATCTTATGTCTTGTAAGTTTATGTATAACCTCTTTTTGAATGTTTCACATTGCAACGCCGGGCGGAATGTTATGTACCATGCGAGCTGCGGAGACGAGAGACGATCGGGAATTGGCATCTTTTCTCTCGCGCGTTGGCGCACTTGGCGCTCTTTCTCCTCACGGCATACTGGCAAACCTTCATTCGGAAGACTACGTTCCAACGATTAGGACGTTTTAGCATGGGTCTAGGATGACCAAACTCACCGTCTCTCCGTTTCCCGGCTCAGAATGACCGGTTGCTTGCATAATATCTTTCTAATAAATCGTTTGTTACCAAAAAGCTATACAGTCCATTTTAATTAACCAGCGCCGGTACTCTAGAAGTAGTACGTAACAGACACTTTTGTACTTTTAAAATTTAAATTGCATATATCAGATGTTGATGGTTCTGAATTCTGATGAATATCTATTTGTTGATCTGGTGAAGTCAATGGGCAATTCTGTAATTTCGGTACGGACATTGTTATGTTTGGTCAATTTGTTTGTTGACAGTTTTCACAAATTCTGTGGTAATCAGGTCTTGGTGGTCTTATCAACCAATGGACTTTTTCTGCTATTAGGATATTTAAGATACATTTGGATTAAATTTGATATAATAGAACAATCGAATGAATGCCCAACATGGGCAATGAATCTGAAGCTTTTAATGATGCAAGATTCTTCTTCGAAGCCATGATTCTCATTAGGACCATTATGCCTGGACTTGTTAATGACCCATCTTCTTAAAGTCGGGTAATTTCTGAGCTACAGCATAAATGAATATGCCCTTTTTAACCAGCATAGCTAACTGGCCTTGCCAGCATAGCTAATTAGCCTTGTCAGCATAACTAATTGTAGACTGGCATCAGAGTAATTTGGTACAATCTTCCGAACATATTTTCTCGGCATGTTTATTACGTAAAAAAAGGAGAAAAAAATAAGACAATAAAAATTATTTTATTATACAAGTTTATTCAAATTTTAATCACTGAATATTAGGTCTTAATAAAGTCATTCCAAGCAATGTAAAAGTTAAGCCTAATGCTGTTTACTTTATCTTATGTTATAAACTATGATAAATTAATATATGCTTTATTATTCTAAATTAATATTTAATAATCAATAATTAAATATTAGGCCTAAATAAACTCATTGTTACCATGAATACGTTAAACTTAGTCATATGACCACTTTACCCCATGTTACTAAAAACACTATAAAATAAAAAATTTAATAAACACAACTTGCCTATCAATGGAAATGTGTTCTTGAGATATGTTTGAAGCCTCCTGTATAACTAATATATTAAGATTTTGATTAAACAAAATGTAGGAGAGAAGTTCATTAGAGAATTAAAAGATTGTACTGAAACGTACAAAAATAAAATAGCTATTTATTGGCATTCAATGTGTTGCTAAAATTATAATTTTGTGTGAAAAACATTGCTCCTCTTCACTGAAAACTAAAACAAAAATATGTAAAACCTTTACGATAAAAATAAAAAATAGGGAGGAAAAACTACAACATTTATTAGAGTATGACCACTTTACCCCACCTGACCACTTTACCCTACTAAAAATGTAATTGAATAATTTTATAGGAGCTTTTATGTTCTGAAGTTCTGTTCTGTTTTGTTCCCAGAAGCTGTTCTTATTTCGTTAGTAGTGTATCATATGTATTGTTGACTTTTATATAAATTAAAGCATTTTTATATTTTTAAGCATTCCTCTTTATTGAACAAAAAAGGCACTTACATACGAGATGAATATATTAACATGATATCCGACTACGAATATCAGTTTATAATTATTTATTGACATTCTTAAGTGCAGTTCCTTAAAACACTGGTGATTTTTAAAGCGCATTGTTGTATTCTGCCGCTGCTATTCTAAATTGCCGCTAAATATAGTTCCAGGAGCTGCACAATCGAATATGCAGCATGATGACATCATAGGGTTGCCAGATTGAAATGCATTGCAAAAATAGAAAAATACCATGAGTCAGGTGGGGTTGCCATAATATGCATTTATCGCCCCTTCCAAAAAACTAGCCAAATATCCTATAACACATCTTAACTAAAAACAGCCCTCTACACTACAAAAGGGTAAAATAATAAAATTTTTATCATTCTTCACTTTCTATTACTCTTAATCAAAACCCACCACAAGTTAAAAATACAATATTAAAAACTATACCTTCGGAAACTTCCCTGTCCACTTATCAATGCAGGGCATTTTCTTCAACCAGCTGTTCTTGTGAATTTCCCGAACAGACGGGGAATGCTGCGTGCTTGGTTGTGCAGTGTTCGTCTCGCCTTCCGCTGTCCGTTCCCTGTCCACAAGAGAAGTGTTGTTGTTAGAATCCTCAGCAACAGTTGCCGGGGGTGGTTCGATTCTCTGTTCGGCTTCCACCGCTTGGGGTACGGCCATACTCGTTGGTCGCAATGCCACTGGTTGGGTGACTGTGACTGGTTCACGATTCATGTTGCTTATTCAAAGGTGACCTGTAATTCAAGACTTTAGTGACATATTTGGGCAATACGGGTTAAATTAAGATAAAAAATGGGAGCTAAAATGTAGTCTACAATCCCACTAATTTTTTACAATGAAATTTAATACAGTCACACAGACAAGAAATCGTGGGTATAAGTTATAAGAAGGTAGAAATATAAACATTGTTTTTTTTTTTATCTTATTATTAGTTATAAGACTAGAAATCATAGGTATATTCTACCTTTCCAATTAATTTGCGATTTGCATACAAATAACAAATTAATTGGGAAGGTAAAAAGCATTATCGGTTAAAATGCATTGTACCCTTGGCGAATTTTGTAAAAAAGCTATATTTGCAACAGTTACAAGTGCTACTTATAAATAAGACAAGAGTATCAAATAGAGAATAGAAAGATAAGTTTATTGACTGAATACCTATGTATAATATATAATACCTGTACAATATATAAAAGTAGATTGACGAGAGGTATGAGCGAACCCGCTTATATACTATTTTCACGTATATGCACTGGTTGGCCGCCGAAATCAGCATAAAGGTTTTCTTCTTCACTCGAATCAATGGCAAGTACGCCATGACCAAAACCTAACCAAGGCCGATCGGAAAAACGCGACTGTCACACAGTGACATGTTCTTGGTGAACAAAACTGGATTTTTTGCTAATCGAGAACGACAATTTCCCCTGCAAGGTTGTCGAATATTGTAACTAGATTTGTCAAACAATCAGGGGGACAATAGAGTACATTTTAAACGCATTATTTTTATACATAATAGAATAATGGACAAATTGGATAGCTAGATGAATTGAAGGTGTTTGAGTCATCAAGAGTAGGTAATTTCAAGTTAAAAACTTATTAAAAATGTTAACTAATGCTGGATCTATAGCCAATGTGATCAAAGTTCATATGACTTCAAAAATTGGTTTTAGTTTTCTTTAAAGAGAACGGAATTAATGAATAAACTAAAAACAAATAGCATTAGCAATTCACTAAACTTTAAACAAAAGTTTACTTACGTAAACTTTTTAAAATAAAAATTAACTTTATTAGTTAAAAAAAACACTAGAAAAAGTTACACAGCTGCACAATAAACACTTTGTGTTATAATTGATTTTGTTTTATATTTCTTGCAAATAATCAAAATAACAAAAAAATATTAAAAAATACAAAAAAAAAGTTATTAAACTATTTGTATTTTAGGATAAAATGTAGTGCACCCAAAACAAAGAATTCTACACAATGACAAGCACTTAACACACGATATATGGTTTAACTTTCGATTAAATTACCTTGAAAATACATTTCTTCCTTCGAAAGATTCACTTTTCGAACTGAAAGGGAAATTGATATTCTAAATATCAACCAGGTGCACGGCTCGTCCTTGCACTACCTGTTACTAAAAGAATGTAACTTTGCCACAAACATACAAGTCTGGAACCTTACTAATCTGCATTCCAGACATTGCAAATCACGTTCATTTTAATCTTTCGAAATGTAATTTTCATTACTAATTAAATTGTCAGTGATTGTTTATGAAAAGTCAGTCGTACGAAACGAATTGTTTTGATTTACTTTAAGATAGATTCTACTAAGCTAAAAACTTCCACATACATTATTTAAAGTCATCGAAAATATAGAAGAAAATATTTCCGTAAGATGTCGCTCATCAAACGTTTATTTTCTGTTTATTACAAATCCTGGAATGGCAACAATAATCCAGGTTCAGTTTTAGTTTTGATTTCAAATCTATGTTTTCAAATCTTTGATATTAAATTCAAACATCGAAATTCGACTGATTTTTCTCTTATTTAAAGAATAAAAGACAGTAACGTTTTAAACTTTGTGGAAACTTTTGGGATTATAAAGTAAATTTTGTTTTCTGGTCAAAAAAGTGAGATTTTGGTATTTTTTTTAGGCTAGCCGTGCACTAGCGGCAATTGCATTGAAACCAGAGGGCTGATTTACGGAGGGGCATTCGGGCACTTGCCTAGGGCCCCCATTTTAAGGGGCCCCTAAAAATGATTTAATGCTAAATATATGTGAAAAAGTAAAAAATAAATTTACTAACAAATTTTAAAAATCAATTAAATTTATTTTAATCAAAATTAAAAAAAAAAAAAAAAAATTAATCAATCGTAATTGTTTTGCAAAACCTATATTATTTTACCCAATTAAATCAATTTCACTCTTCAGCACGTTCATGATGTATGTCACCTTTTGCATCGCGCTTTTCAAAAATATGCGCTTTGGATCACTAGTAAAATTAAATTAATGGCCAAGGTCCAAGACCATAAACAAGCTGTGTTTACTAATCGCACGTAGATTTGTCGTTTACGGATACTTATTTCCTATACCAAATTTCCTAATATTGTAATCATTAGGGATTTGCTAGCTATAAAATGGGCAGAACATACGAATGTGGCTTAACAGTTCCAGTCCGACGCTCGTGAAGTGAGGTCGTGTTTTCAAGAGGCTCCTGTCCAGTTCCCGTGTTCGAGCTCTTGAGTGCCCCGCGCTCGGCCGTGTTCCCGCCGGCGATCCCGAGTTGGTTTATTGTATGACACTGGGTTGCAGCCTTTTTCAAGGCTAATCAGCGATCGGTGGTGCATTTAAACTAGCGAGAAGCAGAAGTTGCAGCGTGTAGCAGATCAAGGTGTAAGATCTAATTCTTTTTAACAAACGTAAGTCCGAGGTCTCCGATGGTAGCGTAACTCTACAGAGCGGTTCCCCGTTTCTTAGGTGAAACTACCATTAGCTGCCAATTCCCCGAAGGGTGGTTTGGTACGCTTTCTGTTTGCCCGGCAGTAGTATATTTTTCTATCTAGGCTTGGCTCTTGGTAAAAAGCCATGTCCTCTCCTCCTTCCACAACCACTTCGGATTCCTCTTTAAGGGTCCCTCAGGCTGAAGTGGTTGATTCCTTTTCAGTGGTAGGGAATGTTAGGTTAGGGAATGATAAGTTAGGCACCTCGGCTCCCGGTGGGAGTTCGATGAATTCTATTTCAGGCAAGAGTTTGATCTTTGGAGACGAATATAGCGATGTAAGTGCAGCGACTCCCGGTGGGAGCACGCAGGTTCTTTCAGGTGGCGAGAAGTCCCACGGCGGCCCAGACGGCCAAGTAAGTTTGGCGACTCCCAGTGGGAGCTCGCAGGGAAGGTTTCCAGACGACCCCACGGTAAAAATAAACGACGAACTATCGATAGTAAACCACATTCAGAAACTGCTGCAGAGGCATCATTATCTGATAGGTAAGCGAGAAAAAACAGCTGAGGAGAACAGGGAAATGAACGGGTTAGAAAAAGAAAGGATGGAGGCGTGCGCTAGGCTCGCCCACAGCACTTTCGAACCAGCTTTAAATCTAATGGAAAGCTCGATTGACAACATCCCAAATGTTGTTAACGCACAGATAGAGGGGGTAAAGGAGTTCATTACTCCCAAGAAGACTTTCAAACGGCCTCGGGATTGCGTTAGCCCCGAGCCTTTGGAGGTCACAAACAAATACGCCGCTTTAGAAACTGGCGAAGACACCACAACAAACACAACTATGGACACTAGTGACCCCACACCTTTCACAGCAGCCCCCAAGGCCAACATTCACAAAATCCCCCCCATCGTAATCACCAATCCTAAAATTAATTGGAAGGAGTTAGCTAAAACCCTGAAAGTTGCTGGCTTAAGCAATTTCAGCGGTAAGGCTTCGGGCGAAACTTTAAACTTAAAGGTCTCGACTGCCATCGAGTATAGGATAGCTACGCATGTTCTGGACGAACAGAACATACCGTATCACACCTACAAGATGAAAGAAGATCGAACGCTAAAAGCGATACTGAGGAACGTTCCAGCGGACATTAGTACGGATAGCATTAAGGAAGAACTTATGGAACTGGGTTATGGCATAATAACCGTTTTCCAATTTTCTAAAACGAAGGACGGCTATAAGGTTCCCCTCCCTGTATTCTTCTTGGAACTCCACAACACTCAAAACAACAAACGAATTTACAACTTAGCTGAACTCATGAATTTAAAAGTTCATGTGGACACCTATAGAAAGTCTAAACAACCGACGCAGTGTCACCGATGTCAGCGTTTTGGCCACGCCCAGTCGGGCTGTAGGAACCCGGTACGTTGTGTGAAATGTGCGGGTTCCCATCTTACAGCTGAGTGTCACACCAAGGGTCGCATTGATTCGCCCAAATGCGCCCTTTGTGAAGGACCTCATACTGCAAACTTCCGTGGATGCCCTAAGTATCCCAAGAAACAAACTCAAAACGACGAATTCGTCGATCATAACATACACGAACAACACACCAGAGGCTCCGCCCACAATGATAGTCACACCCCCTCCGCAAACCCCGCCCCCTCACTCGTGAGGCCCGGGGTCAGCTATTCAAACGCTGTTGCACCAGAACCTACACCAATCTTCATTCAACCAGCGCCTTCAGCGCCCACTCAACAGACACAACAACAGCCAACACAGCAGCCCCAAGAAGAGGAAGAGAGCATTTTCGATTATATTAAACAATTTCAGAGTTTCATGAAATCGTTTAATCTAAAGGGTATCCTTACAATCTTAAAAAATACCGCAAATAAATTTAAATCGGCAAAGGGTATCATGGCCAAATTAGAAGTAGGGTTTAGCGCCTTCGAGGAGTTAGTCAGTATGTTAAATTATGAATAATAAATTACACCACAAGGGAACTCACACTTTTACACCCACATTTTACACGGAAGTAGGCTTTGCGAATTTAAACGGGCTTAGGAAACAGCTAGTGGAACTTAAAGATTTCATAATGGAAAAGAACTTAGATATAATGATGGTAAACGAGACACACCTTCGTCCTAGTGACAATGCGAAAATAGCAAACTATAAATTATTTAGGAAAGATAGGTTAATTAATAAAGGTGGAGGAGTGGCCATTTACATTAAAAGCAGCCTTAAATGCACAGAGTACATTCTCCCAACACTTAACACCATCGAGGCTTGTGCCGTAGTACTGGAAAACGAGAGCTTTGGAGAAATCCTCGTTATTTCGGTTTACAACCCACCTAACTCCATAATCGGAGCAGACGACTTGACAGCCCTATTAAACACTGGACTACCAACCATTCTAGCTGGCGACTTAAACGCCAAAAACACTATTTGGGGCTGTCGAGCTAACAACAGAAACGGCATCACACTTAGAAAATACATACTGGATCACGGCGTCTCTATCGCCGCCCCAGATGAACCCACACACTATCCAGGCACTCTCTCGCACAGACCAGACATATTAGATATAATGCTCCTAAAGGGCATACCATCAAACCCAACACTTAAAGTACACAGCTGCTTAAATTCAGATCACAACCCTGTCACATTCACTTTTTATGGCCTCACCCAACCACCGGAAGCAACCAAATTTACAACTAACTGGGAAAGATTCCACTCCATTTCGGATGTAAATCTAACAGTAAACCCAAATATGAGAACAATAAATCAAATTGATGAAGTAATTGTAAATTTAACAGCCAAATTAAAAAGGGATATAGATAGCTGCTCAAAACCCATTAAACTAGAAAAAACCCTAAAACTCCCCCATGAGATTAAAGACGAAATCAGGGAAAAGAATAGACTTAGGAAGGTTTACCAGCAATCTAGGCACCCCCAGGATAAACGTAAATGGAACGAGGCATGTAAGAAAGTAAGCTCCCTCACAAAAGAATACAAACAGACTCAATGGGAAAACACAGTCATGAGGCTCTCACTACAGAACAACACTGTTTGGAAAATGGCGAAAGCCCTAAAAACCAAACGCCAAAACATAGGCCCTCTTCAAGGACCGAACTCTATTGCTTACACCGAACACGACATGGCAGAGGTTCTTGCCTACAGTCTACACAACCAATTTTCACCACATCTTTCACCAATCAACTTAGAACTTGTTGTTGACACAATCAATGAAGTAGACAACTACTTAGCAGAAGAGCCACACAACATCATACGTTACACCACTCCAGAGGAACTGACTGACATTATAACCAAGTTAAATCCTAAAAAAGCCTCTGGATACGATCTAATCTCAAACAAAGCACTTAAGAATATTGCCCATAAGGTAATAGTACATATCACCAACATCTTCAATGCATGCCTCAGGTTAAAATACTTCCCAAACCAATGGAAAAAAGCAATCGTAATACTCTTTAAAAAACCAGGAAAAAGCCCCCTCCAACCCAGTAATTACAGGCCTATCAGTCTTTTGCCCTGCTTGGCGAAAGTCTTTGAGAAGGTCTTAAACATTAGACTGCAAACTTTTTTGGAAACAAACAACGTAATTAATACTAATCAATACGGATTTAAAAAGGGACATTCAACTACGCATCAGGTTCATAGGATTGTGGAAAAAATAGGAGAAGCGTTTAACAATAAAGAAATGATAGGAGCCGTATTTTTAGACGTAGAAAAAGCATTCGATAGTTTATGGCACAAAGGGCTAATCAAAAAACTAATAAACCAAAACATCCCCAAGGAAATGATACACATGATAAACTCATTTATTTCAGAGAGATCTTTTCAGGTTAGAGTAAACAACACACTTTCAACACTCACCAACATTAAAGCAGGAGTACCACAAGGTAGCATACTTGGACCAGTCTTATTTAACTTGTACATAAACGATTTCCCTACATTCGATAACTGCATCACGGCCCAATTTGCCGATGATACAGCAATACTAGCTAAATCTAAGCACGGTGACATAGCCTTTGGGAAGCTACAAGCCGCTTTAATCACAGTAGAATCATGGTGCGAAGACTGGCGCATCAAAATTAATGCTCAAAAGAGTGTATCGGTACTCTTCCGCAAACACGACACACTAGTTGATTACAACACCGATCTTGAGATCTTTAATACAGAGATCAAGAGAGAACACCACACCAAATACCTAGGAGTACACCTAGACAGTAAACTTAGCTTTAAAGAACACATTAAACAAACACTCGCAAAAGCGACTGGTGCAAGTATAAGCTTAAATCCCCTCATTGGGAAGAACTCAAAAATGACACTTAGAAACAAAGTAATTCTTTACAAAACTATGATCAGACCAGTTCTGCTGTATGCCTGTCCGGCCTGGGCTGCAGTTCGAAGAACACACAGAAAGAAACTTCAAACATTTCAAAACAAAGCCCTTAGAAGGCTAACAGATGCACCAAGGTATGTCAGGAATAAAATCTTACACAGGGACCTTAAAATGGACACTATTGACACAGCAATATTGACTATCTCTCACAACTATAACATGGCAATCGCAAACTCAGAAATACAACACCTTAAAGAAATCACACAGTATGATCACGAGGTAAATCAAAAACATAAAAGACCAAGAACCATTCACCACGACCCCACCTGGTAGGCATTTCTAGACTTGCTTGTCACATTGACATGTCAAATTCCCGACAGCTGCTCTTTAGCTAGTAGCCAGGTTATGTTATTGTCATCAATGTTGTGTATTTTGCATCTTATAATAATAAAATATGTATCACAAATCACTTGTTGTCTCTACTTATTTCTAACACACACCATCTACTGATGTTATTTTTCAGGTTTTTCTAACGAACTCGCGTTTAGCCTTAGGGCCCCCAACCCCCAACAATTAATTAGTAACTTCTTAGTTAAATTTAAACCCCGCTAACGTTATTCTATTTACTAGACTTAATTCGATGAAGGTGTAAGGACCTCTGGTCGACACACCGTAAGGTTAATTCCGATTTCCGATTTAACATCGGAACTTAAACCATAGTATAACCTATTTTTAGAATGCTATCTCATAAAAAGATTAGAATACAAAGTACTAATATGAAAAATTTTGACTTTCCTGTCATGCATAGTCACCGCATTGTCCCTACACATCTAGTAGGTTGGACAATATTTTTTGAAAAATGGCTTTAAAATCAGTGTTTTGTAACGAACACTTTCGGTATTAATTATGGAGAAGTTACCAAATTATTTTTCAAATAAAAATGTCATTGCACTTTTTTTTTCGGACCCACCGTTCAGACGATGGATTTAAATTAAGTTGGTATTAAAACACATTAGCATGAATTTTCAAGAAATCTTTTGTAAGTACTTTTTTTAAACACTTGTAAGGAAAATAGAAGGTTATGCATACATACATCTTAACACATTGACAATTATGACTGTAACACCTGATTTATGTTGTCTAAATGAACATGACTTTAATCTTAGCCACGGATGATAACTTTTTATCATTGAAATAAAATATATTGTAAATATAAAACTCGTTCACGCAGTTGCCACAGATTTTAATGCGAAGTTGCAATTTCTGTTCATTTTTGTGCTTCCATAGCTGGGCATCAATTAAAATCATAATATAATTAAAAGCACATTAAAGGTTATCCTAAAAAAGTAATGAAAGACTAAACTATAAATTTAATAAAATTGGTTTTAAATAGTGTAGTGTGTGTCGAAGTATTTCTTTTCAGAAATCGAATGATTCACTAAACTCTGATTTTTAGACAAGAGGGCTAAAAGGATGAAAGTTAATTATTTTACACAAAAGTTAAAATCGTATACATAACGTTAATATACGTAAAATATTCGTATAAGTATAACGTTAATATACGTAAAATATTCGTATAAGTATAACGTTAATATACGTAAAATATTCGTATAAGTATAACGTTAATATTCGTATACGTCAAATACAATTACGTAGCACAGTCCAAAACTGGTTTAGCGGCCAATGCTATGCTACAAATTTCCAATACAATGTTACAAATTGTCTACGATTTGTAGGAATCCCAATGTGCAATGGCATTCTGGAATTTATCGAAATTGTAATTGAAAAATATTAGATAGATAAGTCTATTGCAGTGGGCCGTAGCCCATTTATAAAATATTGCACTCATCTGTGTATTGCCCTCAAATGGCTGTAAGCAAAATAAAAATGTAAGAAAACATAAATAATTTTGTTAACAAAAAAAGTAAAACAAAGCCATCGCAATTTTCACAAATTAAAATATTTTTTTACACATAAAAGTGTTAGGGTATATTTAAATTGTACAAATCTGTTAAGAAAAATTGAAATTTTCTTCATCATAAAAAGATTTGGATTATCATCCTTCCAAATAATTTTTTTCGCAAGATATTTTTTTGGTGTGCGGGGTGGGCCCCTTTCTGGGGCGGGCTCCTAGGCTTCAATCTATATAGTTTATGTCGAAATCCATGCCTTTTGTAAAAGTGTTGTGTCCAGCGTCAGGTGGCGCTACCAGTATCGACGATTGTACGATGGACAGACGACTGATACGATTTGTTCCGAATCTGATTAGTCATGTAAACAAGTCAGGAATAAATGTCCGTCCTAAAACTTTAGCTCATGTTCATAATCATATATCACAATAAGTTCGGGAGAAGTATAATAACAAAGACTAGCCGGTAGTACACTGGGATCCTGATAATCAGTGCAATCTGCGCAACACATCTCAAATACTTAATGGCTACGCATATGCTGGGGAATATAAACTGCCCTGGTTGGCTATAATGGGGTTCAGAGTTTCCCTACTCCAACCTCGGAAATCACTGGTCCATTGGTTATTCCACCCGATTCTGCTCCCACCCTACCCATTCTTCTCAGAGCTACTGAGAATTTTGACAAAACGCTGCTTGAGCTAAGCAGTAATTTCCCGAATGCATTTAATAGTAAGAGTGCCGGGAAATACATCAAAATCTCACCCTCTGACGAGACCACCAAATTTTCCATGATGGCTTATCTCAAGGAAAAGAACCAAGAGTTCTACCTCGAGAGCTGCCCGCCCTTCAAGGTAGTAATAAAGGGTCTACCTGCCGAGACGGATGTCAGCCGCCTGAAGGACGAACTTAGCTCCCTTGGATTTCCCCCTCTGCGAGCTTTCCCACTCTCCCGTCGAGGCACCAATAAACCACGACCAATGTTTCTGGTGGAGCTGCCTCTCCAAAAGGGATCGAACAAAATCCTCTCCCTGACCACCATTCTCCTGCTCGATGTAAAAGTCGAACCCTTCCGAAATCGTGATAGGGTCGTCCAATGCTATCAGTGCAACTGGTTTGGACATACCAGTGCACTATGCTTCATGAAGGCGCGCTGTCTGAAGTGTGAAGGATGTCATGCTACCAGAGACTGCGTTCTTCCCAGAGCCGCCGTACCACTCTGCATAAACTGCCGCCAGACTGGCCACGTAGCCTGTAGCAGAAGATGCCCGAGATTCCCGAAGTCCTCAGCTAAGCGGTCCCAGGTCAAGAAAAGAGCAAGTCGCTCTTCCACCAAAAGACCGCCAGCCAAACCTAATCGCCCAAACCAATTTAATTCCCAAACCATTCCTAACAGAAGTTTAAAAACTTCCCTGATTCCTCGCCCAAACCTTTTAAATTCCCTTGCAACTACCCGGCAGTTCCATGATGCTGCCGCTATGCTCGAGCTTTTTAAGGAACTAGCTCCCATCTTCTCCGGGGACGGCGGAATTGAAAGATTAATTCTTCGTCTTCGCGAGCAAAAAGAACCTCTTGCCAAGCTGCAAGTATTCTTTGATTTCTTCGCCAGCAAAGTCACCGATGCTGTGGCTCCTCCCCCTGGCCAACCAGAGGCCGGCTCAGCCTAGGCTTCGCCCTTCTGCTCCGCTCCTGCCTTTCCTGATGCCTGATGAGTTCAAAATATCATGGAAATCAATTTTAACCTCATGTGTTTTCAAGCATTCGTATGCAATCCGATCGGAGGTAATGGGGCCTTCGGCCCCGGGTACTCCGTAACCATTGTGAAATTGGGGGGGGGGGGGGAATATAAACTGGTGTCCCT
>OZ010678.1:22895725-22938225 GCA_963932185.1 Troglohyphantes excavatus
CAGAATGGATTTGAGTCGTAGGGAGCCTCTTCTAAAATTTTTTTTTGACGTGTTCATAATGAGGTCCCCAGGTTAATCTTGAATCTAGGACAACTCCTAGATACTTGGTGGAATCGTTCCAATTAAGTTCAGATCCGAACATGGAAAGCTTCTGAGGTTTCTTGGTTTTCCTCGTGAACATGAGCGCAACACTTTTAGAGACATTAATCGCGATTTTCCATCTGTTGAGCCAGCTCTCAATCAGACTGATGTGATTTTGAACATGGAGCCTAAGATAGTTTTGGTTTTTTCCCGTGGACAGGATAGCTGTGTCATCCACGATCATAGCCAAGGTAGTTTTATGGTGTTGGGGGATGTCATTGACATATACATTGAAAAGGAAAAACTTTAAATTGTACTTGCTAGAACTAAAATTTAAAACAACATGAATGGCAACAATACTAGATTTTATTTTTAAAGAAATAATCGAAGATTTAAATTGAACATAGTGTCAACCGAAAAACTAAACTCTTTAGAATACTTGGACAGAATCAGTATTCCGAAATGGGATCTTTTCTGAATGAACAATCACTTACGTTACTCTTATATTAGAAAATATCGCATGGGGACTGCAAAAGTTCTAGAAGGAAGTGTTCGATAACTTTTGTTTAGTTTGTCAGGCATAATAATTATCGCACGGGCATCCTGGTTTCTATCTTAATAGTGGGTTTTCTTTAATCTTTTAAAAAGTGCTTACATTTTAGCGCTCAATGAAAGTTTGTTTATGAAAGTTTCTCACTTTTTTATATTTTTGTCCTACTATATAGAATATCCAAACTCTGTATTCTTAGTGGATGCACCCAGGTACGTGAGAAACGATCTTTCATAGACATCTAGAAATTGTAAAAATGAATGTGCACATTGAAAAGTTAAATGCAAGGTTCTATAGGCAAGCGCTTAGGCAAGAAACTTTTACTGACATTTTGCCCTGTAAAATCCTACAAGAAGATGCGAATACCAGACGTTTTGCATCATTTATGCAACTCTTAACGGTGGTCGCGTAATTGTTGATATGGACACAGAAATGGAAAGCGGGAGTGGAATATTCTTCTACCAAGTTACTTGTCCGGGAATGTTCTTTTTTGAATATTATTTTTACTCTTGGAGCCACTTCTGGGAGATGGTCCTACGTGTTTTCAATCCCTCATTGGGCCCTTTTTTGTTAAATTCCGGAGAAGAGCAAAAATGGGCAACTGTACTCCTTCACAATAGGAAAAGTCTTTGCAAAACGGCTATTCGCTTATTTACTAATGGTACCAGAGAGGGTCATAAGCAGAAATAATTTTGTTTATGATAATCACCAAAATTGATATAAATGAAGCAATTTCTCTCACATATGCCTTTCCTAATCTGCGATGAAGGAAAAGGGAAATCCTACAGAGACAATTTGTATTATGTTTAAAATAGTTATTCTGTGTGCTATTGGTGTTGTGCGTGCTTTTATTGTTACTTATTGAATACTTCTCTAAGTTTTCTTATCTGTCCTGTTTTGTCTATGTTCTGTCCAACCCTTCGATCTTTTAATGTCCGGCGCTTTCGGGCACTCACTTCGATGGAGGGGTAAATGCTTTCGAGGCGGACACCCTGTGCTCTACACCAGATCCAAGTTTAATGTGCCCTTTTCAACCATGCACCTTATTTTGAAATTCAACTAATGATTAATGAGCCTTGGTAACCATGGTTACAATACCGTCAATTTTATGCGTGGGGTAAGGGGGTTGATGGGGCAAGTACATTGACAAAACAGAACAGATAAGATAAAAATAAGAAGTACACAACGTAACAACAACGACATTTTTTAAAATTACACTGATTGTCTCTGTCATCTGCAGTATTTCAATTTTCCTTCATCACGGATTAGGAAAGACGTATGTGGGGAGGAGATTGCTTCATTTATATCAATTTTGATGATTATCAGAAATAGACATATTTGTATTTTTGACTCTCTTTGGTTACAGAGTACAATTAAAGGCGTCAGGCTGCATAAATGACGCAAAAGGTATGATAATTGCATCTTAATGTAGGATTGCATAAGATAAAAGTTTCTGGCCTAAAAGCGCTAGGTTATTTAATTTGTCAATGTCCGCTTTGATTTTTATCAATTTCTAGATCACTGTGAATTAGATCGTTTCTCACATAAATGGGTGCATCCACAATTTCTCTAGGGATCTTAACCATTTCACGTACTCATTTTTTACGTGAAAGGTGACCCGGAATTTCATATTTCTTTTTTTGTTAAATTTTGAAAGATACATTAGAACTACATTATAACGGATCCTAGTATAACGGATGTCGCTTGTAGTAATAATAAAGGATGCTTATTTTCATCTGACGAGTGTTATATTTGCAAGCGAGAGATTAAAAATCGGACGGTTTGCGTGCAGGTTTTGAAACTGTTGAACCAATTACTAAAAAAAATTTTAAAAATTGAACGATGTGATTAAAAATGAGATTTGTGTTCAACCTTAAAAAAAATATTTATATATTTATTAGTTACTACCAGTATTTTATTTCAATACTATAATATATAAAAATATTTAACCACAATTTAACATCGGTAGGCTCGCCCACAGCACTTTCGAACCAGCTTTAAATCTAATGGAAAGCTCGATTGACAACATCCCAAATGTTGTTAACGCACAGATAGAGGGGGTAAAGGAGTTCATTACTCCCAAGAAGACTTTCAAACGGCCTCGGGATTGCGTTAGCCCCGAGCCTTTGGAGGTCACAAACAAATACGCCGCTTTAGAAACTGGCGAAGACACCAAAACAAACACAACTATGGACACTAGTGACCCCACACCTTTCACAGCAGCCCCCAAGGCCAACATTCACAAAATCCCCCCCATCGTAATCACCAATCCTAAAATTAATTGGAAGGAGTTAGGTAAAACCCTGAAAGTTGCTGGCTTAAGCAATTTCAGCGGTAAGGCTTCGGGCGAAACTTTAAACTTAAAGGTCTCGACTGCCATCGAGTATAGGATAGCTACGCATGTTCTGGACGAACAGAACATACCGTATCACACCTACAAGATGAAAGAAGATCGAACGCTAAAAGCGATACTGAGGAACGTTCCAGCGGACATTAGTACGGATAGCATTAAGGAAGAACTTATGGAACTGGGTTATGGCATAATAACCGTTTTCCAATTTTCTAAAACGAAGGACGGCTATAAGGTTCCCCTCCCTGTATTCTTCTTGGAACTCCACAACACTCAAAACAACAAACGAATTTACAACTTAGCTGAACTCATGAATTTAAAAGTTCATGTGGACACCTATAGAAAGTCTAAACAACCGACGCAGTGTCACCGATGTCAGCGTTTTGGCCACGCCCAGTCGGGCTGTAGGAACCCGGTACGTTGTGTGAAATGTGCGGGTTCCCATCTTACAGCTGAGTGTCACACCAAGGGTCGCATTGATTCGCCCAAATGCGCCCTTTGTGAAGGACCTCATACTGCAAATTTCCGTGGATGCCCTAAGTATCCCAAGAAACAAACTCAAAACGACGAATTCGTCGATCATAACATACACGAACAACACACCAGAGGCTCCGCCCACAATGATAGTCACACCCCCTCCGCAAACCCCGCCCCCTCACTCGTGAGGCCCGGGGTCAGCTATTCAAACGCTGTTGCACCAGAACCTACACCAATCTTCATTCAACCAGCGCCTTCAGCGCCCACTCAACAGACACAACAACAGCCAACACAGCAGCCCCAAGAAGAGGAAGAGAGCATTTTCGATTATATTAAACAATTTCAGAGTTTCATGAAATCGTTTAATCTAAAGGGTATCCTTACAATCTTAAAAAATACCGCAAATAAATTTAAATCGGCAAAGGGTATCATGGCCAAATTAGAAGTAGGGTTTAGCGCCTTCGAGGAGTTAGTCAGTATGTTAAATTATGAATAATAAATTACACCACAAGGGAACTCACACTTTTACACCCACATTTTACACGGAAGTAGGCTTTGCGAATTTAAACGGGCTTAGGAAACAGCTAGTGGAACTTAAAGATTTCATAATGGAAAAGAACTTAGATATAATGATGGTAAACGAGACACACCTTCGTCCTAGTGACAATGCGAAAATAGCAAACTATAAATTATTTAGGAAAGATAGGTTAATTAATAAAGGTGGAGGAGTGGCCATTTACATTAAAAGCAGCCTTAAATGCACAGAGTACATTCTCCCAACACTTAACACCATCGAGGCTTGTGCCGTAGTACTGGAAAACGAGAGCTTTGGAGAAATCCTCGTTATTTCGGTTTACAACCCACCTAACTCCATAATCGGAGCAGACGACTTGACAGCCCTATTAAACACTGGACTACCAACCATTCTAGCTGGCGACTTAAACGCCAAAAACACTATTTGGGGCTGTCGAGCTAACAACAGAAACGGCATCACACTTAGAAAATACATACTGGATCACGGCGTCTCTATCGCCGCCCCAGATGAACCCACACACTATCCAGGCACTCTCTCGCACAGACCAGACATATTAGATATAATGCTCCTAAAGGGCATACCATCAAACCCAACACTTAAAGTACACAGCTGCTTAAATTCAGATCACAACCCTGTCACATTCACTTTTTATGGCCTCACCCAACCACCGGAAGCAACCAAATTTACAACTAACTGGGAAAGATTCCACTCCATTTCGGATGTAAATCTAACAGTAAACCCAAATATGAGAACAATAAATCAAATTGATGAAGCAATTGTAAATTTAACAGCCAAATTAAAAAGGGATATAGATAGCTGCTCAAAACCCATTAAACTAGAAAAAACCCTAAAACTCCCCCATGAGATTAAAGACGAAATCAGGGAAAAGAATAGACTTAGGAAGGTTTACCAGCAATCTAGGCACCCCCAGGATAAACGTAAATGGAACGAGGCATGTAAGAAAGTAAGCTCCCTCACAAAAGAATACAAACAGATTCAATGGGAAAACACAGTCATGAGGCTCTCACTACAGAACAACACTGTTTGGAAAATGGCGAAAGCCCTAAAAACCAAACGCCAAAACATAGGCCCTCTTCAAGGACCGAACTCTATTGCTTACACCGAACACGACATGGCAGAGGTTCTTGCCTCCAGTCTACACAACCAATTTTCACCACATCTTTCACCAATCAACTTAGAACTTGTTGTTGACACAATCAATGAAGTAGACAACTACTTAGCAGAAGAGCCACACAACATCATACGTTACACCACTCCAGAGGAACTGACTGACATTATAACCAAGTTAAATCCTAAAAAAGCCTCTGGATACGATCTAATCTCAAACAAAGCACTTAAGAATATTGCCCATAAGGTAATAGTACATATCACAAACATCTTCAATGCATGCCTCAGGTTAAAATACTTCCCAAACCAATGGAAAAAAGCAATCGTAATACTCTTTAAAAAACCAGGAAAAAGCCCCCTCCAACCCAGTAACTACCGACCTATCAGTCTTTTGCCCTGTTTGGCGAAAGTCTTTGAGAAGGTCTTAAACATTAGACTGCAAACTTTTTTGGAAACAAATAACGTAATTAATACTAATCAATACGGATTTAAAAAGGGACATTCAACTACGCATCAGGTTCATAGGATTGTGGAAAAAATAGGAGAAACGTTTAACAATAAAGAAATGATAGGAGCCGTATTTTTAGACGTAGAAAAAGCATTCGATAGTTTATGGCACAAAGGGCTAATCAAAAAACTAATAAACCAAAACATCCCCAAGGAAATGATACACATGATAAACTCATTTATTTCAGAGAGATCTTTTCAGGTTAGAGTAAACAACACACTCTCAACACTCACCAACATTAAAGCAGGAGTACCACAAGGTAGCATACTTGGACCAGTCTTATTTAACTTGTACATAAACGATTTCCCTACATTCGATAACTGCATCACGGCCCAATTTGCCGATGATACAGCAATACTAGCTAAATCTAAGCACGGTGACATAGCCTTTGGGAAGCTACAAGCCGCTTTAATCACAGTAGAATCATGGTGCGAAGACTGGCGCATCAAAATTAATGCTCAAAAGAGTGTATCGGTACTCTTCCGCAAACACGACACACTAGTTGATTACAACACCGATCTTGAGATCTTTAATACAGAGATCAAGAGAGAACACCACCTCAAATACTTAGGAGTACACCTAGACAGTAAACTTAGCTTTAAAGAACACATTAAACAAACTCTCGCAAAAGCGACTGGTGCAAGTATAAGCTTAAATCCCCTCATTGGGAAGAACTCAAAAATGACACTTAGAAACAAAGTAATTCTTTACAAAACTATGATCAGACCAGTTCTGCTGTATGCCTGTCCGGCCTGGGCTGCAGTTCGAAGAACACACAGAAAGAAACTTCAAACATTTCAAAACAAAGCCCTTAGAAGGCTAACAGATGCACCAAGGTATGTCAGGAATAAAATCTTACACAGGGACCTTAAAATGGACACTATTGACGCAGCAATACTGACTATCTCTCACAACTATAACATGGCAATCGCAAACTCAGAAATACAACACCTTAAAGAAATCACACAGTATGATCACGAGGTAAACCAAAAACATAAAAGACCAAGAACCATTCACCACGACCCCACCTGGTAGGCATTTCTAGACTTGCTTGTCACATTGACATGTCAAATTCCCGACAGCTGCTCTTTAGCTAGTAGCCAGGTTATGTTATTGTCATCAATGTTGTGTATTTTGCATCTTATAATAATAAAATATGTATCACAAATCACTTGTTGTCTCTACTTATTTCTAACACACACCATCTACTGATGTTATTTTTCAGGTTTTTCTAACGAACTCGCGTTTAGCCTTAGGGCCCCCAACCCCCAACAATTAATTAGTAACTTCTTAGTTAAATTTAAACCCCGCTAACGTTATTCTATTTACTAGACTTAATTCGATGAAGGTGTAAGGACCTCTGGTCGACACACCGTAAGGTTAATTCCGATTTCCGATTTCCGATTTAACATCGGAACTTAAACCATAGTATAACCTATTTTTAGAATGCTATCTCATAAAAAGATTAGAATACAAAGTACTAATATGAAAAATTTTGACTTTCCTGTCATGCATAGTCACCGCATTGTCCCTACACATCTAGTAGGTTGGACAATATTTTTTGAAAAATGGCTTTAAAATCAGTGTTTTGTAACGAACACTTTCGGTATTAATTATGGAGAAGTTACCAAATTATTTTTCAAATAAAAATGTCATTGCACTTTTTTTTTCGGACCCACCGTTCAGACGATGGATTTAAATTAAGTTGGTATTAAAACACATTAGCATGAATTTTCAAGAAATCTTTTGTAAGTACTTTTTTTAAACACTTGTAAGGAAAATAGAAGGTTATGCATACATACATCTTAACACATTGACAATTATGACTGTAACACCTGATTTATGTTGTCTAAATGAACATGACTTTAATCTTAGCCACGGATGATAACTTTTTATCATTGAAATAAAATATATTGTAAATATAAAACTCGTTCACGCAGTTGCCACAGATTTTAATGCGAAGTTGCAATTTCTGTTCATTTTTGTGCTTCCATAGCTGGGCATCAATTAAAATCATAATATAATTAAAAGCACATTAAAGGTTATCCTAAAAAAGTAATGAAAGACTAAACTATAAATTTAATAAAATTGGTTTTAAATAGTGTAGTGTGTGTCGAAGTATTTCTTTTCAGAAATCGAATGATTCACTAAACTCTGATTTTTAGACAAGAGGGCTAAAAGGATGAAAGTTAATTATTTTACACAAAAGTTAAAATCGTATACATAACGTTAATATACGTAAAATATTCGTATAAGTATAACGTTAATATACGTAAAATATTCGTATAAGTATAACGTTAATATACGTAAAATATTCGTATAAGTATAACGTTAATATTCGTATACGTCAAATACAATTACGTAGCACAGTCCAAAACTGGTTTAGCGGCCAATGCTATGCTACAAATTTCCAATACAATGTTACAAATTGTCTACGATTTGTAGGAATCCCAATGTGCAATGGCATTCTGGAATTTATCGAAATTGTAATTGAAAAATATTAGATAGATAAGTCTATTGCAGTGGGCCGTAGCCCATTTATAAAATATTGCACTCATCTGTGTATTGCCCTCAAATGGCTGTAAGCAAAATAAAAATGTAAGAAAACATAAATAATTTTGTTAACAAAAAAAGTAAAACAAAGCCATCGCAATTTTCACAAATTAAAATATTTTTTTACACATAAAAGTGTTAGGGTATATTTAAATTGTACAAATCTGTTAAGAAAAATTGAAATTTTCTTCATCATAAAAAGATTTGGATTATCATCCTTCCAAATAATTTTTTTCGCAAGATATTTTTTTGGTGTGCGGGGTGGGCCCCTTTCTGGGGCGGGCTCCTAGGCTTCAATCTATATAGTTTATGTCGAAATCCATGCCTTTTGTAAAAGTGTTGTGTCCAGCGTCAGGTGGCGCTACCAGTATCGACGATTGTACGATGGACAGACGACTGATACGATTTGTTCCGAATCTGATTAGTCATGTAAACAAGTCAGGAATAAATGTCCGTCCTAAAACTTTAGCTCATGTTCATAATCATATATCACAATAAGTTCGGGAGAAGTATAATAACAAAGACTAGCCGGTAGTACACTGGGATCCTGATAATCAGTGCAATCTGCGCAACACATCTCAAATACTTAATGGCTACGCATATGCTGGGGAATATAAACTGCCCTGGTTGGCTATAATGGGGTTCAGAGTTTCCCTACTCCAACCTCGGAAATCACTGGTCCATTGGTTATTCCACCCGATTCTGCTCCCACCCTACCCATTCTTCTCAGAGCTACTGAGAATTTTGACAAAACGCTGCTTGAGCTAAGCAGTAATTTCCCGAATGCATTTAATAGTAAGAGTGCCGGGAAATACATCAAAATCTCACCCTCTGACGAGACCACCAAATTTTCCATGATGGCTTATCTCAAGGAAAAGAACCAAGAGTTCTACCTCGAGAGCTGCCCGCCCTTCAAGGTAGTAATAAAGGGTCTACCTGCCGAGACGGATGTCAGCCGCCTGAAGGACGAACTTAGCTCCCTTGGATTTCCCCCTCTGCGAGCTTTCCCACTCTCCCGTCGAGGCACCAATAAACCACGACCAATGTTTCTGGTGGAGCTGCCTCTCCAAAAGGGATCGAACAAAATCCTCTCCCTGACCACCATTCTCCTGCTCGATGTAAAAGTCGAACCCTTCCGAAATCGTGATAGGGTCGTCCAATGCTATCAGTGCAACTGGTTTGGACATACCAGTGCACTATGCTTCATGAAGGCGCGCTGTCTGAAGTGTGAAGGATGTCATGCTACCAGAGACTGCGTTCTTCCCAGAGCCGCCGTACCACTCTGCATAAACTGCCGCCAGACTGGCCACGTAGCCTGTAGCAGAAGATGCCCGAGATTCCCGAAGTCCTCAGCTAAGCGGTCCCAGGTCAAGAAAAGAGCAAGTCGCTCTTCCACCAAAAGACCGCCAGCCAAACCTAATCGCCCAAACCAATTTAATTCCCAAACCATTCCTAACAGAAGTTTAAAAACTTCCCTGATTCCTCGCCCAAACCTTTTAAATTCCCTTGCAACTACCCGGCAGTTCCATGATGCTGCCGCTATGCTCGAGCTTTTTAAGGAACTAGCTCCCATCTTCTCCGGGGACGGCGGAATTGAAAGATTAATTCTTCGTCTTCGCGAGCAAAAAGAACCTCTTGCCAAGCTGCAAGTATTCTTTGATTTCTTCGCCAGCAAAGTCACCGATGCTGTGGCTCCTCCCCCTGGCCAACCAGAGGCCGGCTCAGCCTAGGCTTCGCCCTTCTGCTCCGCTCCTGCCTTTCCTGATGCCTGATGAGTTCAAAATATCATGGAAATCAATTTTAACCTCATGTGTTTTCAAGCATTCGTATGCAATCCGATCGGAGGTAATGGGGCCTTCGGCCCCGGGTACTCCGTAACCATTGTGAAATTGGGGGGGGGGGGGGGGGAATATAAACTGGTGTCCCTAATATTTTTCATGCTAAACTTTTTAAAGCTAATATTTAACTTAATCAATGTGCTGAATAACTATAGTTAACCTTTTATATAAACATCTAATTTTAAATTGAAAACAAATTTAAAATAAAATTAAAACTTCCAGTGCATTATTTAAAATATAATATGTATATTTTTTTTTGCATAAACAAGAATATATATACGTATATAAATATACGTATATATTGCGTTGTGAAATCTATCTTTAATAATGCTATCTTTAATAAAGATAAGCATGAAAAGTACTAAGAAGAAAAAATTTGATTTTCTCCTTGGTTTGATAAATTAATTTTATTCTTATTCACGGCGTTGGCCCAACACATCTAGTAGGTTGGACGCCCTCACTGGACGGTAAAACACCCAGCGCTGATCACCACAAAATTGCAAACCGACCAATCATACACGTTACCGATTTGGCTTGGTTTTGGCCTTATTTTCTCCGCCAAATGCGGTGATAAGCTATAATGTTTTTTTTGTTCGAACCTGGTTGCAGTTTTGAATACTCCGAAATTGAAACTTGTAATATATTACAAAATGGACTGGTGTTTTCATGAAAGGACCCAGGATTTTAACAATTCTGATTGTGCCCCATAACCTCATTAATTCTCACTGTAATAATTTTATCTATGGATTATTATTATATATGGAATTTGAAACTTATTATTCTTATGTATAATATTCATAGGTATGTGGGATTTTCATAAAAATTTAAAATTTTTACAATACTAAAATTTCAAAATTTTCATTTAATAAAATTCATGACATCCCGTTTCATAAAACATATTTAATGTTTTATGAAGCGTATTAATTACATATTAATTGTAATTAAGTATTGTTTAGTCTAGGAAATCAAAATTATTTTATTCTTGAGACCACTGGAAAATGCAAAATACAATAATTGTTTTTAAGATAGAATTCCAGAGGTTTATATGGGAGTACAGAACTCAAATTTACAGATATAGTATAATTTAAAAAAAAAAAAAAACAGCACTGCACTTTTTTTTTCAACAGCGGGCGCTGTAGATGGCTACAGCGCCCGCTGTTGAAAAAAAAATTTCCATTGAAACTCTTAATATATAAGTTTGATTTATTTTCTTGTATGATTGTCTTCTCACAGTGTTATACATCATAAAACTATGCAATATAAAAAAATCGGATCGATATTTAATAAAAACGCTGCATATTTAAAATAAAAACACTGTACATTTATTTGCAAAATAAAATCCTCAAGGGTTGTTATAAGTGTGAAAGGGGGTTGCTATAACAAGAAAAAATCATTTAAATGTGTAGATATACTAACAATTTGGCGTACGTATGACGTTGAAGCCTTACGCGAATATGATTGGTCGGTTTGCAATTTTGTGGTGATCAGCGCTGGGTGTTTTACCGTCCAGTACGCCCTCTTGGAAAACTGACGTTAATATTGTCAGAGTTTTGTAATTATATTTTAAGTATTAACTAACATTTACCAAATTATTTTTCAAGTAAATTCCAAGAAAAATGTCATTTTCACTTTTTTTTTGCGACTCGCCTTTTAAACGCTAGAGATGAATTGAGTTAACACGGATTATTCGCACGGAAAAGCCTAACTAATTATTTTTCAGATATTTTGGGGGAGAGGGCAGCACGTCTGGTCATTGTTATCCATCCAAAATCTGGATATTAATAAAAAAATACTGTAATTTTTAAAAGTTTAAATTATTACGAGTTAACGTTTCTATTAATATTAGTGTAATTAAACATGGAAGTTTACATTAATTTCATGGTAAAGTAATTTATTTTTGGTAAGGAACAAAAATACGTTAGAAATTTTTTTATTGAGAGATATTTAAAAAAATATATAATACGTCCTTTTTTAAAAGAAATCTTACAGCCGAAAATCCACATAATCTGCCCGGATGTTTGTTTGTACATTTGTTTGTTTGTCAGTACAAGAAAGGCCCCGTAACTAAAAAACGTTGAGCTTTGAAATTTACAGAATAGTTGGTTTAAAAAATAAGAATTTTAACAATAACAAATTATTACAAGAATTATAAATGAGAATAGTGGACAATATGCACCTAATAATTTACACTATTTACAAGAAGCAGCCATTAAGGGGATATCGGAGAAGTATTCAAAACAATGAACTTGTTCTATTAAAAATGTGTTTCTAAACAAATTATTTTTGTTTTCCGGTTAATTTGGTTTTGTTATATAAAGAAATAATTGGGCTTTATAATATTATATATATATATATATATATATATATATATATATATATATATATATATTATATAATATATATATATATATATATATATATATATATATATATATTATATAATATATATATATTATATATATATATATATATTATATAATATATATTATATATATATATATATATATATATTATATAATATATATATAATATATATATATATATATATATATATATATATATATATATATATATATATATATTATATATATATATTATATAATATATATATATATATATATATATATATATTATATAATATATATTATATAATATATATTATATATATATATATATATATATATTTATATATATATATATATATATATATATATATATATATATATATATATATATATATATATATATATATATATATATATATATATATATATATATATATATATATATATATATATATATATATATATATATATATATATATATATATATATAAATCTGGCAAATGTCGATATTCACATAGTCGCTTGGTCTATGTCCGAAATATTTGCTAAATACCCTTATTTCTGACTTACACCTGCAAATGTCGACATTCACCATGCACTAATGGTGAATGTTGAACATGTGTTAGATTTATATTTTCTTCTCCGTATTTCAGTCGCGATAAAACGTCACAAGGGTGACGTAACTTTTTCGCCTCTCTTTCTGAGAGGAGTGACCAAGAACTTAAAAAAAACAGTACATTCTAAATAAGAAAAGAAAATAATAGTAATAAAAAACTTAATTGTGTGATTCAAATCTTATTTATTGCAACAATTTAAACTATTATGACACTTTGAATTGCACAAGAGTCCCTTGCTTTTACAACTGCATTTATTTGTGGAACACTTCCTTTTGCAATGACAGCGTGTACAGTAGGGTGGAGCGAAAAAAATCAAAATTTGATTAATGTAAAGTAATAGTGCGGAAAATTTGCCTTTCGTATACATTATTCACCATGTAAAAGGATTTTGATAGCAAATAATATCTAGAGGTTCCCCTCAGGCCTTGAAATTTACCAATAATAGGTAAAAATTGAATATGTTGTAACGCACTATTAGTCCAGTCAGCAAAGGGTTCAATTCGGAAAAAAAATAGGGGAAAGCTGGAAACAATTTTAATCGCTTCCAAAAAGTGTTCTGTATGATATATTAATTTTGCACCCCTGCACCACGCTGGCGTTGGCCGCCATCTTGGAAAAATGGCGGTAAAAATCAGTTTTTTTGTGATTATCTCCTTATTTTTTAAATTTTGAGAAAATATTTCAAATACAAAATTATTCCCTAAGTAATTTTATACAAAAATGCAATTTACATTATGTTTCTGCGACTCACCATTTAGACGCTAGAGGCGAATAAAGTGGATACTAAATCACCAAGTGCCATGAATACTCAAGAAACCGCTTTGACAGGACGTCTTTTGTTTCTTACTTTGTTTAAAAACCTCTCAATACCTCATTCACGCATAATATTTTTTAATTAACGTTTTAGTAATGTATTTCGTATTCATAAAACTAAAAAAAAAAAATCAGCTTCAACACAAGTCATATTTTCTATATTATCATTGTATGCAGATCGTTCTAAATTTCTTTATGTACACTTTCAAAATTATTTACTTCAAGTCAGTTCCCGTATATATAAAAATTAAAACTACGATTTTTTTTCTGATATTTCTTTACCTTCATATTACAGTTCGGTACAACAAAGTACGCCTCATGTATTTGACTCTAGCAAGGCTGGAGTGCTTTTTCTACATGGTAAGTAAGTATGTGTTGTATGGTGATCTTGCGATTTCACCAGCTTTCAAAAGCCATGCGTTAGTCTAAGATCATTAACAGGGTACAATAATAATAAGAGGCATGAATACAATGTGTGTAGCACTAAACTATCATTATCGACTTAAATGTAACAATTGAGGTCTATTATGGAAACAAGCCTTGCAAACTATTCCGTGACTGAGTATGTGCACTATATTTTTCCAATGGCATCAATAGTTATTTGCATTACAACATTAGAAAGCCTTTAAAGAATTTATTTTTATTGGGCAAAGATTATTTATTGTCCTTCCACACTGTGGGTTCGGTTGGATTAATTAACGTCGCACTAGTTCCACACTATGAGAGTAAACACTGGGTGTAAGCAAACGTTTTTTTTTTAAATTATGTCATCATTTAAAAGCCAAGTGAAAGAAAATACTCTAGTATTTCTGTAAAATTCGAAGACATAATGCTAAATTTAAATGTTTCTTGAGTTTATAATAGGTTTTTTTTAATGTGTGATTCATATCCATTGGTTAAGTAGGCTTTGATCAAGGATACTATCAGAAATATTTTTAACAGAAGCAAGCCATTTTGGCGCTTTTCCTTCTTTTGAACAAAGTAATACTTTTCAAGCAATCAGACAACTAAAAGTAATATAGTACTTATATTCATAATTTGAATGAGAAAATTTAGGTCTATGGAAATATTTTAAGTTTAGAATAATAATTCAATATCAATATTGGAATTTAAAATGTTATTTGGATTGCAGAAGGGTGTTCCAAGTCGGAATAGTTACTTGGAAATAAATAGGGAAGATTTATTCTTCAACTCTATGGGAGCCCAATGTGAAATCTTTTTCAGAAATGGAAATATAACACTAATTTGCAAAATCCCCTCAGTAAAATTAACTTTATCTTAACGTCAAACAACCATTTTTGTTAAATTATACGTTCATAAAGTATAGAGATGTTTTTAATCAAAGTAAGGAACAAAAGACGTCCTGTCAAAGGGGTTTCTTGAATTTTCATGCCACTTGGTGATTTAGTATCCACTTTATTCGCCTCTAGCGTCTAAATGGTGAGTCGCAGAAACATAATGTAAATTGCATTTTTGTGTAAAATTACTTAGGGAATAATTTTGTAATTGAAATATTTTCTCTAAATTTACAAAATGAGGAGATAATCACAAAAAACTGATTTTGGCCGCCATTTTTCCAAGATGGCGGCCAACGCCGGCGTGGTGCAGGGGTGCAAAATTAATATATCATACAGAACACTTTTTGGAAGCGATTAAAATTGTTTCCAGCTTTCCCCTATTTTTTTCCGAATTGAACCCTTTGCTGACTGGACTAATAGTGCGTTACAACATATTCAATTTTTACCTATTATTGGTAAATTTCAAGGCCTGAGGGGAACCTCTAGATATTATTTGCTATCAAAATCCTTTTACATGGTGAATAATGTATACGAAAGGCAACTTTTCCGCACTATTACTTTACATTAATCAAATTATGATTTTTTTCGCTCCACCCTATTGTACAGCGTATATATATATATATATATATATATATATATATATATATATATATATATATATATATATATATATATATATATATATATATATATATATATAGCAGTAAAAGGGCACCACATTTTGGATAAGGCACTTCTTGTTTTTAAAAGGGGACTTTAAAAAAAATTTTATGTGTGGGCGTGGCCACACATTCACACATCGGACCCGTGACCAAAAAAGAAAAAGTTTCGCTTTGTTGATTGAAATTGCGCCAGAGCTGAATATTGGGCTATTTTAACGGTTCGGGGCCTATCTCGAAGGAAAGACCCGTGCAGAATTGATGTCTCTTTATGAAAATATTTTTTGAAATCTAAAATTTGACATTTTTAAATTATTGTTTTCCCTAATAAACAATTCTGTAAGTAGGAATCAGATCCCTTACAAATCTGATAAAAAGGCTACTTAAATCCAAAATTTGGTAATAAGATGCCTAGTCTTGCAAACGAATCCCTACCTAGACCCAAACCATATTCTCTTCATAAAAAACACAGAAAAAAAATAGAATTTCATATGCAGGCACAGCCAACCAATAGGATTTGTGGAATGCCCCGTGCTCGAAATAACCGCGGAATCATCGCGATTTCACAACACGTGTAATTAGTTGTAAGGGAGTTTGTTTTTCTACTGTCACAATTCACTTAATTGCAATTTACACACATTTTTTTTTAATCGATGCCTTTTTTAAAGACAACTAGGGAAGCAATGATGCTTGTGCTTGACTGAAAAGGGCAAGAAGGGCGGAATTTTTTCAAAAGAGGGCGGCATTTTTGAAAAAAGGGGCATGAGGGCGCTATTGGATGAAAAAAGGGCGGGCAGGGCGGACCGCCCTTCAAAAAACACCTAGAGTGAACACTGATTATATACATATATATGTATGTATGTGTGTGTGCGTGTTAGTTGAAACGGCCTACCTTCCTTTACACGATGGTATGTCATTTATCCATATAGGCTTATTTCACGTTGAGTTATAGTAGCAGAAGCGCTCCTCCCATGTGTTACAGGCGCAAGAGGGGGAATTGGTTACATACGTCTGACTTTCGTTACACGATATTACATTATTTATACACATTCGCTCATTCCACTTGGAATTAAGGAATTTACAAGTATCATTTTTTATTACGGAGTTTTTTTTAGTACGGATGCAACTATGTATACCCGTACTGAAAGGAAATTCCTATTAATTTTTAAAAGTATTTTTTGCAGGAATGTTTAAATTTTAAAACTGTATACCTTTTGAGAGACAATTTAGAAATTATTGTATTTTTATCGATATATTGGCAACCAAGTAGTATGAAGATATTTTAATTTTTTTTAATTTATAGTTTTTTAAAAATAAAGCTATTTTAATTTATAAAGCTATTTTATTTTTTTAAGGAGGAATTCTAAACTGGTGTATGCGATTTTCCCTGGGAGGAGAGAAAACGTATATATTTTTTGTCATTTTATTTATTCCCGTGCGAAGAACGGGTGATTTTGCTAGTATAATTATAAAATGACGTAAAAGATCAATCGCAAAAAACAGAACCGTACATTAGCAATGATTTGAGTAGGAGGATTCGTCAATTGAGAAAATAGCGTTTTGGTGCTGAAATCCAAAACTAATATTTGAAAGTATGTAATAAATTGTCCGAGCTCCTGAAAGACATAACAATATCTGTTTTTTCATTTTTTATAAAAATGTTTTCAAATGTAAACCACACCACTTGTTTTAAGGCCCGTTCAGACTGGCATCGCGACGCGCGCGCGCGTCGTGTTTTTCCCTACTTTTCCCAATCGCGTGGCAAAAAATCCCCGAAAACCCGTCGCGCGACGCAGATCGCGTGAGTTGAACCGGTTGAACTTCATCGCGTCTCGTCGCGCGCGATGACCAATCACAATCGAGTATTGAACAAGTTCCGTGCCGAACCTAGTAGCGCTGAGAAAACGGGGTTCTTTTTCAAAACACTAATTTGATTAGAAAGATGTTTGAAGATTTTGATAGTGAGGAAGCCGTGTATCTGCAGATACACTGATTTGTTCATTGACAGTGCGGAATCGTAAACAAAATAAGAGTTTTCTGCACTAGGAAATCTGCAGATTCACATATTCGGAATCGTGAAAGTGCAGAAGTTTATTTTAATTGCAAATTACGCCAAAAAAAAAAGCGCTAAATGTTAAATATTGGTGACTGAAGACATTTTCACCTACGTGGGCCGTAAGAATGTTAATAAATTCCTGTGCACTTGGCAAACTTGTGAAACATTCGTCCTTTTTTAAAAGTGAAACTTCTTAGTTTAATTTTTTTAATAAAGCCAAATGTTTCACAAAATTGCCAACTACTTTTATGATTTTGCCAAATCAGCAGGAATTTATAAACATTGGGTTGCGAGGGTCATGAGAGACAATCTTATAAATAAATAATTTTGAATGGAGTTTTTTAAATGATGCAATTAAAAAAACACAAGAAATATTAATGCTACAAAACACTATATATAAAAATATATATATATTAATTTATGCTTTCATGTTTACTTACTTCTAACCATTATTTATGTTTTAAACTAAAAGTTAAGCTAAATATTCGCTTATTTGAGATTTAAAGCATTTTAAACATGTTAATGTTTCTCAAAATTCTTGAAATTTTATAATTGATATTAGCTATTAAACAAATTTAAATAGTCATTCAGCTTATTCCATGTGAAAAGGTGTAATGTATATGTTTATTAAATTTCACTACAAAACATTTTAAAATAGTATCTTGTTTTATGTAAACAATTTTCAATACAAATGACAGATTTCACAAATGCATATTAAACTTGTACATTTTATGGCATTTAACAGTGAGTTCTCTCCTCATGCAGGGAAATAAGTATTAGGTGGATACACACAGAATGAAAAAGAAAAATACTTGGTTGTACTTGAAAATAATACACTAATAAAAAATAATTCTGGGGAAGCACAGTATACAACGACCTGCTAAAAGGGGGGTCCGAACCCCTCTCAAAGTAAATTTAAACAAATAATTTTCACAGGATTTTCAATATAACATAATTAATTATTAAATTAAGTCAATATGTATTATTAACATTAATTTCATACAATGCGTAGCTTCAATTTTAAATAATTAATGGTTTTATTACATTTTTCCTGTCTGGACCAGGGTTATAACACATAAAACATTTTGAAGGTTGGAGGCCAACTTAAAGATTTGAAATTAACAAATAAACTGCTAAAAAATTCCCCTTTACAATTTATCGACATTTAAATTTTATTTATAGATTTGGTAGAATTAAAGGCTTTAAATAAACAGTAGTAAACTACAACATATGTTTTTACATTGTTTAATTAATTTCATTTATTGAAAAACATTTTATTTGAAAACACGAAGAAATCATCGTACAAAAGGTTAAAATTAGGGATGAAACGGATATCCAGTTTCCGGCTGAATTTTAACTATCCGGTATCCAGAAGCAAAGCGCCAAATATTCGGATAAATAAAACGACAGATTTTTTTTTTATGTCAATCAATCTTTTGTTCCCACTTTAAGTATTATCCTGAACATACTAACTATGTATTCCAGAGATTCGGCCTAAAATTTTTGTCGGGCTATTCAGGTGGGAAAAGAGAGTGAAGTCATAACTTTCTCTTAAAACCTGACCCGGTGTGTTTCAAACATGCTGGGTTACAGAGAATAGATAGTAAGGAAGATATGCTGCAGACATTCGGAACCAGCCACTAGCTATCTTTGAGTTTGAACAATCCACATGGGTGGCGATGTATACATAGCTACATCTCTGTTCATTATATATCAGAAATTATGGTATTATACAGTCTAGTACGAGCTAGTTTTAGCATTTAAATATAGCACAGTTTAGATCATCAATTTGGAAATATTTCAAAATTACATTTTTAAACCCGTTGTACAGTACAGCTCTGTGTGCCAGATATCCGACAAAACCACTATCGGGTTCATCCTTAGTTAAAATGCAATATTTACTGCCATTATTATTACAAAATATGAAATCAGGAAAAAGTATTTTAAAAAATGTCAGACATTTATGTAAAGATGCAACTATTGTGATCAGTTGAGAAATCACTATACAAGATTGATTTAGATAATGTCATTCATAGATATTGGGGGGGGGGGGGGCTGGTTCCTCCCCGAAATTCGTCAATGTTTGTAACATATTGAATTAAGCGAAGAACACATTAGAAATACAAAACACCTGAAGCACACTCAAATATTGATACAATCGACGAGTAAAGCAAAATATTGCAAAAGATTTTTTACGATTGGGTAAAAAACAAAAAGACATCAGCTGCCCCACTTCCTTTGAAAGAAAATGAACAGAGCGTATGAGCAGGAAGGGAAGATACGTTGGAGTGTCGAATTTCGTTACCGAGCATAGATTTTGCTGCTGATCAGGGAAAAGGGCTATTGTTCCTAGTCTTGTAAAAGCGAAATTAGGTTATAGGATGTTGTCTCTTTCTGGGATGTAACACGGAACATCCCGAGGGACAAGCAAGATGTTGGGAGAGGATTGTGCTGTTAGACAGGGAGGCACAGGATTGTTGAGGGACTGCCGAGTGGTTGTTGCCACAATGCCGGATGAAGAGTAGACTGGAGTGCTGTCGCAGGTTGTGGAGACCACTTTGGAGTTGTGCTTTGATGTGAAGTGAGGTTTTAGGAGTTTACGAAGACCACCCTGGAACTGTGCTGAAAGGTGAAGAATGAACCCATGAGTTGAAGGGTATGTGATTTTACTAGTAGTCCCCATTGTAGAAGTGTGCTATTGGAGGGAATCTGTGCAGATGATCAGATCAATAGAGTGGTACCTTGTGGGGGTCACTTCATATACGCAATACTCCAAGTGATCACCTTAGACTGACTGGTAGAGTATTGATGTTCCATGCAGAAGGTCCTCGGTTCGACTGAGAGTGACAGCCAAAAAAGTGCATAGCGCTGCAGTATGTTGAATTACAGGGACGATTGCATTGTTGTCTGCAGCAGGAATGCAGTTTATGGTTCAATCCCGATTATCAGTTGAGAGGGCTTACATATGTACGAGAGAGAAGTGTGCGGAGTGTAGACTTCTGGTTTATTGGTCGTAAATGGTGGCCGCAAAGTTGCAGTGCTTATATGTTTTCACATTCACAGTCAGTTTTACAGATGTAAGTTATATTGTTATTGGCGGGGTACTGGTCGCGGAATTGTTGATATGGACAGCGGGAAAGGTAAAAATTCTCATTTTAAAATTAAATTAAAATTCTCAAAAAATAAATTTTTGTGAATTTATCAGAAATCACTTAATTCATGTTCTAAAATTAAAATTTTAAAATTTTTTAAAATTTTCAAAATCTTGTAAAATTTTCACAAAAACCTCAAATTAATTTCTTAAACTTAATGTACTTAACCCAACGGACCTTCTTCTAGGTCCTTTCATTAAAATTTAATCTTATTAATTGTGGCAAGCTCCTCCCAGTCATTGGAGCACCATGTAAATTTTTAGAGGTTTTTGTTAGCGTTTGTCGTGTTCTGTCGTCTTTTACCTAAAATCATCACCACTCTCATCTTATTATCTTTAATTTATGCCAAAGCCAACTTCCCAGTCATGCTCATATACATATCAGAGTAATGTCCTTGATTGGATGCACTCTATGAACATTTTACAAAAGCAAAAAAAGGACCACACAGTCTTCTGCCAAGTTACTTGTCCAAGAATGTTCTCTTCCGTATTAATTCAGTCTTGGAGACACTTCTCGGGGGATGGTCCCACGTGTTTTCATTCCCTTATTGTGCCCTGAATGTTTTTTTTTTTGTTGAATTCCAGAGAAGAGCAAAAATGGGCAACTGTACTCCTTCACAATAGGAAGAGTCTGCGAATCAGCTATTCGCTTATTTACTATTGGTGTGTAATATATTTGCATGTGATAAGCAGTATAAATGTTCAAATGATATAAGATTGTAACACTTATGAATACAAATAAATAATTTTGTTCCGCCTGACGATATACTTTCGTTGTTCGTGAGAATTCGTTTTGATACAACTTCAATAATCGGTAAACAGCACATCGTTTTGAAAACAGAGGTTTGCAGACTTTACACGCCAACACGAGATAGACATGCGCATGCGCGTATTTCTACTCAGCGATTGGTCAGAGCGGAAGCGATCATCGCGAGACGCGCGGCTCAGTCTGAACGCATTTTGAGGAAAATCCCCCAACAAATGCAAACACCATCATCGGAGGGGATCTAAACGCTAAGAACAGACTTTGGGGATGCAACCGTGATAACGCTGTCGGCACCCAGCTAGCTGAAAATTTGGGGAGAAATGGGTACAGGGTTGTTGCCCCATTGCAACCCACGTATTTTCCACCATTTCGCAATCATTCCCCATCTATATTAGACATCTTACTTCACAACACCAATCTCAATATATCGGCGGACACCATTAATGATTTATCCTCAGATCATATCCCGGTCATAGCCTGCATCAATATCAACTTGCCCCGCCCACTCGAAACAATTCCCAAGACAAACTGGCTCCTCTATCACAATATACTCGAGAAACAAGATATTGAAATTCCACCTCTCAATAACCAAAATCAGATCGATCAGCTCATCACAAACTTCCAAGATAACCTTAAGAAAGCTCAACAAGATGCAACCATTCAATCTAAAGTTTACCGTAACTACATGCTCCTTCCACCCCCCATCAGACAAGTCATCAAATTAAGAAACAAAACCAGAAAAAATTTTCAGAAAAATTTTTGCCCAATTATCAAAAATCAAATTAATATTTTAAATCGCAAAATCAAGATCCTCACAAAAAATCACAAAATGAAAAAATGGGAGGAAAAAGTGGAAAGTCTCACTACCACAGACAGATCCATTTGGGTTATGGCGAAAACTCTGAAAAGAGATAAATCACACAATAGACCCATTCATGGAGAAACAGGACTGGCATATCTCGATCATGAAAAAGCCGAAGCCCATGCAGATCACCTAGAGAGAACCTTTACAGAAAATATCGAACCGAGCGACGACATCTTTGAAGATGAGATCGAGATGGAACTGCACACCTGGAAAATTAACCACCCCCCTCTCGGAGACCTCCCCCCCACCACCTTCGAAGAAACTCTTTCCATAATAAAGAAACTTAAACCCAGAAAAGCTCCCGGCATAGATCAAATTTCAAATAAAATGCTCCGGAATCTCCCTTCCAAGCACATCGATACCCTTGTCGCCCTTTTCAATGCAAGTTTAAAACAGGTTTACTTCCCTGATATTTGGAAAAAAGCACTAGTGATCAATTTTCCCAAACCTGGCAAGGACCCAGCAATGCCGTCTAGCTATCGCCCCATCAGCCTTCTCCCCACCTTAGCAAAAATCTTCGAAAAAGTTATTCTGACCCGACTGCAAAGGCACACGTCGCACATCCCTAAGGAGCAGTATGGCTTCATGCCCGGGAAATGCACTACAAAACAACTCATCCGTATCCTTGAAATTATCGGACAAGGCATATACAACCATGAAGCGTCCGCCATACTAATGCTCGACGTAGCCAAGGCTTTCGATCGGGTTTATCACAAGGGCCTCATCTATAAGCTTACTCAATTCAATCTACCCCAAGACCTCATCAACATTCTTTCTAATTACCTTAAAAACCGAACCTTTCAAGTTCGAGTCAATGCAACCATCTCAACCCATAGAAACATAGAAGCCGGAGTCCCACAAGGTTCCCTGCTTGCCCCGTTATTATATTTATTTTACACTGCAGACTTCCCCACGTTTATAGATGATAGAATGTGCAATATTGCATTCTATGCCGATGATACTGCCATTATCTCCAAATCAAAAGACCCCAACCTGGCCATCCGCCGATTAAACGAAAAAATGGAAGCGATCGAAGACTGGTGCCGGAAATGGAAAGTGTCCATCAACGCATCCAAGTCGAAAATCCTCATCATAAGAAAATATAAACAGAACACTCCAATAACTGAAAATGTGTTGCTCTTTGACGAACAAATCCCAATCGTCAAAAAAGCTAACTATCTAGGACTCATCATCAATAGTAACTTAACTTGGACCGACCACATCACCCATGTTAAAAACAAAGCGGCAGCAATCACCTCTAAACTTCGACCCCTCATAGGAAGACGCTCCAAATTAAATCTGATGATGAAGTATTTGAAATTATGAAGGACTTAGCCCCGTAGGGGCTATCGCCTCCAGTATCACATTACTTGGAAAACATAACGTTGGCTTACTGCCTCATCAGATGTTAAAGAAGTGGACACATTCTCAATCCGAATCAGTCCGGACGCTCAGCAATGGGAGGAGCCTAAGCAATGGAGGCTCCGGATTGGCCAGAGGGCGGGGCCTCGGCTGTTTCTTCCGAAAAGAAGTCGAAAAACACTTGTAGCTTTTCAAGTGCTGAATTTTTCGAACGAAGAAGTTGAATCAAACTTTTGATCCCCTTTTCTCCGGCGAAAATAGGCATAATTTCCTTCAGAAGCTCGAACACCAGATTGACTCCATTTGGTTGTTGAGCAGAGGAAAAAGTTGAAGGTGGATTATAGTGGTTTGGGCAAAATACTTTTCTATTATTAATAAAATTGGCAGGGGAATTAGAGTGGTTTGGGCAATTTTTGATTTTAGATTTTTGCGGCGGCCTTTTGGTGTTCGAGCGACTTGGCTTCTTCGACACCTGGGGTCGCTTCCTCGGGGGGTCAGGAAATTTAGGGCATTTCCGACTACTGGCGACGTGTCCGCTTTGTAGGCAGTTGATGCATTTTGGGTCGTCAGTCCTGGGTAGAGTGCAGTCTCTAGTGGCATGGTTGGCTCCGCATTTCAGGCACCTCGCACTCATGAAGCATTGGGCTGCGGCGTGGCCAAACCAGTTACAGTTATAGCACTGAGTGGTTCCACGTCTACTTCGAAATGGCTCGACTTTAATGGCCAGTCCAAGCAGGGTGGAGACGTCAAGAATTTTGTTGGCTTTCGGCAGACGTGGAGTTTCAACCAGAAACATGTTGAGCGGCCTCCTTGATTGCCGTTTAGTCAACTGGATCACTCGGGTGGGACAAAATCCCAGTCTGGTCAGGTCATCAGAAATTTGAGTGCACGTCGTTTCAAGTGGTAGACCCTTGAACACCACCTTGAATGGCGCGCGACTTCCGATGAAAAAGTCATATTTTCTCTCACCGAGAAATGTCATTATAGACGAATGAGCATCCTCTGTGCACGGATTGATTTTGATGTAGTCGCCCGTGCATTTACTAACAAAATCAAAAGGGAGAACGTCATTCAGCTCCTTTAGAATTGTAACGTAATCATCCGTGCACCTGAGAAATATGGGAAGTGGGACTGGATCTGGAACAGTAACCGATGAATCTATCTCTTCCGCGGTTGGCGTAGGGCAACTTTGCGCCCCATTATAGCCAACCGGGGCGAGCGTCAATTCATCGGTACCTGACTCCGTCAGGTCGGCTGGAGCAGCTTCCTCGAACATCATCTGGATATCGGCTCTGTCCGACAACTCAGCATCCGAAGGGGGCAGCTCGGGAAGTGGCACCTCGGTCTCCATTGGAACCGGCTTGGTCAGCTTCCGTTTCTTTTTGGATTTGGCACCCACCGGCTTCGGCGCCTCCACAGCTTTTGGGACGTCCGGGCAGTAGGGGTACTCAAATAGGTACGGTCCAGGCAACAACTCGTCATGCGACCGCATGACCGGGTCGAGATTTTGGAAAATCCTTTTGATGTCGAATACTCCCTCATAAGCTTTTATTGAGGAGAGTACTGCGGCAAAATTTACCATCATTATTTCCGCATAACGGAATTCATTATCCGAGCAGCCAGGACTATCCCTTTTAGTCTGGTGCCGAATATAACTAGTCATCATATGATGGTCCCCCACCATCGGGGAGCAAATAGGCAGAGCGGCCATTGCTCGCCTTTCCATTGCTGATCCTCGCGCGAGAGAGCTCGACATAACTCGGTCGATGTATCTCTCGGTGAAAAATCTTGAAGAGCCTCGAATTAGTTCGTCATAACTCGGACGTGTCCTAATAATGTCCAAATTAAATCTAAAATACAAGAAACTTTTATATGAAGCCACCATCCGACCCATCTTCACATATGCCTCCCCCGCTTGGGCAACCATCACCGAAAGCCATCTCAAGCCACTCCAAAAACTCCAGAATCGAATTCTTCGCGAAATAGTTGATGCCCAAAGATATATCAGAGATGCCCTTATAAGTCGTGACTTCACACCGATTCCGAGTTAGGACACCGTCGCGATATGACGTACTAACTCGAGGCTCCTGATTGACTTTGAGAGATACATCGTGCCATTTATCATGAGCTCTCTCCCTGCTGGATTTGAGGTTTGCTTTCCGGAGTGTGACATTCCGGGGATGAAGGATCATCCACTCTATCTCAAATTCCTTTACCTGCGTAGGAAATTGGATGAGATTTTGAGTAAACCCAACCCGAATGAGGCTTTGAAAAACAAGTTCATTTCGGGCTTGATTGAGGTCTGCTACCAGCTCTCTAAGGAGGAGAACACGGCTGGCATTTTTGTCATGTCCGAGATCCTGCCTAATGCTACTGGCGAATTGCTAGCTAAATATCCTAGCGCCGCCAGATCTATGGATACGAATTTTCCTCCCCTGCCTCCCGTGACTATGGTGACGGCTCGGGCCTCTGCTCCGAAATGGAAGAGGAAGAGGAAAAATTCTCTGAATGAGAAGTTGGTAACCGCTGACTCTGACAAAATGGATGTCGAGCCCGGCCCTTCTTCTGCTGATCCGATGATCGATCTGACGCTGTCAGATACCAATGGGGCGAATATCGCCGCGGCCGGCAGGGTGTCAAGAAGCCCTTCCCCGGTCGTGGAAGTTATTGCTGCCCCATTGGTTACTGTTCCTGTCCCGGATCCAGCCATTCTACCGTTGTTTCTCAGACGTACGGAGCGCTCGGAAGTTGTGCTTGGGGAAATGAATGCTCGATTCCCGTGCGCATTTCTGAGCAGTTGCCTTAGTGAAAGCAACAAAATCACTCCGTGCTCTGAGGACGACAAATTAGCGATCATGCTCTTCCTTAGTGAAAGAGGAGCTGATTTCTATGAAGGGAGCAGAGAACCGTTCAAGGTGGTTATCAAGGGATTACCCACCGAGACGGCAATCTGTGACCTCTCTGATGATCTGTCCCAAAAGGGCTTCTGCCCTTCCAAACTTGTCCAGTTGACGGGGAAAAAATCCAAGCGGCTGCTAGGTATTTTCCTGCTGGAAACGCCCCGTCAACCTGGCTCAAACAAGCTGCTTAACATCACGAACCTACTTGGCCTCGATGTAAAAGTTGAACCATTTAGGGGGACTAGACGGGGGCCAATGCAGTGTTATAACTGTAATTGGTTCCATCATTCTGCCTCACAGTGCCATGCGGCGGCCCGATGTCTCAAGTGCGGGGATGCTCACGCCACCCGAGACTGCAAGCTGCCCAGACAGGACGACCCAAGGTGTATCAACTGCTCGCAAACCGGCCATGTCGCATGCAGCAGGCGATGCAGCCTCTTTCCTAGGCGGACGAGGAAACCCTCTACAAGCAAGAAGGCTGCCTCTGATACCAGGAAGTCCAAATTTAAATCTAAAGTTAGGAATGCCCGCCCAAACCAATTTACTTCCCGAGCTAAAATTAATCACCCGGATAGACTTAATAGCCCAAACCTCTATACTCCCCCATCTGTTTTTACTAAAAAATCACATAATGATTTTGCTATTTTCGAGTTACTTAAAGAACTCGCTTCTATTTTTTCTGGACAGAATGGTATCAGAGGCCTGATCCAACTGCTCCAGTCTAAGCACACCGCACTTGAAAAGCTTCAAGTCGTGCTCGACTTCTTCGCTGGAGAAGCCGCCGGAGCTGAGGCCACGCCCACCAGCCAACCAGGAGCCGCCAATGCTTAGGCCCCGCCCTTTCTGAGCGTCTTGACTTTCGTTCAGAGTTGAAATCTGTGGTCCGTATTCAAAATTTAATGATTGCAGTAAGCAAATGCCTATGTTCTATAGTAATGTCCGATTGGAGGCGATAGCCCCTACGGGGCTAGTCCTTCGATACCTTCCACTAAATTCGTTAGTCGTGACTTGAAAATCCCCACCGTCCAACAATGGATCTCAAAACTGAACATCGGATTCTTTTCCAAAGCACTGCAGAACGATGATTTCAAAGAAAGTCTTGCTTACGAAATTCTAAGTGACGACAAGCTAACCAGACCGTTCGCTGCCTTCTCTCTCTCAGATGCCATTCTCTCGACCTCATTTTAACTTTAAATAATTAAAGGATGGACAACCATTCCTTTTTAATTTCTAGATTAATTGTAATTTACTTTATTAGCCCAAAATTCTAATAATTCATGAAAATTCAAAATTTTGGAATTTTCAATTTTCTATGCAATTTAACTGATTTCATCACTTTTCAAAAATTTACACTTTTGAAAATTTTTAAATTTTTAAAAAACTTTTTAACTCAGTGTTAAAAGGTTTTTTGATTCTTAATTTATTTTATTATTTCTTGAAAAGCATTTTACTGATCTTACTAGCAGCCAAATTGACTGCCTGGCTGTTTTTAATTTTTACATTTTATACTAGTCTCTCCCCCTGCAATTTAATCATCTATCAGATGCTTTTCATGCTAAAATTAAAGTTAACTCTCGCTTAAACTAAGTCACTCCTTTAGATAATCACGGCACCCTCGCACGTGATCAGAGCCGACCAATCGTCATGGCGATTCTAGGCTCACTCTTTCATCTCATTTCGATCTTTTGCTCTCCTCGTCACGTGATCGGGGTGGACGAATCGCCTTGCGCGATTCTAAGCCCCGCCCACGGCCTACTTCAGCAATCCTCCTCTTGTACCCCTCATTCCGACATCACCTCATTCACTCTCCCTCTCGCCTTCGAGTAAGACGGACGTGCTTCCAGACTGCTCCCTGAGTCAAAGCCAAAACATCGAACTCCCGATCAGAAGTTACCAACTGTAAATGGTGGATCCTTGCCTGTGGTATTGTATGCCTGGTATTCTATCCTATCTCCTTTTCTCACGATGGCACCTACGTGTACTAAAACGCTAAAAAGCATCGAGGATCAACTCATGCAAGTTAACTTCGATCACTCTATCCTAGTCGCTAAAAGGAAAGAGAATAAGCTAACTAAAAACGAAAAAGTTAAACTAGGCAATCTGATTAAACTCAGATCTTCGCTATCTAGTCAACTTCACGATCTAAACGCTCCCCCGTCACCGGATAACTCACCGGTTAAAAATACTTCAAACAGTGATCCTGATCAATCGATCGACACTAAAATGGAAACGTCGCCAGATTTTGAGGACCCCTCAAATATTATTGACGATGTGGTATTTTCCTTTGAAAAAGACGATACAACCATAAATAATATCCTCCTGGAAACCGTGCTTAAATTTCAAAACGGTAAAGGCACAGCACAAGACGCAAGCCAAATGCAATATCTGACCTTAAAACAAATTGAAGCCGGGTTGCACTACCAAATTAATTCGATCTTGGAACAAGATTCCGAGCAAACTGAGGATAATGCATGTCTGCTATCCGACTTAAAGGCTAGATTAAAGAAAGTTAAAACTGACATCCAGCTGATGTTGCACAAAAATCCGCAATTGGTAGGATTTAAACTGCCAAATAAAACGGCAAAACGAAAGTTAGATTTAGAAGCCGAAAGCCCTATCAAGGCCATGGCTTCAAACAAATTTATTGCCTTAGCAGAAGCTCAAGAGGAAACAACTACGGACGTAGTTACTCCCAAAATTAAAATTCCCCCCATTATCGTCTCAGAGCCGTCGTTATGGATGGAAATCAAAGAGATGCTAAATGAGGCAGGAATAACAAAATATACTTGTAAGGCTAACCCCGAATCTCTCAACTTAAGGTTCGATGTACTAGACGAGTACCTTGCTACGCTTGAAAAATTCAAAGAAATGAAGTTACCATTTCATACGTTTAGTCGAAAAACAGCAAAAAGCTTAAAAGTAGTGCTTAAAAATGTACCCGCCGACGTTAAGGTCGACGACATTAAAGAAGCGCTAATAGAGAAAAACTTCCAAGTTGTTAGTGTTTACCAACTGAAAAAAACCGTAAACAGGCACAAAATCAACCTGCCTATATTTTATGTAGAACTCCAATCTGGGAGCAAGATCGAGGCTATCTACGACCTAACGGATCTCATGTATCTGAAAGTTCGAATAGAACCTTACCGACATAAAAAGTCACCTAGCCAATGCCATAACTGTCAACGCTATGGTCACACAAAAAACGGATGTAATAATCCCGTTAGGTGTGTCAAATGTGCAGGCAGCCATTTATCGGCCGAATGCTCGGAGAAATTCTTAGCAGACCCGAAGTGTGCCCTTTGCGGCGGCGACCATGTCGCTAGCTTTCGTGGCTGCAGCTACTTTCCCAAAAAACGTGATAATATCACACCGCCCAAAATCCAACAGGTAAACACTGCTCGCGCAGAATCACCTGTTACGCATAATCAAACTTCCGAGCAAAACTCAGAAGACCAAAGCTTCCACGAACTCCTCAGAGAATTCATGACCTGGTTCAAAGGATTCAAGATTAAGGAATTTATGTCAAAACTGAAAACAATTTTTATCGATCTTAAAAACGCTAAATCCCCTTTCGAAAAATTTGAGGTCGGCTTGAAAGCATTCGAAACCTTAACCGAATGCTTCTCTGATTAGAGAAGGAACTAGCATATTCTAAAAAACAGGCAAATCGCCTAAACTATCATTACAACTAGCTACCCCGGTGCTCGAGTAACCCAGTAAAGGAACCGCTCTCAGAGAGTGGCGATACTGGGTCGTGCCTCCGAGGACCAACGGCTAGGAGTAATTAACCCACCATAGGCCACCCAGACAAGACAACCTTATGTCTCTGAAAATGGAAAAACCAGAAAAACAAAATAAAAATCATAAAAACCTGGAAAAACAAAAAAAAATAAAAAAAAAAAAAAAATTAATAAAATCTACTTTATTTAATATTACTATTAAAAGGGGTGCCATCCCTATTCTCACTTTAATTATATTCTATCCCTTAAACCTCTATTTCGCGCCATCTACACTAGATGGCGCACCTAAGCTCAATTCTCGAGCCCTACCAACTTTCATCTTTTTTCGCCCTCCTATTGGTCGGCGGGATCCCTTTGTGCCATTCTGGCACGCCCCTTCTTATATTTCTAACCCTCTGCCAGGCAGCAATCTCATTACCAATTTAGCCCACCACAACCAACTTAGATGAAGGCGTAAGGACCTCCGGTCGACACGCTACACTGGTTCATTTCGATTTCCGATTTCCTCATTCCGGCTTCGGCCTCCATCCGCGAAGCCCACGCTCGCCGCCAGTGCTCTTTTCCGACTTAACTTTTATCCAAATTCGATGAGCAGAAAGGTGTTTGGCTCCGCCAAACCGAATACTGCATTACTAACCCTTAAATGGCTTAAAAGGAAAATCCCTTCATCGCGCGCGACGCGACGCACGCGAGTGACCAGTCTGAATAGGCCTTTAGGAGTATTTCCTAAATTAAGTGTTTTTTTTTATCATACACTGTAAATTTTTTGGCAGACAAAATACAAGTTATTTAAATTTATTGAATATATTTTCCTGAAAATAAATAGTGGTAATTATAAATAATATAGAAATATGTTCTGGGATTAAAAAACAATAATCAAAACTATAATCATCTATGTAAATATAACATATAGATAATATAGATAACTAACATACCATCGTGTAAAGGAAGGAATCTCGTTTCATATATATATATATATATATATATATATATATATATATATATATATATATATATATATATATATATATATATAATTGTAATGTTACTACTACACATTGATATAGGGCTTGTTATTAAATCCTTTTAAATTTTGTTAGCTTTAGTACTATGAGTTAATTATTATTTTTTGTAAATCCAGTATAAATAGAATTACTTTTTTATAAACAATAATACTTAACGCATAATACTGAAGCTAACAAAATATAAAAGAATGTAAGAGTAATCTTAATTCCAGCACATCTTTAAAATTATTTAATCTTCATAAATGTAATTCGAAAATTTAAACAAATGATGTTCAATGTTATATCGGAGTAATGTTATTGAGTTATTACACTCCGATAGAACTGTACAAGCAAACGAGATAGTAATCTCAATAACAAAAGTCAAAAATATACTTGTTTTCCATCTCTGCTTTGCTGCTACTGGTATTCGCCAGATGGCGCTGCCGAAGAAGAATTAGACTGCTTCTGAAATTTACCCAGTTCTAGAACAGGTTTCCCCACGTGGTTCTAGTGAAGTGCCCTCACCTATAGAGCACAAGGTAGGCTCCTATAATGAAATATTTACCATTTCATTGTAGAACGCACCTATAATAATACGTTTAAGTACAAGGTGTTTAAAGGTGATTTAATCATCTTTTTATTAATTATTTTTTTAATGAGTATTCTAGGAAGTATAAATTGTTTATTAGTTTTACATTAAAAATAATCAAATAAACGTTTGATAAAAATCATTGAAATATCTAAATGACTTTTGATTTTAACATTTACATTAAATTATTGTAATAAACACATTTTAAATTGTAACTATTCGAATATTATATAACTGACTCATCACTATATTTTTCTATGCGACTAAAAACTTTAAATTGTGCGTGCAAGAACTAATAATCAAAACAAATATGAAGAGCAACAATAGTAGGTTTTATATTTTAAAAGAAAAAAAATCAAAGATTTAAATTGAACAAAGCATTAACCTAAAATCCAACCTCGCCAAGAGACTTGGACTGAAACGGTATTTCACAATGGGATCTTTTCTGAATGAACAAATAAGTTACGTTACTCTTATATTATAAAATATTGTATGGGGACGCAGAGGTTCTAGAAAGAAGTGTTCGATAACTTTTGTTTTGTTTGTCAGACATAATAATTATCACACGAGCATCCTAGTTTCTATCTTAATAATGGGTTTTCTTTATTCTTTTGAGAAGTGCTTACATTTTAGCGCTCAATGGAAGTTTGGTTATTAACGTTTTTCACTTTTTTATATTTTTCCTACTACCACTGCCTTCTATGCTAGCTGCCTGCCAGGTCAAGCGTCGCGCGGTTTCGCGAGAAGTTTCCCCCGTTCCCACTAGAGGCGCTCGCTACTATTAATCTTTTAGCATTGGTCCCTTACTGAAATTTGTGGTTTTTTGATTCAGGGAATTACAATTTTTTTTCGGTGGAGAAATGTTAGAATTTTAAAGTAATTTTTGTGTGAATATTATATTTATTTTATTTAGAATTTAAATAAAACAACTGCATTTTTTTAATATATTTGGAAGTTTTATGATACTTATGGTACATTAAAACTATTACAATATACATACAAAACTAAAGTTTTCCCTTAACATAATAAAAACCACAGCTGAAGCTGCTTTTTAAGTCGGAAAATTGATTTTGAAAAATCAGTGTCTAATTGCAATTTTTTTTTATTGCCGTTATTTTATGGTCTAACTGAAGGGTTCTTAATATTTAGCAAAATAACTGCAGAACCGAAATAAAGCAGAAGAAAAAACTTTAGCATGATACAATTTGCGAATAATTTAAGTCAGCTATCTCATCTGTCCAATTTTTAATTAGCGCTGATCCCGTTCTCAAAGAAAGAAAGGGAAAAAAATTATACTGAAGTAAACAGGATGAGAACGAATATATTCCTAACATGATCCGGTGGATAGTGGGATTTCGGAAAGGGTGATTCGAGCATAAAGGGGCAGGAGGGCGCAATTTTCAAGGAAAAAGGGCGGACAAGGCGTACCTGCCCTTAAAAAAACGTACGGCGTGAACACTGAAATTAGAAAACATTTAAAAGTTTCCGTGTAGCAGATGTGTGAAATCTTTTGTCTCTTTGTAATATATATGGAATATTAGTTGTGTATTGAGTGGCTCGCATTGATGGAAACGTTGAAGCATATAAATCGCTATCTCCATTTAAAAAATAGAGTCATAGTACACTTGACCTCTATAGAAATTCACAGCTTGGCATTAAAAGGTCTGAAATTTTGTACTTATTAATTCATTTATATACTTTCCTTAGTCCTCAGCAAAGAGAAACACATCTCAGATCTCTGCAACCACCATAACCACAAACTATTATCTACAAAATTTAGGTATTTTCTTTCATAACTGCAGATTTCACTGGACATGATGCCTACATGCATTTTTTTATTGTAAAGTCGAAATTCCATCAAAAAATATACTCTTTGATTAATTTTTTAAATATAAAAAAAAGATGAAATATTCTTTATAAAAAAAATTAATCTTTTTTTTATATATAAAATCATTTTCTTAAAAACAATATAAAAAAGTTTATGAATTTCCCGCATTATTAGACCATTAACTGCATCAATTTTTAAAATTTCAAACAACTTGCAAAAAAGTTTATACCAAAATATAAAAATCAATATAAATATAATTTACTTACTTTTTATTGTATAAATTTGTCATTCAGATTGGAACAATAAAAGTGTGTTTCTTAATAAAACTTTAAAAACGCTACAAACGTTACACCATTATCTTATTATATCTAATTTTTAAAAAAATTGCGAGTTAGCAGATTTTAGCATAACAACCCTCTAACAATTTAAGTCAGCCACCTTGAAAGAGAGATCGTTTATAAATCACCTGGACTTGATGTATTCTGACCGTCGTCAACCTTCCTGTAAAATGCAAGTTTAGATTCTTTGTTCAATCACTGTTTTTAAGTGGTTCCAAACCCATCCAATTACAGTAAAATACATTCATTCTGAAAATCGACTCTCATTGTGCAAACAAGCACCATAAGTTTTAACGATGGGAAATTTACTTTTCAACAGGGAATTGAATGGGTATTTTAGTGTATTTTCCTTTCAAAGTGTTCAAACATCAGATAAGATTCAAGAATGAGAATACGTTTGTCCTTTGACAATCAAAGGATGGGTGTAGGGGGGGAGGGGGCAGTTAATTCATCAAAAGCGTCCCCTCTTTGACAAGTTTACGACTTGTATTCACTGCCCGGCGAAGTTTTGTTTCGAATTTAGACAACAGAAGGATTTTAAGTGTATTTTGGACCAGATGTGTGAAGGGCTTGACCCTCTCCTCTCTTCCCCATAAATTCCTAAACTAAATGTCCCACTGTGGAATTGATTTATACTTTATTTCAAAGTGACACAAAACACTCTGTCCTATACGAAATGTCGAGACGGTGATGTGCTGTCCACTAGTCCCTCTTGCGGACGAAACTGACCCTACACCAAACTCCCCTCCGAGCCTATCTGACAGGCAGCTAATATAGAAGGCAGTGCTGCTACATAGAATATTCAAACTCTGTATTCTTTGTAGATGCCTCCAGGTACGTAAGAAACGATCTTTCATAGAGATCTAGAAATTGATAAAATGAATGTGCACATTGAAAAGTTAAATGCAAGGTTCTACAGCCAAGCGCTTAGGCAATAAACTTTTAATGACATTTTGTCCTGCAAAATCCTACAAGAAGATGCAAAAAAATTGATACGAATGAAACAATATATCCCGCACACATCTTTCCTAATCTGCGATGAAGGAAAAGGGAAATCCTACAGAGACAATTTGTATTATGTTGAAAATAGTTATTCTGTATGCTATTGGTGTTGTGTGTGCTTTTATTGTTACTTATTGTATGCTTCTCTAAGTTTTCTTATATGTTCTGTCCAACCCTTCGATCTTTTAATGTCCTCGGGCACTCACTTCGATGGAGGGGTAAATGCTTTCGAGGCGACTGAAATCCTCGTCCTGATATCCTCGTCCCTGACGAACCATCTTGCTCGTGCAACATGAATTCTGAGGATTGAATTTTGGAGTGTATCGAATTGGGCCATCCTGGTTTTACAGGCGCTCGCCCACACCGGGGAGGCATAAGTAATTATAGGCCTGAGGACTGTTTTAAACAGTAGTAGTTTCATCTGATGGTTTAGGGGGGATTTTTTCCCCAGAATGGATTTGAGTCGTAGGGAGCCTCTTCTAAATTTTTTTTTGACGTGTTCATAATGAGGTCCCCAGGTTAATCTTGAATCTAGGACAACTCCTAGATACTTGGTGGAATCGTTCCAATTAAGTTCAGATCCGAACATGGAAAGCTTCTGAGGTTTCTTGGTTTTCCTCGTGAACATGAGCGCAACACTTTTAGAGACATTAATCGCGATTTTCCATCTGTTGAGCCAGCTCTCAATCAGACTGATGTGATTTTGAACATGGAGCCTAAGATAGTTTTGGTTTTTTCCCGTGGACAGGATAGCTGTGTCATCCACGATCATAGCCAAGGTAGTTTTATGGTGTTGGGGGATGTCATTGACATATACATTGAAAAGGAAAAACTTTAAATTGTACTTGCTAGAACTAAAATTTAAAACAACATGAATGGCAACAATACTAGATTTTATTTTTAAAGAAATAATCGAAGATTTAAATTGAACATAGTGTCAACCGAAAAACTAAACTCTTTAGAATACTTGGACAGAATCAGTATTCCGAAATGGGATCTTTTCTGAATGAGCAATAACTTACGTTACTCTTATATTAGAAAATATCGCATGGGGACTGCAAAAGTTCTAGAAGGAAGTGTTCGATAACTTTTGTTTAGTTTGTCAGGCATAATAATTATCGCACGGGCATCCTGGTTTCTATCTTAATAGTGGGTTTTCTTTAATCTTTTAAAAAGTGCTTACATTTTAGCGCTCAATGAAAGTTTGTTTATGAAAGTTTCTCACTTTTTTATATTTTTGTCCTACTATATAGAATATCCAAACTCTGTATTCTTAGTGGATGCACCCAGGTACGTGAGAAACGATCTTTCATAGACATCTAGAAATTGTAAAAATGAATGTGCACATTGAAAAGTTAAATGCAAGGTTCTATAGGCAAGAAACTTTTACTGACATTTTGCCCTGTAAAATCCTACAAGAAGATGCGAATACCAGACGTTTTGCATCATTTATGCAACTCTTAACGGTGGTCGCGTAATTGTTGATATGGACACAGAAATGGAAAGCGGGAGTGGAATATTCTTCTACCAAGTTACTTGTCCGGGAATGTTCTTTTTTGAATATTATTTTTACTCTTGGAGCCACTTCTGGGAGATGGTCCTACGTGTTTTCAATCCCTCATTGGGCCCTTTTTTGTTAAATTCCGGAGAAGAGCAAAAATGGGCAACTGTACTCCTTCACAATAGGAAAAGTCTTTGCGAAACGGCTATTCGCTTATTTACTAATGGTACCAGGGAGGGTCATAAGCAGAAATAATTTTGTTTATGATAATCACCAAAATTGATATAAATGAAGCAATTTCTCTCGCATATGCCTTTCCTAATCTGCGATGAAGGAAAAGGGAAATCCTACAGAGACAATTTGTATTATGTTTAAAATAGTTATTCTGTATGCTATTGGTGTTGTGTGTGCTTTTATTGTTACTTATTGTATGCTTCTCTAAGTTTTCTTATATGTTCTGTCCAACCCTTCGATCTTTTAATGTCCTCGGGCCATCACTTCGATGGAGGGGTAAATGCTTTCGAGGCGGACACCCTGTGCTCTACACCAGATCCAAGTTTAATGTGCCCTTTTCAACCATGCACCTTATTTTGAAATTCAACTAATGATTTATGATTAATGAGCCTTGGTAACCATGGTTACAATACCGTAAATTTTACGCGTGGGGTAAGGGGGTTGATGGGGCAAGTACATTGACAAAACAGAACAGATAAGATAAAAATAAGAAGTACACAACGTAACAACAACGACATTTTTTAAAATTACACTGATTGTCTCTGTCATCTGCAGTATTTCAATTTTCCTTCATCACGGATTAGGAAAGACGTATGTGGGGAGGAGATTGCTTCATTTATATCAATTTTGATGATTATCAGAAATAGACATATTTGTATTTTTGACTCTCTTTGGTTACAGAGTACAATTAAAGGCGTCAGGCTGCATAAATGACGCAAAAGGTATGATAATTGCATCTTAATGTAGGATTGCATAAGATAAAAGTTTCTGGCCTAAAAGCGCTAGGTTATTTAATTTGTCAATGTCCGCTTTGATTTTTATCAATTTCTAGATCACTGTGAATTAGATCGTTTCTCACATAAATGGGTGCATCCACAATTTCTCTAGGGATCTTAACCATTTCACGTACTCATTTTTTACGTGAAAGGTGACCCGGAATTTCATATTTCTTTTTTTGTTAAATTTTGAAAGATACATTAGAACTACATTATAACGGATCCTAGTATAACGGATGTCGCTTGTAGTAATAATAAAGGATGCTTATTTTCATCTGACGAGTGTTATATTTGCAAGCGAGAGATTAAAAATCGGACGGTTTGCGTGCAGGTTTTGAAACTGTTGAATCAATTACTAAAAAAAATTTTAAAAATTGAACGATGTGATTAAAAATGAGATTTGTGTTCAACCTTAAAAAAAAATATTTATAAATTTTAGTTACTACCAGTATTTTATTTCAATACTATAATATATAAAAATATTTAACCACAATTTAACATCGGAACTTAAACCATAGTATAACCTATTTTTAGAATGCTATCTCATAAAAAGATTAGAATACAAAGTACTAATATGAAAAATTTTGACTTTCCTGTCATGCATAGTCACCGCATTGGTCCCTACACATCTAGTAGGTTGGACAATATTTTTTGAAAAATGGCTTTAAAATCAGTGTTTTGTAACGAACACTTTCGGTATTAATTATGGAGAAGTTACCAAATTATTTTTCAAATAAAAATGTCATTGCACTTTTTTTTTCGGACCCACCGTTCAGACGATGGATTTAAATTAAGTTGGTATTAAAACACATTAGCATGAATTTTCAAGAAATCTTTTGTAAGTACTTTTTTTAAACACTTGTAAGGAAAATAGAAGGTTATGCATACATACATCTTAACACATTGACAATTATGACTGTAACACCTGATTTATGTTGTCTAAATGAACATGACTTTAATCTTAGCCATGGATGATAACTTTTTATCATTGAAATAAAATATATTGTAAATATAAAACTCGTTCACGCAGTTGCCACAGATTTTAATGCGAAGTTGCAATTTCTGTTCATTTTTGTGCTTCCATAGCTGGGCATCAATTAAAATCATAATATAATTAAAAGCACATTAAAGGTTATCCTAAAAAAGTAATGAAAGACTAAACTATAAATTTAATAAAATTGGTTTTAAATAGTGTAGTGTGTGTCGAAGTATTTCTTTTCAGAAATCGAATGATTCACTAAACTCTGATTTTTAGACAAGAGGGCTAAAAGGATGAAAGTTAATTATTTTACACAAAAGTTAAAATCGTATACATAACGTTAATATACGTAAAATATTCGTATAAGTATAACGTTAATATACGTAAAATATTCGTATAAGTATAACGTTAATATACGTAAAATATTCGTATAAGTATAACGTTAATATTCGTATACGTCAAATACAATTACGTAGCACAGTCCAAAACTGGTTTAGCGGCCAATGCTATGCTACAAATTTCCAATACAATGTTACAAATTGTCTACGATTTGTAGGAATCCCAATGTGCAATGGCATTCTGGAATTTATCGAAATTGTAATTGAAAAATATTAGATAGATAAGTCTATTGCAGTGGGCCGTAGCCCATTTATAAAATATTGCACTCATCTGTGTATTGCCCTCAAATGGCTGTAAGCAAAATAAAAATGTAAGAAAACATAAATAATTTTGTTAACAAAAAAAGTAAAACAAAGCCATCGCAATTTTCACAAATTAAAATATTTTTTTACACATAAAAGTGTTAGGGTATATTTAAATTGTACAAATCTGTTAAGAAAAATTGAAATTTTCTTCATCATAAAAAGATTTGGATTATCATCCTTCCAAATAATTTTTTTCGCAAGATATTTTTTTGGTGTGCGGGGTGGGCCCCTTTCTGGGGCGGGCTCCTAGGCTTCAATCTATATAGTTTATGTCGAAATCCATGCCTTTTGTAAAAGTGTTGTGTCCAGCGTCAGGTGGCGCTACCAGTATCGACGATTGTACGATGGACAGACGACTGATACGATTTGTTCCGAATCTGATTAGTCATGTAAACAAGTCAGGAATAAATGTCCGTCCTAAAACTTTAGCTCATGTTCATAATCATATATCACAATAAGTTCGGGAGAAGTATAATAACAAAGACTAGCCGGTAGTACACTGGGATCCTGATAATCAGTGCAATCTGCGCAACACATCTCAAATACTTAATGGCTACGCATATGCTGGGGAATATAAACTGCCCTGGTTGGCTATAATGGGGTTCAGAGTTTCCCTACTCCAACCTCGGAAATCACTGGTCCATTGGTTATTCCACCCGATTCTGCTCCCACCCTACCCATTCTTCTCAGAGCTACTGAGAATTTTGACAAAACGCTGCTTGAGCTAAGCAGTAATTTCCCGAATGCATTTAATAGTAAGAGTGCCGGGAAATACATCAAAATCTCACCCTCTGACGAGACCACCAAATTTTCCATGATGGCTTATCTCAAGGAAAAGAACCAAGAGTTCTACCTCGAGAGCTGCCCGCCCTTCAAGGTAGTAATAAAGGGTCTACCTGCCGAGACGGATGTCAGCCGCCTGAAGGACGAACTTAGCTCCCTTGGATTTCCCCCTCTGCGAGCTTTCCCACTCTCCCGTCGAGGCACCAATAAACCACGACCAATGTTTCTGGTGGAGCTGCCTCTCCAAAAGGGATCGAACAAAATCCTCTCCCTGACCACCATTCTCCTGCTCGATGTAAAAGTCGAACCCTTCCGAAATCGTGATAGGGTCGTCCAATGCTATCAGTGCAACTGGTTTGGACATACCAGTGCACTATGCTTCATGAAGGCGCGCTGTCTGAAGTGTGAAGGATGTCATGCTACCAGAGACTGCGTTCTTCCCAGAGCCGCCGTACCACTCTGCATAAACTGCCGCCAGACTGGCCACGTAGCCTGTAGCAGAAGATGCCCGAGATTCCCGAAGTCCTCAGCTAAGCGGTCCCAGGTCAAGAAAAGAGCAAGTCGCTCTTCCACCAAAAGACCGCCAGCCAAACCTAATCGCCCAAACCAATTTAATTCCCAAACCATTCCTAACAGAAGTTTAAAAACTTCCCTGATTCCTCGCCCAAACCTTTTAAATTCCCTTGCAACTACCCGGCAGTTCCATGATGCTGCCGCTATGCTCGAGCTTTTTAAGGAACTAGCTCCCATCTTCTCCGGGGACGGCGGAATTGAAAGATTAATTCTTCGTCTTCGCGAGCAAAAAGAACCTCTTGCCAAGCTGCAAGTATTCTTTGATTTCTTCGCCAGCAAAGTCACCGATGCTGTGGCTCCTCCCCCTGGCCAACCAGAGGCCGGCTCAGCCTAGGCTTCGCCCTTCTGCTCCGCTCCTGCCTTTCCTGATGCCTGATGAGTTCAAAATATCATGGAAATCAATTTTAACCTCATGTGTTTTCAAGCATTCGTATGCAATCCGATCGGAGGTAATGGGGCCTTCGGCCCCGGGTACTCCGTAACCATTGTGAAATTGGGGGGGGGGGGGAATATAAACTGGTGTCCCTAATATTTTTCATGCTAAACTTTTTAAAGCTAATATTTAACTTAATCAATGTGCTGAATAACTATAGTTAACCTTTTATATAAACATCTAATTTTAAATTGAAAACAAATTTAAAATAAAATTAAAACTTCCAGTGCATTATTTAAAATATAATATATATATTTTTTTTTGCATAAACAAGAATATATATACGTATATAAATATACGTATATATTGCGTTGTGAAATCTATCTTTAATAATGCTATCTTTAATAAAGATAAGCATGAAAAGTACTAAGAAGAAAAAATTTGATTTTCTCCTTGGTTTGATAAATTAATTTTATTCTTATTCACGGCGTTGGCCCAACACATCTAGTAGGTTGGACGCCCTCACTGGACGGTAAAACACCCAGCGCTGATCACCACAAAATTGCAAACCGACCAATCATACACGTTACCGATTTGGCTTGGTTTTGGCCTTATTTTCTCCGCCAAATGCGGTGATAAGCTATAATGTTTTTTTTGTTCGAACCTGGTTGCAGTTTTGAATACTCCGAAATTGAAACTTGTAATATATTACAAAATGGACTGGTGTTTTCATGAAAGGACCCAGGATTTTAACAATTCTGATTGTGCCCCATAACCTCATTAATTCTCACTGTAATAATTTTATCTATGGATTATTATTATATATGGAATTTGAAACTTATTATTCTTATGTATAATATTCATAGGTATGTGGGATTTTCATAAAAATTTAAAATTTTTACAATACTAAAATTTCAAAATTTTCATTTAATAAAATTCATGACATCCCGTTTCATAAAACATATTTAATGTTTTATGAAGCGTATTAATTACATATTAATTGTAATTAAGTATTGTTTAGTCTAGGAAATCAAAATTATTTTATTCTTGAGACCACTGGAAAATGCAAAATACAATAATTGTTTTTAAGATAGAATTCCAGAGGTTTATATGGGAGTACAGAACTCAAATTTACAGATATAGTATAATTTAAAAAAAAAAAAAAACAGCACTGCACTTTTTTTTTCAACAGCGGGCGCTGTAGATGGCTACAGCGCCCGCTGT
>OZ010678.1:24985725-25123225 GCA_963932185.1 Troglohyphantes excavatus
TATCCATGTTTGTTTATATGTAATTCTTAACGGATGATAACGGTACAAATTTTATCCTATCCATTCAAGCACTGGGTAAAGTGAGAAAATATTGTCTAAGAAAAATAGGGAAAACGAATAAGAATAAATACAATGAATTCTATTCGAAAATATACGAGTGACACATCGGGTGTAGATAAGGAAAAATCTACATTTGAAAATACATAGGGAAAAGAAAAGTTATAACAATGACATTCTAAATTATTTTATTATTTATTCGAAAATATGTTTATTGATGTTTGAGAACGTTGTCTTAAAGAATATAATACCATGGATTATGGCGGATCTAGTTATAGGGAATTTGGTTAAAATTTTCAAGATTTTCCGACATACACTATTTAAAATGGAAGTTTACCTGTTATTTAATGCTTTAAATATATTTACTCAATTAAACCATAACAGTCCTTGCCCACGTACGTTCCATTTCCATAGGGATTTCAAAGGTTCCAACGACTAATTTCTCCCTTTTCGCACTTCCCAAAGCTGATGTTCCCAACTTACACACTGTGGTAATAATCCTTAAATTTCCCTGTGTTTTCCCTTCTATAAATGTCCATTTTCCCCATTCAGAGCCCATTTGCTCTTTATCTCTTGTTTGTCCACTCAGGGCTCTGAAGAATATTAAAGTTTATATATATATATATATATATATATATATATATATATATATATATATATATATATATATATATATATATATATATATATATATGTATATATATATATATATATATATATATATATATATATATATATATATATATATATATATATATAATTTACAATTGAAGTCGATGTTTATGGAAAATTTTCATGATGAAAGATGATAATGTCGGAAGACATTTTCTGAATTATTTACCATACGGAAGTCCGAATTATTCTCGTATGTTAATTTGTTCAAGATCGTTGTCTAAATTAGATTGTATTCTTGAGTATTTAGCTACAAACTAAATTCTGTTTTTTTGCTACATTTTAAATGTGAAGGGTGGTCACAAATTGTTGGGCAATGGTCTTTGTTTGGCTGTACTACATTTCGTGCTATTCTTCGTGCTCAAAATCAAGGTGATCAAATCAATAATAAAAGACAGCCATTTTATTTCCTCTAAAAATTATCTTATTCCGTCCATATCAAATACAGCCAGGTTATATGCTCTACCCAAGGTTCACAAACCTGATATCCCGTTTCGTCCTATTGTGTCTAATATAGGTACGGCTTCATACAAACTAGCCAAATATCTTGTCACCATTTTTTCACCTCTTTTGAAATCCAATAGATATACTGTTAAAAACTCTATGCAATTCGTTTCACTTATCAAAGACATAAACGCCAAAGATCTCCACATGGTGTCTTTCGATGTAAAATCTTTATTTACCAACGTTCCTATTCAAGGCGCATTAAAGTGCCTTGAAGGTCGCCTCAGAGTTTTTCATTTCATACAATTTGAAATAGATGATTTGATTTCCCTTACAAAGACTTGTCTTTGGCAAACCACTTTTGTATTTGAAGGTAATTTTTATAGACAAACGGAGGGTTTGGCTATGGGAAGCCCTCTTTCACCCATACTCAGTGATATATATATGGATTATTTTGAAGAAAAACTTTTCACCATTATTAAATTTCCCCTTTGGATCCGCTATGTTGATGACACTTTCGCCCTATTAAACAACTCCACCGGAGAAGTTGACGGAATTCTCCCTGTATTAAATTCCATAGATCCTAAAATACAATTCACTGCCGAATCCGAATCCAACAATACTCTTCCTTTCCTTGATGTTTTAATTACTCGTAAAGATGACCATTTATCCACCACCGTATATAGAAAACCCTTCGCAGTTTCTTTGCCCCCTCATTTTAAGTCCTGCCACCCCATACAACAAAAAATGGCTGCATTTTACACGTTTGTTAATCGTGCTCTTAACATCTGTTCTACACCCGATTCACTCCAGACTGAACTTAATTATTTGAGAGCCGTCGCCGTGGATCGAGGTTTCTCACCCAACGTCGTTGATAAGGCCTTACATAAACTTAAAAATCCATTTAAAAATTCTAGTCTATCTGAGCGATCTAAGTCTTTAGTTGTTTTACCATATTATCCCCAGATCAGCCATCAAATTTCTAAAATTCTCGGTAGGTTCGACATACGTTCCATATTTTCACCTATCAATAAGATCACGTTCACACAACTTAAAGACCCTATTGACGATCTTAATAACTGGGGCATATACAGTATTTCATGTCAATGTGGCATGTCATATATTGGTCAAACAAGGAGAGCATTAAGATTTCGTATCAAGGAGCACCAAGCACATACTGTTAAACAAGAAATAAAGAAGTCCTCCATTGCCAAACACTCTTGGGAACATGGTCATATATTTAATTTTTCTAACTCACATTTAATTTGCAAACCTAAATCACCATTTGAACTTGACTTCCTGGAGGCGTTTCATATTTTTAGTAATATTGATTCGGTTGTCAATGAAACGTTTGCGGTCCCAATGTTTCCCGCTTGTTGGCACACAATAGTTAACTCCAACCGTTTGTAATAGTTTTTAGTTAGTTTTTTGGTCTTTGGCAACATTTTAGATTGCTTGGGTTTATTTATATTTCATTACACACAGACTTTACATTTTCCGCTGATGAAGGGTGATGTATCTCCCGAAACATGTCCGGATTATTACGGACTTTTATTGCGTATTTTAACGTTGCATTTGTATTTTAATATTCTTAACGCAATGTTCTATAAGACGAGTTTTTATCTTATGTAGATAAATAACCAAATAATGGCAATCGCCAAACAATTTGTGTCCACCCTAATTGAATACAATAGACCGATCTGTTTCAAGGAAGGGGGTCAAAATTATGGGGAAAAGCCGTGACATCATTTATGGATAGCCCATTAGCAATGACAAATGAAATAGCTAAACGTATATAAAAAAAGAATGGTTATGTAGTTAAATAACCAAATAATGGCAATCGCCAGACAATTTGTGTACACCCTATTTGAATACAATAAACCGATCTATTTCAAGAAAAAGGTTCAAAATTATGGGGAAAAGCCGTGACATCATTTATGGATAGCCCATTAGCAATGACAAATCAAATAGCTAAACGTATAACAAAAAGAATGGTTATGTTGTTAAATAACCAAATAATGGGAATCGCCAAACATTTTGTGTACAACCTAATTGAATACAATGAACAAATCTATTGTGATATTCTTTTTTACTTAAATCCCCGCCAATCAATAATACCAATTTCTTCATCCATAAGAACTGTAAAGACAGTGGAAAACCAGATCCGAGTAAAGACATTTTAAATTATTGATTATTTTTTGCAAAAATATTCTCATTCATATTGAAGATCGTCGTTGTCAGAAAGGAGATTATATCTTCAGATTATTTTCTATATTTTCAGATTATTTTCTATATTTTCAGATTAATATCTATATTTTAAGATTAATATCTATATTTTCGGAATATTTTCTATATTTTCAGACTATTTTCTATATTTTCGCTTTTTCTATATTTTTAGATTAATTTCTATATTTTAAGATTAATTTCTATATTTTCAGATTATTTTCTATATTTACAGATTAATTTCCATATTTTCAGATTATTTTCTATATTTACAGATAAATTTCTATATTTTCATATTAATTTCTATATTTTCCGGTGCATTTCTGGTTTATGGAATAAATACAATCAAACAATCCATTGTAATATTCATTCTTAAATTCCCGCCAAACGATATCTCCGATTTCTTATCCCGAAGGAATAAAAAGAAGGGGGAAAACCGGCTCCGATGTGGGGGAGGAAAACGGGATGAAAAGGGATGCGGGGATAAACGGGAGGAATGTTCCATAATCACTCACCTTTCGAATTGCTACTCCTCATCATTCCTCCTGGATATGAGAAAAAAAGAACGTTCGAATTATCCTTTTGTTCGAAATTCCAAATTAAGAAATCGCTTGCTGCTTTATGACATGACGACACATGATTCGGAACACTGACACAGGGCACATTCTTCTGCGAGGGCGCGATCGAACATTCGAATCCGGCGATCGTCTGAAATTTTTTGAGAGAGAGGATGGAGTTCGGAGAAAGAAGAACACAACACAGTTCGATTTTGGGTGCTCTGTTCGGGATGCGCGGTGCGCGTGTTGCCGTTTCTCGCCGCTAGGTGCCGCTTGGAGAGGAAACGAAGCAGGGAGTCGTCGTGTGTGGGTGGTTGTAATGTAATAATATTCCAGGCGGAATTAATCTTCCATTAAAACACTGCACCCTGCGGCCCCTGGCGAACTGCACAAAGGGAAATGGAGGAGCGCCCTTGTTAAGAGGGGTCAGGTATGACAAGGAAATGGGGTGTTGAAAAATGTGGTAACAGGATTGGGCCGCATTATGTGCGAACCGCCCTTATCGGGGCCGCCCTTCCCAGCCTGGGGCTCACTGTGAACTTAGTAGCGGGCAAATTTTAATCTCCAAACCAATTCATGAAAATATTTGAATTAAACATGAATAAGATTTCAGATCTTTGAAAAGCCAATCAGATTTTTTAACCAATTACAAATATTTGATGCGGCTACATATCAATTGAATAAAATATTTATTAGCGAACTTCGTTACGTAAAAAGTCTGTATTATTCTGATTTTGTTCTTCTTTTTATCTATATTTTTTTTATCGAACGGGACCAAATTTATGTCAGTCGTGATATTTGTCACGGTATGTATTCCTCTAAGAAATTAATGATAAAAGGTACAGGCCAAAGTTCTTCCGTTAGTTCTTAGAACTTTCTTAATTTTCTGGTTGTAGTACTGAATCTATATAATCGTAAAGATGAGTCCTACATCTAGGCCCATCGCACAAGGGGGGCCTGACCCCCCACCTGATAATCTAAACCATGAAAGTTGGGAATTTCAACTCTTAAAATCCCCGAGTTGGGAAATTTATGCCTGAAGAAAATTAATATTATTAGCAATTGAAATCGTGGAAAGGTTGGAAATTGCCCAACTTGCATGATTACATTTAAATTAAACATCAGAACGGACACTGTATTTGGATATGGGTGCAACAAATCAAAGTTTGTTGGAGAACTGTTTGATATTACCTAATATATATATAAAAAAAAAGATGAAGAATGTCGATAAGTTGAAACAGGGAATTTTCAGCACTGTTGAGTTCGGAATTTCGAAACGTTAAGTTAAGGATTTCAAATCGTTAAGTCGGGAATTTCGAATCGTTACTTTGGGAATATTGATTCGTTAAGTCGGGAATTTCGAATCGTTACTTTGGGAATTTTGATTCGTTAAGTTGGGAATTTCGAATCGTTACTTTGGGAATTTTGATCCGTTAAGTTGGGAATTTCGAATCATTAAGTTGGGAATTTCGAACCATTAAGTTGGGAAATGTCTTGTTTCAACACCCAAAAAAAAATATATGTTGAAACAAGAATTTTATATTAAAGAAAGAATTTATATTAAACAAGACGTCTTATATATATATATATATATATATATATATATATATATATGTTTTGATATATGACTTGATGTTTTTATCCTGATGTTTCATGTAGTTGATTTTTAAGACGTTTCACTTCAAATGTAAAAAAATAAGAAATTCGTTTTATCTGTAATATTTATATTTTGTGCGTTTTTCTTTATTGAGAGCGGGGGCCTCCCCAGAAGAGCACGATCCTGCGCAATGAAACTCATCGATCTGGTAATCGGAGGGTTGTCAGATTAGTTTCTTTGACGTACGAAAACATATCCACTGTGTAGAGGGGACTGGTGCACGTTAAATCTACAATCCAATATCCTTCAACAAATGACGTTATGTCGGTGCCGTAGGATTTCCCCTCATTATGTGAACGTGGTTCGAAATTATTGGGCAATGAGAAGTCTTGACCACAGAGTAATGTGCCTGACTTATAATAAGTGGAGAGATGTCGAGGACCTTGAAGTGTTAGGCGCCATGACTCCAAAGTAAATTAATTTTGGATATTGATTTTATCATTCCACATAATTAAATGTGTTAATAAAAAAACTAAAAAGTTCTAACTATTATTTCCAATCCTTAAAAAAACCTTCGAGCATGGATCCCTCATAGTAGAGAAATCATAAGGTTATAATCAAGTTAACATCAAAGTGAGGCCAACATGTATGGCCTCAGGCACGTGATTTACCACGTCATCCATTCATAAAAAATTTCTAGTTTATTCATAAAAATATCCTGTACTTCATGAAGTAGCACATTTACTATTATTTCCAAATCACAAGTCAATCTCGAACATTTTTTTCATTCATAAATTTTGAAAGGAAGTCACGTGTCTGGTGCCATCAGGTCTGATATGTTTGCATCACGATGATGACGTCATATTCGCTCTACTACAGTACATTCATGCTCGAAGAAAAAAACCGACTTAAGGAAAGTGTGCTAAAAAGACATTTTTTTTTAATTTTACGACCAAGTTAAAAAAATTAAATTATTTAATATAAATTTTATATTTATTAAACTTTTCGAAATTGGCCCCAAAATGTATGCATGATTTTGTAAATTGGCATCAACTTCCAAAAGCTTTAATAAGTATAAAATTTATATTAAATAGTTAAATTTTTTCAAATTTGTCGTAATATTAATAATTATTTTTTACTTTTTAGCGCATTTTCCTTTAGTCGGTTATCCTTTTTTTTTTTTTTTTTTATTATTATTTTTTTTTCCTTTTTAGTTTTTAATTTAGCAGGGGACTTCGCCTCCTATTATTATTCACCAAGAAATTCAAGTAGCAACTTGTGCTGAACAATGTATATTGTAAAACAATCCCTATCAATGCCAATAAATGCTGGTTAAACGAAATGTCATTTTTGTACAACTTCTGTTAAACAATGAAAATATTTTGAAATCGATAAATTATTTAAAAAAAACTCCCGTTAATCAACAATTCCAGATATACAACAGCCGTATAACCGATTATTTTTTGGCAGATTTTGCCTACGTAAATTTTTCTATATCGAACAAAAAAAGAATTTTCGAAATCGGACAATATTTTTTTTTCAAACGGTCCGGTTAATTGAGAATTCCAGATAGTTAAATGCGGGATAACAGGATATTTTTTTCATAGGTTCCCAAATGAGAAATCCCCTATCCAACAAAAAAAAATTATCCAAATGTCTGAATTAGAACAGATATCCTGCGCGAACATACATAAAAAAAAAAAAAACATAACAATCGAATTTATAACCTCTAGACTTGGCGGTTTTAATTTAAAGTTTCGTGAGGTTTTATTTTGGAGTCTTGGTTGGCGCGCTGTGCAGTCGGTTAAAAACAAATGAATATACATAGTATTAATCGAACCACTGTATGCATCTAATAAAAGTAATATTATTCATAACTCAAAACTCACTCTCAAAATTAAAGAAATAAAATATTTCACGCCAAGTATAATAATTGTAACCAAAACATCAGTTTCGAAATAAATATTTCAATAAGAATATTCTCATTCTTAAAATGCAAACGATAAATCAACACAACGAAATCATCGATGAGCCCGTTCCACCAGCGATTCTCACAATCGATATTTCTTATCAAAACAAAGTTTATTTTCCCTGAAAAGAAAATATTTTCGACAGGAAACGTGGAATATCTCGCCTTGAGTGATTTCTTTAGATTCGAAACGAAATCGCGCGTAAATTTTTATTTCCTTAGGGAATTGTACACGAAGTCTTTTCTCGGAATAAAATGCCAAGGAACATTGTTAAAAAGGAACAATTTCGTATATTTATTTTATCCAGCCCGGCCGTCCTAGTTTTCTAAAGATTGGATATGGGGGTGTACATCTAGCAGTTTTATAGTTGGATTATCATTGAATGGAAGGCGACTACAATTGGCATTCTTTACTTTGCACTCGTAGTACAATAAGAAATATTCTTGGTGAATAAGCTATCAGTTGATTGCGGTCGGGACAGCACTTAGGGGTGTGCGCATTGCCTTCGCATAAAATTTATTTGGGGGGGGGGGGGGGGGGGGGGGAGGTTGAAATAAGAAATTTCCCAACTTGACTATTCGAAATTCCCAACTTAACTATTCGAAATTCACAACTCAACAGTCAACAGTGCTGAAAATTCCCATTTCCAACCTTCGAGCATGAATGGACTGTAGTAGAGCGAATATGACTTCATAATCGTGAAACCAACATATCAAAACGAATGGCCTCAGACACGTGACTTCTTTTCAAAAGTATGAATTGAAAAATACTGGCGATTGGCTGATGAATTGGGAAATGTGCAACAGTGAAAATTTATAAATAGAAGGACGTAATTAAACACGTGTTTGAGGCCATACATGTTGGCCTCACTTAAATGTTAGCGAGATTACAAAGATATGTTTTCTCTACTATGAAGGATCCATGCTCGAAGGTTCCAACTTATTGTCATTTTTCATCTTTTGTTACATATATATTAATAACAGTTAAGTACAGATAATATTAAACAGTTCCCTCGCCACAAGCATTGATTTGTTGCACGCATGTCCCAATGCATCGCTCTGTGGTCTAATTAAAATGTAATCTTAAAGGTTGAGCAATTTTTAATCTTCCATAGCTTTCTTTTGCTAATACTATTAATGTTCTTCAGGCATAAATTTTCTCAACTCGGGGATTTTTAAAACTTAAAATTTTCGACTTTTAGGGTTTCCAGATTATTTGGAGTTGGGGGGGGGGGGGGGTTGTACACCTATCAGGCCCGTCGCACCATAAACCATAATCTGGAAACCCTGAAATCCCAACTTTTAAAAATCCTCGAGTTATGCCTGAACAAAATTAATATTATTAGCAAATGAAAGCTATGGAAATGGAAGACTAGTAATTATCCAACATGTATGATTACATTTAAATTGGACCTCAGAACGGACACTACATTGGAATACGGCTGCAATAAATCAATGCTTGTGAGAAAGCTGTTTAGTATTATATTGGGTTGGAGGGAAAGTTCTGTCGTATTTTAAATAGGCAGGTGATTTTGCTTGTAAATAAAAAGTACATCTGGCTAGTGAGTCAATCGGACTTTTTTTTGTTTTTTTAGACTGCTGTATAATATAAAAGGTGCCCTTTTTTACCGTTCATCATTTACTTGTGATATTTAAAGTGAAAAACATGTCAGTAGATAAAGTGCATTTACGACACTGCATTTTATATGAATTCCAAAAAGGAAGCAATGCATCGGTTGCATGTAAAAATTTATGTGCGGTATTTGGAAAAGATATTGTAAATGTTCGTACTTGTCAAAGATGGTTTAGCAAATTTCGTTCCGGGGATCTGAGTCTCAAAGAAAGTGATCGATCTGGACGACCTTCCAAGCTCGATAATGATGTTTTGCGATCCATGTTGGAAAATAATTCACATTTAACAAGTCGAGAAATTGCAGAAGAGTTTGGCATTCATCATACAACTGTTGGAAATCACATTAAATCCGTTGGGTTTGTGTTAAAGCAAAGTGTTTGGGTTCCACATGAATTAACGGAAAAGAATTTGTCTGATCGTGTAAGAATGTGTTCATGACATCTGATTAGACACAATGTGGAGCCGTTTTTGGACAGGCTGGTTACTGGAGATGAAAAGTGGATTCTTTACGAGAATATTAAGAGAAAAAAATCTTACTGCAAAATTATCTAACGGGAAAAAAAATTCACGTCTTTTGAAAGTGTTTCTAAGGCAGTTGCTGACTATTTTAACTCCTAGGATGAGAACTTTTACAAAACAGGAATTCACAGGTTACCTGAAAGATGGCAACAGGTTGTAACAAATAACGGAGCATATATAATTGATTAATATTAAACACATATTTTTATAAATGAATTCAAATATTTTCTTTAAAATACGACAGAACTTTCCCTCCAACTCAATATATGTCGATATGACCTAATATATAAAAAAAAAAATGAAAAATGTCGATAAGTTGGAACTGGGAATTTTCAGCACTGTTTAGTTGGGAATTTCGTATCGTTAAGTTGGGAATTTCAAATCGTTAAGTTGGGAATTTTGAATCGTTAAGTTGGTAAATTTCTCGTTTCCCCCCCCCCCCCCTCCCTTTTAAAAAAAAAAAAAAAAAAAGGTTATTTTATAATGTTCAGGAATTTAGTTTAGATAATGTATACCTGAATTATAATTTGAATTAGTAGAATATTCTAAAAAAAAGTATGCTATTGTAGCCAGGGAGGAGAGAGATAGGGAAAACCCTAAAATATGAAGTATTGCCGACCGGTTCTGCGCAGCAATCAGTATCCCGTGATGCCTCGCGCCGATCAGTTCTTTTGTGCGCTCTGACCGGTCCAAAGTTTCACCACTTATTTCTCAGACGACGAAATGACCACTTTTTTTTTGTTTACTTGTTTATCAAAATATATTTTTGAGTTAAAAAAAACAATGTTTTTGTCATTAGATTGTTTTCTGACTACTTCAAAACATATTCTTATTTTTGTCCTCCACTTGGATGTTGCTTTAAACTTGTTCTCAACTGTTTTCACTCCACCATTCTCAGATGGAAAAATAATGACCTATTATTTTGTATAACTGCTATAAAAAGAACTTTATTTTGTAAACTATGTGTTTATACAAAATAAAGTTCTTTTGCAAGCTAGTTCTTTCACTACTCCGAAAGAGATAATTTTTGTTATCTAGGTGAAAAGAAACAGGGGCAACTTATATCATAAAAAAATATTGTTTTTAAAAAAGAAGACCGACTTTAAAAAAAATGGTCTAAAAATAAAAAATAATTTTACAAAAGAGTTGAAAAAAAATGAATTCTTTAATGTCAATTTTATACTTATTACAATTTTTTTTAAATCGGCGCCAAAATGTATGTATGATTTTTGTAAATCGGCACCCACTTCAAAAAGTTGCAATAAGTATAAAATTGATATTAAATAATTCAATTTCTTTTCAACTCTTTCGTAAAAATATAAATTATTTTTTACTTTTTGGCGCAATTTTCTTAAAATCGCTTTTTCTTTGTTTGAAAAAAGCGTATTTTATGTTGTTGTTGTTGCTTATCCTCCATAGTCTGACGCAGTGGCGGGATTGGGTGCTAAAAGTGAGGCGGCAAGATCAGGGAGGGGGGAGAGAGTTGAAAGACACAAAAAAAAATTGGACACGGGCGACCTTAAACATTTTACATTTTTTCAAAAAAATAATTATGTTCCATTTCCGATAATCTTACAAAAAATTTATAACAAAAGAATATGTATATTAATCTAGAGAGAGAACAATTTAACTGTTCATTTACTTCAATATTGTAAATTGGATAGCTGAAAAATTATTAAATATATGCATATGTAACAAAACTTTTCACAATAGGCTAAAAAACAACCGTAGTTTTACTTTCAGTGGCTATTTAAACACTAGCTACAGAGACATAACACTTCAAATGACGGCCTAGCCTTGTTTAAGTATTTGCGATGGCCGATGGACACATTCACTTGTTGGGGTACGAATTTTTTCATTTTTTCCTGGTTATGGCAATGCAGTAAAACAATTGACTTAAATTTTATTTTTAAAAAGTGCTATACTAAAAAAGTGAGGGGCAACTTCCAAAACAAATGCTGGGGCAACATCCGAATAAAAAAGGGGGGGGGGGCATCCGCCCCCCCGAATCGCTGTCACTGGTCTGACGGAGTCAGACAAGATCCACGAGACCAGCGACTCTCAGAAAATCAAGCACAAGGAGAGGATCGCAGTGGATATCTCCCCTGGAGAGGCCCATGCATTCCAATATGTGCTCTGCAGAAGCCTGATGGTCGAGCCACTTAGTGCAGGTGGTGAAGACCTTCATGCCCTCAGAAAATAAGAGGCACTTGATGTGTGCGCTAGCAAGCCTAGAGAGAGCAGACCAGGAGCCTCTGTCACACGGGAGGTCTAGAGTCAGGCCTGGATTTTTACCCATATACCAATGATGGGCAGGGGGCTTTCTCCACTCAGCCGAAGATTCAGATTTTTCCCCTGAATAAAGTTCTAGGAAAGTCAAGGCGCAAGAGGAAGGGGTGCGTATTTTATTTTACCCTTTGTTGTTTTTAATTTTTGGGTTTCGCCCTCTGCTGTTGTTCATCAAGAAATTAGAGTTGTTGCTCCCATTTTTCCACTTCTCGGATCTGGTTTAATAAATACCGGTTAAGCAAAATTATATTGTCTCCACAATGTATATTGTAAAGTAATCCTAAGGGTGAAGGAAATGTCATTGTTGTACAATCTTTATTGAACAATAAAAATATATTCAAATCGGAGGAATTGTTTGAAATAAGTCCGGTTAATCGATATTTCCGGATAACCGATTATTTTTTACAGTTTTTGCCAAAGTAGACTTTTTTCTATTTTTAACAAAAAAAAAAAATTTTTAAATCAAACAATATTTTTTTTCTCAAATGGTCCGGTTAATAGAGAATTCCGGATAGTTAAATGCCTTATAACCGGATATTATTTTCAAGGTGCCGAAGTGAGACATCACTTATCCAACAAAAAAAATTATCCAAATATCTGAACTAGAACCGAAATCTCGCGCAAACATACATAAAAAAAAATACATAGCAGTCGAATTTATAACCTCTCTCCTTGGCGGTTTTAATTTAAAGATTTTGGCGGTTTTACTTAAAAGTTTTGGTTGGCATGCTTTTCAGTCGGTTAAAAAGAATATAAATGAAATACATTCTAACAGAGCAAAGGGATAAAACCAGAGAGTTGTAATATTAAATAAAGAGCGCCTTCAATACCAGATTCTCATAAGGCCGCGGTGTCAACATTGAAAAGAAAAAGCCACATCACGTGGTTATAGCGCTGCCACATTTGGCGTACAAACATCTGCAGGAGTTTCAAATTTGGCGCACTTTCTTCTATTTTGGTGATAAGGAGTTCTGTCCGTATTCAACTTTTTAACATATATGTACGTATTTACTTATTTTCAAACAATATGCGCTAAATATTTCCTCTTCATTAACGAAACGAAAATATTTTATTTGTGTTCAATACTCGAAGAAGCGAAACTCTTTATATTCTCAGGTTTTATTGTTCATATTTTTTATTGAAGTATACAAAATAACAATTGAAAGAACTTCGCTTATGGTAAATTTTGTACATAAAAACGTAATGCAATTATTTCAAAACTACAAAGGAAGAAAAATCTCCTTAATATATCTGTTAAACTCTCTTAAATTGTGCCACTCGTTCAAAAAAAAACTATATTTAAATACAAAATTAAACACAAAACCATATTACAATACTTCGATCTCGTTTAGTTCTTAAAGTCGCCAAGGCCTGCCAAGTAATATTGGCGCATGAATGAATTGGCATTTCCACATATCACGTGGTTTCAATGATGGACACACGGAAATCAGCATTTTTATTCCTCTATTTGTATCATTACTCTATGGAAATTAGAGTTGTTGCTCCCATTTTTCCACTTCTCGGAAATGGTTTAATAAATACAGGTTAAGCAAAATTATATTGTCTCCACAATGTATATTTAAAGCAATCCTAAGGGTGAATTAAATATCATTGTTGTACAATCTTTATTGAACAATGAAAATATATTCAAATCGGAGGAATTGTTTGAAATAAGTCCGGTTAATCGATATTTCCGGATAACCGATTATTTTTTACAGTTTTTGCCAAAGAAGACTTTTCTCTATTTAACAAAAAAATATTTTTTTAAATCGAACAATATTTTTTTTTAAATGGTCCGGTTAATAAAGAATCCCGGATTGCTAAATGCCTTACTACCGGATATTATTTTCAAAAAGTGCCGAATCTCCTATCCCAAAAAAATAAATAAAAATATCTTAATTAGAATCTTACGCAAACATACATTAAAAAAATACATAACAGTCGAATTGATAACCTCTTGGCGCGCGATTTGGCGGTTTTAATTTAAAGATTTTGGCGTTTTGGTTGGTGTGCTTTTCAGTCGGTTAAAAAGAACATAAATGCCATACATTCTTACAGAGCAAAGGCATAAAACAAGATAATTTAATTTGACACTCAAGCGTTCTGTAGTTTAAATAAACATTTAAAAATGCACAAACAGCGTTCTTTGAAAGAAAATGACTTTATTGACTTCGTGATATATCCAGACACACACAAAAGCTTAAAACAGAAAGTCAGACACACCAATATGAAAAAGGAGACACATCAGAGATTTATATAAACTTTCACAAATAACGAATTTTTTATTAAAAATTGCATCTTAAAATCGCCTTCCTCCCAGATGAGAGCATGTCCAATGATCCTTCAGATAAAGTTTCTAGATTATGGTACGGTCGCCAAGTTAAGCGCTTATCGAGCCAAAAAGGTACCTGTTTTACGAATAAAGTTCTTTTAGTCAAGTATTGAGATATTTTTTGTCAGTGGAATTTTCACAGAAATTTAAGATCGTCACTGATATTTCATGATTTTTTTCGAATTTCCAAATTGATGCCAGAATACATCTGACACGTCAAAATAAGATCATTTGGAACTATCTACTCAAATATTAACCTAGTAGGTTTCAAGAATTGAAAATATAAATATCGGTAATCAAAATGCACATACAATATATACCAAATACACTCAACTTCATAATGTTTTGGATTTTTCTCGACATTTATCGTACTTGTTGATCAATTGATATTTTTTACCAACGGCACAGCTTTATTATTGTTTGAAGACCACTAAACTTTATAAGAAGTGTAGGCTCATAGTAATATATAAATATAAAATAATACCCGATTAAAAATAAGGGGCATAATTTATTTTTATTAATATACATTTTAAACAAATTAGGATGGTTTTTTTTCTTCTTTTCAATAATAAAAACTTAATAAGTTTTACTAGCACATAGCCAACCTGTTTGAAAGATTACCCAAAATTGCCATTATCACAAACGTTTGGGTAAATATTAATATATACTATTAAAATAATGCCCACATATTTAAAATTAATTTTAATTATTAATTTTTCGAAAATTGTATTTGGTTTCCCATGAAATTATATGTTTTTCATGTTATATTTATACTTCTTGATAATACTAGGTTTAACAAGTACATAGCTGTCCTGTATGAAATACTGACACAAATGGCCACTCAAATAACATCAATTTGTATTAAAAATAAAGGAACTTGATTATTATTATTGACTGACACCTCGAAAAAATTTAGAAATCACATCACAGCTTTACCAGAAAACGAGAAATATTCCAGCATTCCCCAAATATCGATCAACAACCCTATCTCTAGTAAGATTACATCCCTTGGCGACAAACTCCACCAACTGGTGCCAAACTCGCACTGCATACTACATCCCCCGCTTCAGAGTATCTTCGAAATGTTCATCGAGTCCTTGAGCATGAAGTTGCGCAGGGCCCAGAGCGCGTTGAGTGCGTTCCCGTGGTTCTCCACGCTGTTCCCCAGCCAGTGGGTGGGGAGGCGGTGGGGGTCGGGGATGGAGGTTGTTTCTGGGGTGGCCTTGAGGTGAGAGTCCCAGTTGGAGATGTAGCGTGATTCAGCTTGAAGACCTTCTATGTACCTGGGGAAAGGAATACAGTGAGTAACTTTTAATGGTGCATGTTTGGATAGATTTATAGCAATGAGCAATCTACCAGGATTTGAAAATTTGATCAATACACTTTCTACGATGATACTGTTCATTGTTCTATGGGCACCCTGAATAACCATAGTCTAACAATTTGTGGCTAACACAGACATGTAGGTATAGATTTTCCATGGGAGGGATTCAACCCCCCCCCCCCCCCCCCCCGTCCCCCAAAAAAATTCACAACTCCCACCCTCACCCCCATTTTTTTAAAAACTTATTTATTTTTATTGAAGTACATAGGCAGATAAATATCGAAACAGCAACATCATTTAATTTTTATGGAATCATTACCAATATCAGACATTACCTATTTTTAAAATTAGTAAATATCACTCCTAATTAGGAATTAATTTAAATTTTTAGAACCCTTGTTTAGAATAATATGTGTTTGGAGCATCTTGGTTATACCGCCCAGTTTGACGATATTTTCCCTTTGTAGCATAAACCCAAATATTAAATAATGAAACACGATGACATCATGTTAGGCTTAGTTTGAGATAAAAATGACCTCGAAACATGTTTTTGACGCCTTTTGAAAACTATTTTCAGAGGTAAAAGACCATGGAAAATACCAGGCTTTCCCTTATGGTACTCAACAAGATATGCTGTACAAGAAATTGAATTCTTTCTAGTTTTCTAAGTATTTTTATGATTTTTACAGTAATTCGATTTTCAATTTTTTCTTCTTCTTGACTTTCAATGGGAGGGGTTTGAACCCCGTGAACCACCCCCTTACCTACGTGCCTGGGCTAACAAGTGTTATAATTATTCATTTATAAAATAATCTTTTTTTAAAAAAAAAAGGCAAACCGACTTAAGGGAAATGCGCTAAAAAGTAAAAAATAATTTTTAATATTACAACCAAGTTGAAAAAATTGAATTATTTAACATCAATTTTATACTTATTAAAACTTTTCGAAATAGGCGCCAAAATTTATGTATGACTTTTGTAAATTGGCATCAACTTCAAAAAGTTGTAATAAGTATAAAATTAATATTAAATAATTCAATTTTTTGAACTTGGTCGTAAAATTAAAAATAATTTTTTTACTTTTTAGCACATTTTCCTTTTTTTTAAAAAGATTATTTTATTTTTCCCTTTTTAGTTTTAAATTTAGCAGGGGCCTTCACCCCCTGTTATTATTCACCAAGAAATTCAAGTAGCAACTTGTGTTCAATCATGTATATTGTAAAACAATCCCTAGCAATGCCAATGAATGCTGGTTAAACGAAATGGCATTGTTGTACAACTTCTGTTAAACAATGAAAATAATTTGAAATTGGATAAATTGTTTAAAAAAAACTCAGGTTAATCGACATTTCCGGATATATAACAGCCGGATAACGGATTATTTTTTTCTGATTTTGTCTAAGTGAATTTTTCTCTATCCAACAAAAAACGAATTTTTGAAATCGGACAATATTTGTTTTTAAACGGTTTAGTTAACACTTTCACTGCCGATGTCTAAAAGGATGCAAGTTGACTATTGCCTTTTACGTGTTATTTTAAAGAATGTATCACGCGCCAGCGGCAGCGAACGCGTTAATTGAAAATTCCGGATAGTTAAATGACGGATAACTGGATATTTTTTTCAAATTGCTCCCAAGTGAAACATCCCCTATCCAACAAAAAATAAATTGTGTAAATATCTGAATTAGAACTGAAATCCTGCGCGAACATACATAAAAAAATACATTACGGTCAAATTGATAACCTCTCGACTTGGGCACGCGATTTGCTGGTTTTATTTTAAAATTTCTGGCGGTTTTGTTTTGGAGTTTTGGTTGGCACGCTGTTCAGTCGGTTAAAAAGTAACTTAATTATTTTTTTTTAAATGTAAGAAATAAAACTTTAGATTTCATGCAAGTCTACAGAAAGTAAACAATAACAAAACAGTAAACTTACTTTATGTACACATTGGAATGTAACAGCCGTTGTGTTCTCGGCGGTGCAGAGACAAATATTGGTTCCAGAGGTTTGGTGCCAGGATGTGTGGAACCATGACCTAAAATGCAATTAAAATGTGTTTAAAAGCATGTGTACAAAATAAACTGCAAATAGAAAAACATTCCTGGCAGCTGCTCAGATCACAACAAACATTTTTTTATACACTTTTATATAATTATCTGTTTCCAGCTGCTTTTGCAGTTGTATTGTTCAGTATTGTAGTTAAATTTAAACATGCTTCCTAATGTCCAAATCTTCTTGATACTTTGATTATTTACCTATTCACTAAACCAATATCAGCCATTACTGAATACTAATTTAATTAACAATAATAATTAGTTTTCATAAAACATTTTGTGCATGTACAAAATTACAAAAATTCCTACTAAAATGACGAAAAATTCTTATTATTTTTTTTTTTAATTCCTTTTCAGAACTATTTCTATAAACTATTGTTTCTAAAACTGGAGTTTGAATGCCTCACTCTGAATTCCCGATTCCTTCGTTGATCTTAAATAACTACGAAAAAGGTAGTTTCTGCAAAAGAAAAATAACCAATTTTATAATAATCTTAACCCTTTAGTGCATGATTTTTTCTTTTTTAATGAAATATTTTTTTCTTCATTTTTTCCCCTGGACCGCTGAAAAAATAAAACCCTAAGTGCCTATTTAATTAAATAATTAATTAAAACCGTTATGTAGCATATATGCAACATCATGTATAATTACTAAAATAATTTTCAAAAAGTATGAAAATATAGTTAAATACAATCTACACATCTCTGGTATTACATAGGATTTTTTGTAGAGCCATATTATACTTATAAGTAATAAACAATCTTCAAAAACTTCACCTTCACAAGCCAGTTTTTGAACAACAGATCCCGAAGCAAATGATTGGCTTTATCACAATCATTTTAGAAATATAAGGGATCTAGCGGCTGTTATAAGAACTAGGTACATGGTTCTCTATGTAACAATACTATAATAGTTAACAACTCAATAGATGCAACTAGCGGTCATTTTAAAGTTGTGTAGCATATATGCTACACTATGCACTGAAGGGTTAAGCAGGGTCAACCAATTTCCTTAACTATTCCTGACTTTCCATACATGAAAAAAATCCAACAATGGTAGAAAGCGATTTGTACTACTACACACAACAATTACTAATCACACATTCCACTAACAATGCAAACACATTTAACAATACACATATTCCACTACCAGACTCATTCGAATCGTCCCCAAAAGAACGTTAAAGCAAGGGATTGGGCCTTACCTTGCCTGGGTGGTGTGCTGAAAGAGTAGTTTGACATTCCATGGAAAAATGGGGAAGGGGGACCACCGTTAAAAGATGCATTTTTAAAGGTGGTTGGGAAGTGCTGGTCTGCAATAAAAGAGGCATGCAACAAAACAAATGACATGCAGCACAAAAATAACAATGGGAATGAGTAATACATATCAATACACGCAATACTTTGACATGCACATTTAAGTAAAGTGTGTTGAATATCAGTTTTAGTAAGTTTGTTTAACGTGAATATAGCCTAACATATGGGATTTCAATGGTTTTGAAAATAAGCCAATATATTTCAAGAAAGTAATAATACAGTGTTCACTCTAGGCGTTTTTTGATGGGCGGACCGCTCTGCCCACCCTTTTTTCATCTCGATGGCGTGCCCATGCCCCTTTTTTAAAAATGCTGCCCCTCTAGCCCTTTTTAGTCAAGCACAAGCGTCCTTGCTTACCTAGCTGTCTTTAAAAAAGGCATCGATTTAAAAAAAAGGTTTGTAAATTGGAATTAAGTGAATTATGACAGTAGAAAAACAAACTCCTTTTAAATATGCGTTGTACAATCGTGATGATTCCGCTGTTATTTTGAGCATGGGACATTCCACGTATCCTATTGGTTGCCTGTACCCGCATATGAAATGCAATATTTTTTTTTAACATGAAGGTGGTTTGGTTACAATATTAGGCCTTTTATTACCGAATTTTAAATTTAAGTAGTCATTTCATCAGTTTTGTAAGGGGTCTGATTAGGGCTACTTACAGATTTGGTTTTTAGTGAAAACATTAATTTTTAAGCATCAAATTTTTAATTTTTAATAGTATCTTCATAAAGAGACACCAATTTTGTACGGGTCTTTCTTTCAAAATAAGCCCCGAATCGTCACCAATATGCAGCTCTTGCGCAATATTAATCAACAAACCCAAACCTTTTTTTTTTGGTCACGGGTACGATATATCAACAGGTGGAAACATACATCTCAAACTTTTTTTTTAAAAAGTGCCCTTTTAAAAACAAGAAGTGCCTTTTAAAAAACGGGGTGCCCTTTTGCAGCCAACAGCGCCCTGCCCTTTTTTATTTCTACAGTGAACATTGAATAATACAAACTAATTATAAATATTCAACAGATAGTGTGGTCACTAAAATCAAGACTAAAAAAAAGTTCTATGAATTTTCAATCATTCAAGATGATTTAAATTTTTTTAAAAAAGACAAAAGGCTATCGGGACACAGCAGAGTGGGGTACGTGAAACGTCTAGTGTGTGCTGCAGAGGGTATACAGGTACTTAACAAACTAAACACATAAGCTTTAAAACTCCTGATAAACACCGGTTTGAATTAGATGGATTATACTTTCGTCAAACACGACCACTTCTATTAAAATCACATACTGTAAAGCAAGGCTTCTGTGAAAATAAATGTGTGGCTAAATTTAGCTCCAAATGCGTTTTGTGTAACACGACAATAGTGCCATATGTGTGACCGCGCTGCATACTTCCTTTACACACGGTTTTAACAAGCAATATCCTATTAACGAAACTGAAAGACATTTTACGTCAACAAAAACCTCATAAAACTCTACAAATAATTTTGAATAACTACTAACACATCTAGGTTTTCATCTTCCATGTAGAAGTATTGTAAAGAAATAAAATTACAAAATATAGCATGTCATAAAAATCTAGATTCATGGGAATATTATTAGAGATAAAGCAATGGAGCCATAATGCAAGCATACAATAAAAATCTGTTAAATACAATAAGTATGACAAGAACACCTGATCAGTTTAGCATTGACAAAATATTGCAAACGAAAAGGCAATACAGCTTTAAAAGTTCAACACATAAGCAAGAATCATAAACAGCCAATGAAATACAAGCAAAGCGAATGGCCAAACTTTTATTGCAAAACACAAAGCGGAATGCATAGATAAAGGCTACTGAAATGTCTTATAAAATTTAATTTAAGTAAGTCAAAATGGCACACAAAAAAAATTAGCACTGTTTTTGCTGACATAAATATATTTTTATAAAGTTAACATGTTTAAATGCAATTGAAAAAGAAGTCTTCCAAAATTAAATATCTTAATTGGAACCCTCTAAGAATGAGATCGAATTCTTATTAAGATGTTGTTGTACAAAATAAATCATAGTTATTATAAAACTGTTCTCATCAGAGACAGACAAAAAAGTGTCAATATATAATTATTTTTTTACATACATTGCAAATTATTGTAATATTTTTCTTAAATTTGTAAAAAAAAATCATAAATATTTATTTTCTTATTAACAGCATGTGAATGAAAAAAATCATTTTAAGCCAACCTTTAACCTTTATAAATATAGCCTTTTTAAACATAATTTCCCCTTTCCTTAATACTAAATTTGAGAATATTTTAACATTGTTGCCACTGAAAATTAAGATGAAAATTCACTGACTTTTCCAGGTTTTCTAGAAGGTTTTAAAAAATTCCAGAAGAAAAAATATGAAAAATTACGGATTTGTTTTAAAGATAAATGTTGAGAACCGTAAAAAGGAAGTGCTTGCAAATAATAACCTATCAAAGTATTAAGAAACCTAAGAAATTATCATTTTTACCAATTTATATTTTTGTTACGGAAAGAAAATTCCATTGATGGTGAGGAAAACAATTTGGTAAGGCATCTTATTCTAATTTTTTTTGACAAATTCCCTGACTTTTCCAGAAAAGTTGAGAAATTGTTCATTTTCTCTGACAATTCCAGGCTTTCCCTGTTTTCCAGGTGCGTGGGAACCCTGTTTAATGTCATCATTTTAGATTGCATTTCACAATTACACAACAATATATTCTAAACTTGCACGAGCAAAATATGTTTTCTAATTACCAGAATGATAGCAAACTAAAGAGTTAAACTAACAAGTCTATTATAAATAAAGCAAATTTGAAGCCAAGGTTATAAAACAAATGATCCTAAATGTAAATATAAAAAAAAACATTTGAAATATTTGTATAAATGATATTTAATAAAATACAAAATCTTAACTTACTAGAATTGCTTGTAGCACCAAGAATGCTATTTGCTGCACTGCGTTTTGATGGAGTGTAATTTCTGTAATATACACACATGTATTATGAAAACTTTGAACTAATTTTATATACATCATATATTATGAACACTTATTTGAATATTGTGGAGATCAACAAAATCTATTATATGTCCAGTGTTCATTCTAGAAATAAAAAGGGACAGGGCGTTGTTGGTAGTAAAAGGGCACCCTGTTTTTGAAAAGGCACTTCTTGTTTTTAAAAGGGCACTTTAAAAAAAAAGTTTCGTGTGGGCGTGGCCACACATTGACACAACGAACCTGTGACCAAACAAAAAAAGTCCAGATTTGTTGATTGACATTGAGCTAGAGCTGCATATTGGGCTATGGTTGACGATTCCAGGACTATCTCGAAGGAAAGACCCGTACAAAATTAACTTTCTTTATGAAAATATTAATTAAAATACAAAAATAAATGTATTCCCTAAAAACCTATGAGGGCGCTATTGAGATAAAAAAAGGGCGGGCAGGGCAGACAGCCCTTCAAAAAACGGCTAGAGTGAACACTGATATGTCAAAGTTTTATTAAAAACTAATGATAAATTTGCTTTAAAAAAATGTCTGCAACATTCTTTTTTTTATTATTAAGTATTCCTTCCTATGTTGAAGATATAAATTTTCCAAAAACTGAATTACATTATAAACAATATTTTATGATTTTATTTTTAAAGCCACAACTTTACTTCAAATTAACTACACTGCTAGGAAAATTATAGATTTACAAGGAAATATCTGAACTCGGAAGGTTAAATTGATTTCATTCAAATTATGCTTACTTATTCCGATGTTCTGGTAGAACGCTCTTTGAAGATGTTTTCAAATGCACTTCTTTCACATGGCGGATAAGGCGAGCAACATTTGGGAAAGGTCTGGAAGTAAAAAGAATGCACTTATCATAATCTGCAACAATATCTACTAAAGCTATATTTAGTGTTTGTTGTAATAACACAAAGATAGTTATGACAAAATCTAACTTACGGAATATTCTTCTTTATTCGCTGGCAATTATGCCACAGACACTGGATTTCACTTTCTGTAAATAAAAAACAGAATATTTTTTTATTGGTAAATGTTAGATTGTTCAGCTATGAGGTTGATATCATACACACTTATTAAAAAAATGAACAAAGCTTTGAACAAGGGGATATACAAATATCTAGTAATCCATATAGGGTAAATCCATCAATTACCGATCAGTTAAAATCAATATCCGAACAGTGCTAAACGTACGACTACTAAACTCGACTGTAAAATGAAATATACCTAAATTTTTAAAGCCTTTGAGAAACATTGATTAAAAGGACTTCTTAAAAAAAAATATGCTTTTAGCTTGAAAAATTTTTTTAAACGGTAAAAGTTTTATTTTAAAAACAGGATTTTATTTTTATGTATTACTTCCCCCAAAAAACTTTTCAACTTTATTTAAGTGCAGTTCACTAAAAGTTCTGTATAAAAGAGCCCTAAATTCGGAATTTACAGGGTGGGTACAACATTCTGGAAAAAAAGTTCCCTGATTTCCATGATGGTGTCACAAAAATTTCCCTGATTTTACAATGACATTAGGAAGTGTTGCAATACATGCTTTGTATAGATAAAAAGTATCCACACTACAACGTTCCAATAAATATATTGCATTATAAATGAAAAATTATATGCAATACTTATTAACAGTTAAAAGAATAATTTATGGATACAACACAAATTACGCAATTTCAAGAGCAATAATAGTAATTATACATGATCTCTGGAAGCAGATAATGCAAAAATAGCAAGCAAGTCAAGTTTGGCAAAAAAAATATATATTTTGTACATAATTTTAAATATTTTATATGCTTAATATTTCTTATTCCAATCTTCAATAAATCACATTTTCATCAGCTCCTCCCTCACATGTTGCTTAGAATTCAAGGTCCAATGCACTTTTCTGCTCCCTCCAGCAGTGGTTCACGTTTTTACAAAAATAAAACTGAAAATACGAAAATGCGCATAACCATACTTTTTTTAACAATTCTTTTTCAGAACTAAAAGGAAATATTAACAACTAAATTACCCAGAATAGAGGGCATAATAGACGATAACTGCCGTTTAAATGATCCAAATTTAAAATTTTCCCTGATTTTTTTTGAAATTTTGAAAATTTCCCTGATATTTCCAGAATAAAAAATTTCCATGGTAATTCCCTGATTTCCAGGTTATGTTCCCACCCTGAATTTAAATCTTACTACACAGTCAATGAATAACATTAATATACATTGAGATATCACTACTAAACTGCAGATGTTCACTCACTTTCCATACCCCTGTTCTTGAATGTCAGCTGTATGTGCCCATTGGGCTCGAGCGCCAGATGTTCAATGAGGTCTCCCTGGTCCTCAAACTGGTGGTCGCAGCTGTCCCAGAGGCACTCAAACAGCAGGTTGTCATTGCGGTCGGAAGTGGAGCCCTGCGTGGAACCTGCAGGGGACTGGGGCATCATACTGCCCTCACTCAGCAGAAGCGCCTGCGTCTCCTCGTTCTGCTTCTGGGCACGCTCCTCGTAGTCAGTCTTGCGCAGGATAGGCAGATTGCGCCACTGGGGAAAGAAGCATTGGGTATTTGTATTTTACTTGAATTTTAAGATTTTCTTAAGGATATGAACTATTAGCAATAAAATGGGTCTAACAGTTTCAGGAAGTGAAAATGAACTTTTTGGGGTAGTTAAAGTAAAAGTGAGATATATCGATCCTTTGAAACTTTATAAGAGGTTTGAATTTGGAGATGGCATCCTATAGTATTTTAAATTGTAAAACCATCATTTTCATCACATCTGCTATAGTTCGAGAACAGATATCTCACACAATGTTTTGATTTTTATTCAGGGTTGGTATATATTTTCTGAAAATAAAAATAAGGAGTTCCTAAGAACTTTTCAGAGATTGTAAATTCAATTTATAAGGACCTTACTTTTAAAGCAACATTTGTATTAATTTTTAACAAAAAGTGAACTCTAAAGTCACAAATAGGCTCTTTAGTAAAAGAAATTTTTAGAAAATTTAAATAAATGAATATAAGAGGAAAATATCTGCAATCAGTTAAAAACTATCTGTTACAAAAAAGCCATGGATCTTCTACTCGGACACAAAGTTGTGTTCACATTGGCATCAAACACTTTTAATAGAGTTTTTTTTTTAAATGATAGCTGTTTCAAGGACTTTTCAAGTGCTTTATCTGGGCCCTTATGAACATGAAACATAATAAGGAATTTCTAAAGACTTTTAAAGACCATACGACAGAAAGAGCTATGATCTTCCTTTTTATTCATCCTTTTCTTTTCTCTCCCTAAAGGAATAATGAGATAAATCAGATTTAATGGCGAGCAAAAATCTCAAAATCCTAACAATTAATCAAAACCATATGAACCCAGTTATTTTGTAACTAATACACTTTACATTATTTTTCAGTTTATTAAAAATGTCTGTTGATTAGTTTCACAAAAATAAAAAAATGGTTTAAATTCTCTACTTTATTTTAATGCAACAGTTTACGAAGAGAAACAAGCAAAACAAATACCTACCTCTGTACCAATAAGGCGACTGATGTCTCCAAAAGACCTATCAGGGTTTGCTGCTATGACCGATCTTCTGACCTCACTTGCAAAAAGAATGTAGCCGGTCACGATTCGCTTGGAGTTCTTCTAAAAGGGACGTACACGCACATCATACAACGCTCTTGCAATACAAAGCACAATCAAACAAACAGAACACAGAAGTTTTTGTTCGATAGCATGTGAAAAGTGTATAACTTATAAGCAATCACTGTGTATAAGAAAGTATCGGGAAGAGTGTAAAGCAGATACCTTTTTTGCAGATGATAAAATCGGAGTAGCGATGTCCTGCTCTGACGCAGCCATGGGAGTCGACACGTCATTGGATTCCTCGTTGTCGGTTTCCATGGCCGGCCTGCTCATCAGAGGGGACAGTTCCTACAAAGAAGAGGACACTTAAGTATATATTTTTAAAATATATTTCTACCCAATCTCCTCTGATGTTGTGTGTTTTAATTATTTAATTACACGAAACTGTAACCTCAAGCATACAGACATGAGAGAAGGTATCACGAGCTACTTGAAGAAGTTCTAAAAGCAGAATTGAATTTTGCCATCAATGACTAGGGTTAACTTCTAAACTGGTAAATTTGCCACATACAAGATTATTTGTGTGAACGCTGTTTCCTATTTACCCAACAGATAAATTTTCTGAAACTTATTATTGATTAATTTTATATTGGACGCATTAGCATTTAAAATAGGTCATTTGGCTGTGCCGATAGTAGCAGCACATTTTTTGAAATTTAATATGACTGCATATAATTTTATCTCTGTTAGCATGAACACTCTAAGTAAAAGTTATTTTAAGAACACGCAACAGATTATAATTATTTAAATTTTTATTTAAAATATTAAAAGGTTACAATTAAGAACGTGTTTAGTAAATTATAGCAGAAAACATCAGTGGCTAGTGACCAGAGCTCAGTTCAAAGTTTCCATCTTCCAAAACCTTCTTATATACAAAAAGGCAAAATTGCATAACACTGGCTCTAGGTGCATTCTCTAGTTGGAAGTGTTGCTTGGTTTGTTTAGTGCTGCCTTGTTTGGTTTGCTTGAGGCAGATTCGACAGAAAGGATCGCCAGGTTTGTTTAGAGCTGGGTCACTTGGTTTATTTGAACAGGATCCGAAAGGAAGAGTTCGTCATTGTCATATTTATTAGTAACATTTTATTTTAGAGGTATCTTATGCTAGACTAACATGTTATAAACTCTTAATTTTTTTTGTAAGCAAACCTTACCTTATGATGCTTTTAAGAACTACAAAGTGCAATGTGAACCGGTAAAATGTTATAAGTTGAATGACTGCTATTGTTACTTAGATTTTTAAGAATTGTTTGAAAACACAAGAATTGTCATTAGGATGAAAATCGCCTGTGGATGTTATATGCGAGTTTCAAGAAGTTGTGCACAATTTTCCTTACAGATGAGCTACATTTCCTGAATATTACATATTTTTTTATGTATGGTACAATAATTTAGCAAGGCTGATGCACTTAACTGAAATATAGACTAACATAACAGAAGAAGAAAAAGACCATGCAGGCATGCCAACTACTCACAGAAGTGCTCGGTCCTAATAACTGCTTCTTGGGTACAACTACAGGCGCATGTATAACTTCAGTCTGAAAAGAGGAGTGGAGAAAACACATGCAAAGGTGCTTTTAAACACGGAAAACACATGCACATTCACAGTGGGACAAACGGACACAACACAAACAGGTGGTAACATCACATGCAAAAACTATCAGTGCAGTAAGGGAATTTATATAAGATATTTTTTTATATAAAGTAATAATGATTTAAATTATAAGAAAAGAGACATGCATAAAACAGTCAGATAATGTGTTTTTCATGAGCAGGTTATATGTTATATAAAATACAAATGCAACGTTAAAATACGCAATAAAAGTCCGTATAATCCGGACATGTTTCGGGAGATACATCACCCTTCATCAGCGGAAAATGCAAAGTCTGTGTGTAATGAAATATAAATAAAACCCAAGAAATCTAAATTATTGCCAAAGATTAAAAAACTATTACAATCGATTGGAGTTAACTATTGTGTGACAACAAGCGGGAAATACTGGGACCGCAAACGTTTCATTGACAACCAAATCAATATTGCTAAAAATATGAAACGCCTCCAGGAAGTCAAGTTTCAACTGGAGATTTAAGTTTGCAGATTAAATGTGAGTTAGAAAAATTAAATATATAACCATGTTCCCAAGAGTGCTTGGCAATGGAGGACTTCTTTATTTCTTGTTTAACAGTATGTGCTTGGTGCTCCTTGATACGAAATCTTAATGCTCTCTTTGTTTGACCAATATATGACATGCCACATTGACATGAAGGTTATATGTTCTTGCTCTTAAAATTGGAGTCAAAAGTATAACAGATAATTTTTATAAATGTTTTCACACTGAGAAATATGGGTGAAAAAAAATGACATTTTAACATATAAATATACCCACGTTTGAATAAAGTAGATGTTAATGTCAATTAAGTAAAGAAATATCATGAAAATGTACTTTTTTTTAGAGAATTTTAACGTTAGTTTAAATTACATCATCATTGTTTTCAAATATAAGTCTGCTTATTATATGCTCTGCTATAAAAAAATTATTAGCTTGATAATGCATATGCAGCTTTGATTGGATAGTTTTAAGACAAAAATGACAGGTAAAACCTTTACCTTGGTAAAAAAATACCAAGCTCAGGGGTGCTGCATACAACTTTATTTAAAATATTTAAAGTCACAAACGGAAAAATGTTTTTTGTTATTTTTCTACTTTGAAGCAAGTTGGGATATGGGATTTTAAAAGTCGGAAGTGGTAAGTTTAAAAGTTTAATTAACGTTAATGAGGGTGGCAACAAAATCCCTGAAAATAAGTTCCCTGATTTCCATGATGATGTCACAAAAATCTCCCTGATTTTACAATTACATTAAGAAATGTTTCAATACATGCTTTGAATAGAAACAATGTATCCACACTACAACACTTATGAGTAATACATACAGTTAAAATTATAAATTACGGATACAACACACAAAATCATACAAGTGCGACAGGTATAATAGTAATTAAACATGTTCTATGGAAGCAGATAATTAAAAAAAAAGCAGTGAAATACTAGAGTTATATCTTCTGTATAGCTCGAAGAGCATTCCACCAAGGGCATGCTTTTCATTATTATTATTTTTCAGAATTAACAAGAAATACTTATCAACAACTAAAGTATGCAGAACAGACATCCAAATTTGAAATATTCCCTGATAATTTTCCTTGACGCTTCCAGAATTAAAAAATTTCATGGTAATTCCCCGATATCCAGGTTGCCACTTGGATTAATGTATTGGAGACTAATTAAACAAAATACTAGCATTGGCTTTTCTATAAGGTTAATAAATACTGTATTCTTTACTTATATATTTTAAATATGTCACAAGATACAATCCATTCAAACTATTTGTGTACTCTAGTAAATACGACGAAGCAATATTAAAAAAAGTTTTGAATTCAACTTCAATATATAATTTAAAAACAAAAGCATTAAATTCCAGCTAAAACTGTAAAGATATACTTTAAATAATAGATAATCAAAACAACTGTGAAAGCTATAAGAAAAGGTAGATTCAAGTACAATCAAGCACTTAGTGTGTTTTACCAGTTACAAAGCATAAATAGAAAGTTTTACATAAAATGGTTCAATAAAATCTTACCTTTACTGGATTTATAGGTTTACGGAAGAAATAAAATTCGTCATCCGTAACATTAGACGTTAAAGGAATTTTCTGAAAATTAAACAAGAACTTTGTAAAATATATAACTGCATTATAATTAACAAGGAAAATCAAAATAGATTTCTGTACAATATCACATTACACAAACATTATATTTAATGAAATAGATTTAAACTGTGAAGTAATTTAAACATTTTGAAGTATTTTATTAAGAAAATTTACAAAACAGCTTATAAAAGAAGTCTTGATTTGTTTGGTTAATAAACGTCACACTAGAGCTGCATAGTGGGTTATTGACGACGGTTCGGGGACTATCTCAAAGGAAATACATGCCTAATATTTTTAAACCATGGTCAGATGACAAGGACAGCACCTGAGTTGGCACCCACGCCTTCAATAGGCGTTAGGACCCCGATCAGATTTATTGTGCACCAATCCCGTATACACGTTGATAATTTTTATGGATGTTTTGGACGACTTTTCTAGTATTTTGTAGCAAAGTTGGCAACCCTCCGATCACAAGATCACTTTTTTTTTACTTTTCTTTGTCATGTTCATCGAACAGGATCAAACTAGGAATCCTCTGATTTCCAGCTGATGCTTTTATCCGCTGCGCCACGCAGGCCCAAAAAGTCTTGAAATATTTGTTTATAAATAATTATTTTTACTTAAAATAATAGCTTAACTTTTAAATTAGAAAAGAACTAGAAATAATTAAATACTTAAAACGATAAGAAAAATGTACAGCACAGCTATTAATTTCATTAAAATTTTAAAAGTTGCATTGACTTCTAAGAATGTTGCCATCAAAATATAAAATTTAAATCTTACCCTCAAACCCTTTGTCAGCCTTCGGATTTGCCTTTCTGCTTCCAGGTAGCGAGACTCGCAAATATATATATCTTGTTCAGGGATTTCAGTTGGTCTTTCTAAAAAATAACATTAATTCATTCATTTTGTTATTTGGAACCATCATAAATCTTACAACTTTCTAGTTTATCACCTTCTTTAGATCCCGTATATCATGAACCATTTCTTACAATTTTAATTCGACAGCCACAACTTTACACTTGAACTATCAAAATCTAATGCTCCAATTTGACTCAGCGAAGAAAATGTTCATTCCAACAAAAGAAATTATTACAATGATTTATAATATAAAAATACTGAGTTTCCGTAGTTTTAAATCAATATAGAATGTTATTCTATAATAATGGTGAAAACAAACCTACAGAATCGAAATTTTGCTTATCTGTCAGAGGTTTAAAGAGTTTCCAGAGTATAAACAGGAAAAATTCCAAAAAGTTAACCATGACTTTCAAAAACATAAAAATAAAATAAACTTTTAAAGATATTCAAAGACTATTGAAACCAAGATATACTTCATTAAAGGTTGCAAAACACTTTATAACTGAACTCAGCCTAAACTTGCACAGTTTGGAACAAATCCTTTCAAATGCCTTCAGTGGCGGCTTGTGAACTACAGCACGTACAGCCGGGCTGCATCTAATTTTATTAGTTTATTTTAAAACTAAAATTATATACTTTATTAATTTTCTTAAATGAAGATGAAATTTCAACGGTAAGTAAAAAAAAATCTCTGATAAATAGCAAACCTGTTGCCATAATGCACAAATTCAGGAGGGGGGGAAAACTCCATTCAATCAAAACTGCAACCGAAAAGCGAAGTTCGAAATCGGCTGCATCGTTGCCATGGCAACCTTAAGTAGCATGAATTCCCCTACACGCTAAAATGGAGGATACGACGATAAAAATGCAGCCAAAAAGGATTTTTTCAACTCTGCTGTACTTGGGATTTCGATTAAATGATTGGTTCATGCTGAATCAGCGGGACAAGTGGGAATAAACAAGAATTTCGAAGAATCTCGAAATAGTTTTCGATAAGTTTACACATGTGTTGTTGTTTCTTTACTTAAATTAATATTAAAACTGACTGATTCGCAAGTTTAAAAGAAAGGAGGATTGATTTAATTTTTAAAAAATAAGTAAGTGTTTTCTATTTTTTCCACATCTTTCAAAAAAAGTTGAAAGGAAACTTTGATTTGAGTAATAAATTTTAAAGAATGCCCGTTCATGTGTGATTGCGGAAAGTGTGAGAGAGTTACACGATTCCGGCTGCACTAAAATTTTCGACCACGGGCCGCCACTGAATGCCTTTAATTACTTACTTGTACAGTAGTCTTTGAATTCCAGAACAGCACAATGACCTATGACACTCAGCAGGGGATTCGTGTCCTCGATTGAACTGAGGAACACCTCTTGGTGAAAGAACAGCCTCGTTGGAGGGTGCTGGACTTCCTGGGGTGTGACAAACCATGGACCGTGGTAAAATGCATTGCCCCTGAAAATAATTGGATTTTCAGAAAATTAACAATTTAACATGAATTTCAGTAAATTTTATATATTATTTCTGCTTTATAAAATTTTTTACACTGGGAACATTTTTAAAAAACTAAAATAAGTTCTGAAATTTTTAAGGACAAAAAAAAATGTGAAGATTTTTCAATTCATTCAAATAAAAAAAAATGTGAAATGGAAAGTGCATTAAATAAATGCGGACACTGTATCTAAGATATGTATGTAATGCATACGGAATATGATTACTGTTGCTTTTGTTGGCAGTAAGATGTTTAAAAGGGACGGTATATTGAAAGTTTTAAGTTTGACTTTGTCAGAAATGATGGTTTTGTAGTGCCATGATTGCTGTGAATAAATAAATTTTTGTTTAAAAGTTTGTAGTTTTTATTTCTCAGAAAATAACTAAGCTTTGATCAATTTGCCTTACAAAAAATATTCTCTCTTTAATAAAAAGATAAAACATTGTTATAAATTCCAAAAAAAATTCACCTTTTTAATGTACTTATTCCTTTTTTAACTTAAAACTGATAGAAGAAATTCTAAATGATTTCTATAAAAAAAAATTTTAATGTAAAAAGAAATACTAAGGAACGTTTAGGTTTATAAAAAAATTATGAAAAATTGAGTTTCGAGAAAGCACATTTAAAAGTAAGGAACATGTAACCACATCCAGGTCTTACAGATTTATTATTTACAGTATTAATTATGTAAATGATGAAACCCATCAAAAAATCAGTACGCCATATTTGAAATATAAAAGAATACATACAAAACAAGTCATGTAAGTAATATTACAGCAAATATAAGAAACAACATATAATATCAAGCAGATTACTTCCAAAGAAAAAAATATGTTTTTAAATACATTTTTGTCATTTTCAGGGGAATATGACAAGACCATTCAACTTTTATTTATGACACATTTGATCTATATTATTAAATCAAATATATCATTTATATTTTAAAAAGCAAAATTTTATAACTTTTTGTTAATATGTCTGATGTACAATTAAAAAATTTATTATATATACAGACAACTCTCGTTATCTCGAACTCGAAGGGAAGTGTATAAAAATTCGAGATATCAAAAATTCGAGTTATCGAAAATCCTATAAAAAAAGCTGTTTTGGTAAAAATAAATACTAGTATACTTACACGACTTTATTTAACATATCTATCCAAAATAGTTTGGTGAGTATTTCTATTTTTTTCGAAATCATTTATATTTTCCAAATGCACGATTGCTTGAAATGTCTCCGATGTTTTCCTTTCCGGCCTCGATTCAATGAATGCACGCATAGTTTTTATAGAAGATAGAGCCTCTTACAAAGTTATCTTTGAAGGAGGTTAGCATTCTTCTTCTGAGAGCGATCTCTCATCAAATGCTGCTATAGAGAGTGCATTGCCTGAACAAAAATGAGAAGGGGTCAAGTGTCGTCTTCATATTTTAAGTGAGTTGCTTTCTGGACGGTCGGTAATGTTCCAAGAAAGTGACTCCCACTTTACCGAAAACGCCAGCTGGATTGAGGGACGATAAATTATTAACCTTCCTTGTTGGACTGACTCTGTGTTAAAGAGGAGGGGATCCAGCTCAGGGAATCCAGTCTGGCGACATTCAAACAAAAGGGTAAGGCACAGGTAGGAATACATTGTAAGTATACCCTTTCAATAACGCACAATAAGAAAGAAAACTGATAAAGAAGAACGTGGCAATTACATATATGCTAAGGGTTCTTCAAAATCCGTAGTTTTGAGAGGAAAACAAAATTTTGAGTTGTGAGGAAACTTCGAGTTATCGAAAATAACGACGAAAAACTTCGAATTAAAGAGATAAAATTACATTAAATTAGTAGTGAAAATCGATTTTTTTCGAGATACCAAAAAATTCGAGTTATCGAGAGTCTACTGTATTACCTTAAAAAGATTAAGCACATGACCAATGAAACTAAAATCTACAAACTTACATTTTGTCAATCCAAATCCTGTCAATTCTTCCAATGAGAGATTTGTTGTGTTCGGTTCGAACGTAACAGCAGTCGCCTGGTAAAATTTATTTTCAATATTTAATTATACAAATAGATGACTTCTAAAAATAAATTTAAAAATCAGTGACATAAATACCTAGTTTGTAAGTTCCAGATGGAATGGTGTATTGCTCATAATAAACAGCACCCTCTTCAGGATTTTGAACCTCACAAACCAAATTCTGTAAAAAAAAAAATATATTTTTAACGATTATTAAAATAAAAACTTTGATGCATAGATAAAATAATTGCTCTAAAAAAAAAAAAAAAGACTTTAAGGAAAATGCGCTACACAATAAAAAATAATTTTTAATTTTACGACCGAGTTGAAAAATTTGAATTATTTTATATCAATTTTATACTTATTAAAACTTTTTGAAATTGGCGCCAAAATTTAGGTATGATTTTTGTCAATTGGCACCACCTTCAAAAAGTTGTAATAAATATAAAATTCCTATTAAATAATTCAATTTCTTCAACTCTTTCGTAAAAAATTATATTTTACTTTTTAGCGCATTTTCCTTAAAATAGGTTTTCCTTTTTGTTAGAAAGATTATTTTATTTTTCCCTTTTTAGTTTTTAATTTAGAAAGGGGCTTTGCCCCCTATTATTATTCACCAAGAAATAAACTCTTGTTCATAGACATTTCTAGATATATAACAGCCGGATAATAAATTATTTTTTGCAGCTTTTTCTCTATCTAACAAAAAAAGAATTTTCAAAATCGGACAATTTTTTCAAACGGTCCAGTTAATTGAGTATTCCGGATAATTAAGTGCTGGATAACCAGATATTTTTTTCAACATCCCCTATTCAACCAAAAAAATTGTCCAAATATCAAAATTAAAGCTGAAATCTTGTGTGAACATAGATAAAAAAAACATTTTTAAAATACATAACAGTTGAATTGATAATCTCTCTCCTTGGTGCTTTTAATTTAAAGTTTCTGGCAGTTTAATTTTGTAGTTTTGGTTGGCATGCTGTTCAGTCAGTTAAAAATACTAAAAATATTTCTAATTTAGGAAGATATATCTACCATAAACCACACCTTCATGGCCTTGAGGATCAGCTCAAAGCCAAGATAATTTGTCCTGTGATCTTCTGTTTTTTCTACAATGGATCCAAATATATATTTTTTTTTTAAAGACAATATTTTTCAAATCTAATGATCTAAGATTAAACTTAAAAGCAATCTCTTCAATCATTTTTTTTTTTTAAATTATAAACAAAAAACGGGTACTGGAAAATTATTTAAATTTTCAAGTTTTGAAAGCAACATTATAATTGTTAGTCTCTTGAGTTTGAACTGGTTAAAATTTTATTTGGATATATTTAAGTAAAATGGAACCCCAATAAAAGCGCAGTATTGTATAAATATTGCACAAATATTCTATACAAGTTGGTAGAAATACAATAGAAAACATCAAAAAATTAAATTTAAATATGCATGTAATTAGTGTTCACTCTAGGTTTTTTTGGGCGGTCTGCCCTTTTTAAAATCTTGATAGCGCCCTTATGCCTTTTTGGGGAAAATGCCGCCCTCTTTTGAAAAAATTCCTTCCATTTGCACTTTTCAGTCAAGTACAAGTGTCCTTGCTCTCTTTCTTTTTTATTCAAGCACAAACGTCTTTGCTCCCCTAACTGTCTTTGAAAAGAGCCATTGATCTTAAGGTTTTAAGTGTAAATCGGAATTAAATTAATTAAGACAGAAGAAAAAAAACTTCTTTTTAACTGCACTAGTTGCGCATTCGCAATGAATATGCAGTAATTTCAAGCAAAGGACATCCCAATGTGTTAACGGTTGGAGTCGTCCACTCCAAACTTTTTTGGAAGTGCCCTTTTAAAAACAAGAAGTGCCCTTTTCCTGCCAACTGCGCCCTGCCCTTTCTTATTTTTAGAGTGAACACTGATGTAATAGATACACAATCTGTTTGAACCATAACTTACAGGTTTTGGTTTTACAACGACATCCAGGTCTGGTTCGTCATCGTTACTGTCATCCGTGGGTTTTTCAAAACCATCTTTGAACATGGACGGAACTCGGATTGCATCGACTTGTTCTTCTCTGGCAACTATGTGGACATGATCATTCGCCATGAAATTCCAGATCTGGAAGCAAATGAACAATAATGAAACAAACGATTTATGAAAATTAAATGATAGTTTTTAAATATGAATATATAACATCTTTACAGGCACGTAGGTATAGATTTTTCATGGGGGTGGTTCAGTTACTGAGCAACGGATTTGTTTAGGTAGCTTACCTCTCCCCCACCCCCTCCAAAACTAACCCCCCGCCCCATTTTTTTTAAAACTTATGAATTTTTATTCAGGTAAACAGAAATAAGTTTGCATATAAATATCGAAAAAACAACTGTTATTATTTATTTTTCATGAAATCGTTACCAATATCATTAACTATTTTTAAAATTAGTAAATATCACTCCTTAATTATGAAATAAATTAAGAGAACAAATTTACATTTTAAAATTCCTTATTTAAATAAATATATTACTTTAGCCACAACTTGTATCGCGATCTTTCCCTTTGTCACCGAAATTCAAATACTATATAATGAAACACGAGGACGTTACGTTACGCTTAGTTTGTGATAAAAATGCCCTCAAATGATGTTTTTAAAGCCGTTTTAAAACTATTTTCCTGTGTAGGACTCCCGGAAAATACCTGATTTTTCCTCATGCAACTCAACAAGAAGAGTATTATACTAGAAATTGAATTTTTTCTAGTTTTTTTTAAAAGTATTTTTATGATTTTTACAGTTCTTTGATTTTTAATTTTTTCCCCCTTGACTTTCAACGGGAGGGGTTTGAACCCCCTGAACCACCCCCTTACCGATGTGCCTGCATCTTTAAAATGTTATAAAGATTCAGATTTTTTTTTAATTTATGAAACAAAGAAAAATACCCAAAATTTTTTAATTATGCTTAGATAATCGATGAATAATTATTGCCAAATGAAATAAGTGGTTTTTGCAGTAAACTCATTTCAAAGACATTCTGAAATATTTTTTCAGCTTTTAAATAAATGAAAGATTTAATTTTAAATAACAATTTGGTTAGGTAATTTGCAATTTTTTTTTTGTATGAAAACATTTTAATTTTCAAATCTGTATAAATATTTTTCACAAGATAAGTATTCTCATTCTCAAAAGCCTATAAGTTTAAACAAATATTTTAATATACTACAATTATCAACTGAATTAAATTAATGTAATGACTAAATTATGTAATAGAAAAAGATGTTTGATTAATAAAACTAAAAAAAAATTTAACTTTTAAAAAATAAAATCAATTTTAAAAAAAATTCTAAAATTTTTATGGATTTTTCAATTGAAAGCTGGTTTTAATTATTTAAAAAAAAAAGAATGACATTTTCAAAAAAAAAATATATATGATTCTATATAAATATATATATTTACACTTTTCAATTTTAAAGTAGTAAATAAACCATTCTCACATTTCTTTGGAATCAGAATATTCAAAAAAATTTATAAGCCATATTAATGCAATGTTTTAAACCATAGTTTCCGAAAGTAATCCATACAAATTTTCTGGTAGGTATGCAATTTGAATGAGGAATGCTTTTTCAAATATTAGGCCCTATTTACTATGCAAAAAACATCATAAATATTTGTATTCTATGTCATAATTTAATAATTAAGTTTTATACTGTGTTCTTTTTCTGGTATTATTTCAAACTATTTTCCAAGTTATGAAAAAATAAAGCTTTTATTATTGCCTAGTGATTAATTATTATAAATTAAATGTGTGTTTCATCTAATGTATTTTTAAATATCAGCATTAAAAATGACACCAATACTGCACTAACTATAAGTAAGGATTGTACTATTTATTGTTTAAAGATAAGTTTCTACAGATCTAAAACATAATAAAAAAAATTACATATTCTTTCTGTATTCAAAATTGCACACAGGCACAAATATAATATTTTCTTTTCTGAAGAAATCAAATCGCCCCAAAAATAATATAAACAATAAATTTTAAATTAAAAAATAGCTTTAAATTTCTTTTAAGCTTGAACAATTAATCTGATAATGTTTGAAAGAGTTTTTAGAATCAGACTCAAGTCTAAGAAATTAGCAAGGTTCGGCATTAAACAAAGAGAAATATTGTATTTCTATAATTAAAAAAATCTTGAACAGACTGCTAATAAAAGCTAATGTACCTAGAAGGCTATTACTAGAAGGCAATATTTAAATTAAGAATTTTTATGCTGATGTTATGATTTTGGTTTTAATTAATTGAATACTGCAACCTGTGATCTATTATACTATAAGCTAACATTAATGCATGCAATAAAATGAAAAAAAATTAAGAATAAAACAATGCATTATTGAAATACAAGGTTGTAAACAAACAGGCATGAAAAAGAAACAAGCAAAAGGTAAGAAAACAATCAGACATAAGAAAAATATGCAAAAAACACAAGTATCTTTTTAACTTAATGATTTTAATTGGCTGCTAATAACAAAATATGTTCTAAATCCTATAAATAATGATACAGTTTCAGAAAGTTGCACGAGGTCTATAACGGACCACAATTTTTATCTTAAGAGTCAGTGAAATTCAAACCCTAAATATCTTTTTGACCAAGCTTGGTTAGCATCAATTGATAATCAATCAAATTTGCTGATTCTATTCATAAATAAAAAGGGTTATTCTGAATTATTTTTTAATATATATAAAACAGACAGACTGTTGAGAGGTAAGACTTGGTTCACTAAGGCAAAAGGTATTAGGTTCAAATACTGTAAGTTGTGGTTATATATATTAGGTTAGATATTGGGTTTTACGTCTTGATTTATTTGTTTATTAATATGGAAAATATAATCATTAAGAATACAACAAAACATGCAACAGAATAATTTTTTTTTAAATCCTCTGTAAAGTTTTAAAATCACCATTTTAAATCCTATTATTTGTAGTAATAGTAGTATTATTAATCAAACAAAAAACCAGTTTTTAAAAAAATCAGTCAAAAAAAACTTTACCTTGAAAAAAGCAATACTTATCTTATTCTGTTAAAGTAATAATTTATGGATACAACACAAAATTAAACAAGTGCGACACGCATAATAGTAATTAAACATGTTCAGTTAAAGCAGAGAATGCAAAAATGCAGTTAAAAAACAGTGAAATATTTATAGAATTATCTCTTCTGTATAGCTCGACAAACATTCATTCTTTATCTAAAATTGGTGATTTTAAGCAAATTTTTTTTAATTATTTCTTTTGGCGAAATTTTTAATGTTTTATATTTTTCCTATTCACTCTTCAATAAATCGCATATTGTTATCAATGCGCATTAGCCTCGCATATGTTATTTACAATAAGTCCAACATGCTTTGCTTTCGTTTCTACCTACAGCAGTGGAACACAGCAAAACTACACCGCACATGACTTTTAATTTATTATTATTTTTCAGAACTAAAAGGAAATATGTTTCAACAACAGAATGAACGAAAATAATTGCCGTTTTAGTTTTCCAAATTTGAAAATTTCCCTGATTTCTTGTGAAATTTTGAAACATTCCCTGACTGTTTACTGATATTTCCAGAGTAAAAAAATTCCATGATAATTCCCTGATTTCCAGGTTATGTTGCCACTCTGTTGTTCACTTGTCTTTTGTTCAGTTATTTGTTGAAATAGAATAAGTTGTCTTTAAAATGAATAAACCAACCTTGCTATTTAAAGTACTTAAGGTGTACATACATACTATAAAAAACGAAAATCGGCAAAAAATTACAAAATATTTTTTTGGTTCTATAGTATTTCCCTATTCAGTATCTTTCACATGATACCAAGATTGAATAAATATTCCAAAACTTTTTTATTTACAAAAAGTTATTTTATGGCACCGCTTGCAATGGCAATATGTTTTCTAAACTTTACACTCAATTTCTGAAGAACTGTATTTTTAACATATGTCCCTTCATTCGAAACATGATAACTCAAGTTTGATTAAACATTTTGAGAAAAATATTTTTTTCTTTCAAATTTGTATTAGTTGTAAGATGTTATGACCCGCCATCATAACGATTCATTCAAAAAATAATTTTTAATAGTATTTTAAAGTTGATAATTTGAATTAAAAAAATGTTTTTTAGGGACTGTCGAGGTAAAAAAATTATTTTAAAAAAAAAATTTAATGCTATAAACTGTTTGGAGGGTCATAATATTAAGAAAGATACTGCGAGTAATTTCGAACAAAAATTATGCTTCTAGATTAATTACAACTTGCGTAATCACATTTGAAAAAACATGCTAATTAACATATAAAATGCTAATTAGTATTTTATTTTATTCAGGCTTTTTATAATGATTCATCACTATTTTTAAGGTGTTTTTCTACATGAAAAAACTAGATTTTTAAATTCATAATTAAAAAAAAAATGTTCAAGTGTATACATAATACACTTTAATAAAAGATGAGTGAACAAAAATACTGTGTCATTAATATTTATAATAAAAATCAAGCATGCATGATGAAAAATGAAATAAAACAAAGAATGTTCATAAGATTAGCTTAAATAACTTAAAACTAAATTAAATTTTCAAAAAAAAATTCCAGAAACCATTTCTTGAACAAATTGAGTTCGAAATCAAAATTAACCATATAACTTAAAAGTATTCAAATTAAAACTGAATTCCCCCAGAATCACATTCATTGATAAAATAAATTTAACATTGAGAGCATTAAATTGAAAGTAAATTTATAAATACCAAAAGAAATTCCAAGAAATCTAAGCTATCAAATGCACATCTCTATCTAAGTCACCAATAAAAAAATAACACTTTCACTTACTTTTTTAACTTCACTTACTTTAATCTTTTTAAAGGCTTTCGCTTTGGCGGAATACCTAGATTCGCAAACATAAACATCTTTGAAGTCAAATTCCTATAACAGTAAAAGGGAACAAAATTAATAAAAATGTTGCAGTAACTTGAAAAAAATATCCTTTCACATTAAAAAGAAAATATTATTTTTGCAATAGACTTTGAAACCGAAAATTTCATTTTAAAAAGCAGTTTACACAAAATTAAAGATACATATTGAAAATTAATGCCAAAATAAACTATTATCAGCTATGGTTTGTTAAAGAAAAATTTAATAACTTTTACAGGTTTAACAGAAGATTTTCAAAAGATAGCCTACTGACACTTCAAAATTAACTGATATCTCCTAAAATTAATATTGAAGAATTAAAAAAAAATTATGTATTTATATTAAATAATCTATCAAAGTAATGAGCAAAAATGTTAAAATTATTAGCATTTTTATAAATGACATATTTACAATAAAAGGAAAATTGAGCCGAGTATAATGAAAAAGAATAATAATATGCATTAAAAAAAAATTATATAAATGATTTTTAAAAAATTCCTTTTTCTGGAGACCATTCCCAGAATATTTTGATGAATTTCAATTTTCATGATAATTCTGGCTAAATAAAAATACATTCAACTAGAATTTTAAAAAAAAACTAAATCAGTGAAATATAGACATAAGCTATTATGCATTCTTTTCTAACTTTAAAATGCCTCATAAAAGAATTTTGGCCAAACAAAATTTGCCTAATTGATCAACAAATCAGCAAAACTGTTGGAAAAGAGAAATTACAAAAAAACCTAAATTTTTACACTTTTATTATGTTATTACCCTTTTAGTTCCCAGTGATTTTTCGTTTTGGTTTTTTCAGATGAACCACCGTTCTTCGACGCCAATTGTCCTTGTCGGGGCGATAACGAATGTGTACATTTTAGTTGGCTAAATTAAGGTCGCAGTAAAGTTATTTAATGGGCAATTGACAACATTTGGGTGTTTGATTAGTTAATTGACGTTGCTCTATGAACAAACTGACATGGTTTGAAATTACGAGGCAGTGTTCCAGAGACTTTCCTTTGGGATAAATCAAAAATATTAGCCTATTGCATAATTCTAGTACAATGTTAATTTTTAATTAACTAAAAAAACATTCAAAATACATACTATTACGATTCGCGGTGAAATGAAAAGTTTTTTAGCTTGGCACATTAATTGCTTGTTTGGCGTTTGTGTATGATTTACTGAAAAACACCTTTGATTTCGGACGGATATGGTCGGAACGGGACTTAAAGGGTTAAACCAACATATAAAATGTTCACCCGTAACAAAAATGTTAATACAGAAACAAATACAAAAAGTTATTTAAAAAAATTATAAAACCATGCACTAGGTTAGTATAAAAATTGCAAATATAATATTAATACTTACACTTGGCCTCATTTTAAAATAATCCTTCACAAACATGACATAGCATTTGCCGATCACTTGGTTCAAAGGAGTGCTGTTATAGTTGTCACTTTTAAAGACCTCCTAAAAATCATATTTATTCAGATATATTGAATAACAACAATGCATGAGGAAACCCTCAACTGTGATTGATGAGTCCACAAAACTATCATAATATTAATGATTTATTAATAAATGTTATGGTTAAAACCATAATTGGTTAATTTTTAATTCCTCTTTTATTTAATTTAATTTCAGACTCCCCTAATTGTATTAATTAATTTATGTAATATTGATGTATCCTATTTAATTGTCAAACTTGTACTTGGGAACCTGCACTTTTGATTCCATTTAAGCCCAAACGTAAATTTCCCCCTTTTTCATAACCCCCTAAGAGCTTTTTAGTTGTAAATGGGGTGATAACCCCTAGTCTGGAGTCTTTTCCACCCTTTTGGGTCCCCACATCGGCCTCTCTTCCTGTATCATGTTACACATCTGGGGTCTGGTATGCGAGTTGAGTTCGTGTTTTTGAGACCGTTTTACGTACTGGTCTGGAATTATGTTTAACTGTAACCGAAGTTGTAATTTTAAATTCTCTGATTGGCTGAGAGGAAAATTGATGTGCTAGTTTTGAGGGATCTGGCAAGGAGGTTTTGGCGATTTATTGGAAAGCGCACCTTTTGACGTGACTTTTTAACGCATCTTTCGAAGCCTCAAGACGTACAGGAGTGTAGCTCCCGTCTTATAAACGCGGACCGTGTGTCCTTTTTCAAAACCCGATGGGTTAATCTCGTGCAATAGCCGCCGATGCTGATGCGGGGTTAGAAGAATTATTTAACCGCCGCCACCAACCTCAACGATGCTCGAGAGTCGCCCATTCCAATAGATGTTGCCGGGTTAACTGCAATAACCCCAGCCACCCATCGACGTAGCACCCAGAGGGATGTTCCCGTCCTCTGCCGTTGCCTCTGATGTCAGCCCTGGACGCCTCCCCCATCACCCGTCAGGCCCGTGATCCTCGCCCAGAGAAGGGCCCATCCACCAACCACCTCTGAACTGGATTTCTCTGCTGGACGACCACCACTGGCTGACGCCTTTTGACCGACCACCTCTGAAGCTGACATCGGAGTTGACACTCCGTCGAAGGATGTGCGAAGTACCCCCTTTTTAGTCCACCTACCAAACTTGGACACTTTTAGTATGGCCGTAGCGGCTTGGCCATGTTTTCTTTTTTTGGGGGCACTCGTATTGTATTCGCCTTGATCTCCTGCCACATCTCTCTCGACGAAATCAGCTGAAGGTAGTAATTTTTAATTTTAGTTTACCCTCCCCCTTTTAAATTATTTAGTTTTAACTTGTTTGGCTTTTTGTAAGGTTCTTAAGTGTTCCGTTCCCTTTTTAATTTTAGTGTTTTAATAAATTTGTTTTCTTTTGGTCACAATTTTTAGTCTTGTGTTTTTTGTCTGTTCTAAACTATACGATCACGCCAGGTAAATTCTTAAAATAAACAACGATTAATATTATCGTTCTTCTTCTTTTCTTTCTTTTAATAGTAGGTTTTATTTAACCCGTAATAGTACCTACAACAGTGGTGCCTTTGACCTAGGATGTTTTTCGTTTTTAATCTGCATTTTTGCGGCATAGCTAGGCCTAACTTCAAGCGATTTTCGCCGATGGAGATGTGTCGCGATGTTTGTTTACATATGTGTTTGTGTTCTTTCTTTTTGTGTTTAGGGAATTAATTGAACTTTAATTTGTGTTTGAGGATTATTAATTGATTATCTTGAGTTTAATTGAGTTATGAATTTATTATTTATGAGTTGAGAATTTGATAATTGGTTTGTTTACATACAGTTTGGAATGTTTTAAGAGTTGTTTAAAGTTTTGCCTTGATGAAGTGTTTTGACCCTTTTAAGTAATGTTTGTGGAACTGCCTAATTTTGAATTTAGATTATTTTTGTTTTAAGAGGGAAGTTTTAATTTTTTTTTATTGGAAGGTTATTTTTGAGTAATGAAATTTTTAGAGTTAGGAATTGAGAGAGAAATTGCTTGGTGCAATTATGTGAGTTATGAGTTAAATTACCTTCAATAAATTTTAGTTTGTTAATTTTGTGATTGAATATTGTGTATTTTCTGGATATTGGTATTTTTGGTCATGATGAAGTGTCTTGACCTAATCGTGTGATTTAACGTCTAATGACTTTCATACAACCTGGGACATTCATTTTCTATTGTTCTTTTGAACGTTTGACCACTTGCTGGTTTTGTTTTTGGACACTTTGATGTTAAATTTGGGTAAAATAGTTGTTGGTACATTAAAATTGTATTTCTGTGTAGTAGAGAAAATAGTGTAGCGTACGCCCCAGAGAGGTCTCTTAGAAAGTAGAGAAGTACTACCTATTAAGTGTTTTATCATGTCATTGTATTTCTGTGTATTTTGTACTACCATCGTTCCCCACTTTTTAAACTTGTGGTCACTTCACAAATGATCTTGAGTTGTCTTCGTGCCTGAAACTTTCTCCGGCTTGCCCAATTTACTTGTATTTAGATTTTTGCTGTGTTCTTTTCACTTATTGTATTCAATAGCAGCTAGGTCTGTTTCTGCGAGTAACTTTCCCCCTTCCAACTTGCGTTTACCGTGTGATTTTAAGCTGGTCTTGTGTCACGTGTTTTTTTTTTTGGTTGGTTGTTTGTTTGTTTTAGCGCACATTTAAATTTACCCTTCTTCCTTGCTCGCTTGAACTTTCCTGTTTGTGTTTGAATGCATTTATTTAGGTTTTTAATTTTAACGAGGTTTCTTACCTGTGCAACCCTTTGAGCTGGTTGTTTTGCTGTGACTCTTTATTGATATGGGTTTTTCTAAACTGATTGTTTACATTTGAAGTGGGGTCAATTGCTTTTCTTCTTGGAGTGAGTTCTGATTTTAATTGTTGTTTTAAAATTTTGTTTAGGGTTGCCATCCTCAGACTTAAACTGTTAATTCTCGGTTGATTTCAGCTTTTAACTATTTATTATTTTTTTAGTTTTAAGATCATTGTTGATTATCTGTAATTGCATTGTTTGATAAGATTGATTTGCTTGTAATTATTTTGCTTAAAACCTAAATTGCTTCAAGGACTCTAACTAAGCAATAGGTTGAATTTAATGTTGTATTTCTGATTTAATTAATTGTTAATTTATTTTAGTTACTGTAGGGCTTCTAATTTTAAAATGTTTGAGTTTAACTTTTAGATTTTCTCGTCCGGTTAAATCCCATTTGTCTTTGTTATGCATTGTGTGACCTTATTGTGTTAGTTTTTAAAGTTTTGCCATATTTGTGAACACCCCATGTAGGGGACGATGATTTTTTGTGGGAGAGTCTGCTGCTGTTTACTTTATGACTAGATCTGTGTTTTTATTCTTTTGAAAAAAAAGTTAATTCTTAACTTTTTTTAAGAGGTACGCGTAGGGAATGTTATGGTTAAAACCATAATTGGTTAATTTTTAATTCCTCTTTTATTTAATTTAATTTCAGACTCCCCTAATTGTATTAATTAATTTATGTAATATTGATGTATCCTATTTAATTGTCAAACTTGTACTTGGGAACCTGCACTTTTGATTCCATTTAAGCCCAAACGTAAATTTCCCCCTTTTTCATAACCCCCTAAGAGCTTTTTAGTTGTAAATGGGGTGATAACCCCTAGTCTGGAGTCTTTTCCACCCTTTTGGGTCCCCACATCGGCCTCTCTTCCTGTATCATGTTACACATCTGGGGTCTGGTATGCGAGTTGAGTTCGTGTTTTTGAGACCGTTTTACGTACTGGTCTGGAATTATGTTTAACTGTAACCGAAGTTGTAATTTTAAATTCTCTGATTGGCTGAGAGGAAAATTGATGTGCTAGTTTTGAGGGATCTGGCAAGGAGGTTTTGGCGATTTATTGGAAAGCGCACCTTTTGACGTGACTTTTTAACGCATCTTTCGAAGCCTCAAGACGTACAGGAGTGTAGCTCCCGTCTTATAAACGCGGACCGTGTGTCCTTTTTCAAAACCCGATGGGTTAATCTCGTGCAATAGCCGCCGATGCTGATGCGGGGTTAGAAGAATTATTTAACCGCCGCCACCAACCTCAACGATGCTCGAGAGTCGCCCATTCCAATAGATGTTGCCGGGTTAACTGCAATAACCCCAGCCACCCATCGACGTAGCACCCAGAGGGATGTTCCCGTCCTCTGCCGTTGCCTCTGATGTCAGCCCTGGACGCCTCCCCCATCACCCGTCAGGCCCGTGATCCTCGCCCAGAGAAGGGCCCATCCACCAACCACCTCTGAACTGGATTTCTCTGCTGGACGACCACCACTGGCTGACGCCTTTTGACCGACCACCTCTGAAGCTGACATCGGAGTTGACACTCCGTCGAAGGATGTGCGAAGTACCCCCTTTTTAGTCCACCTACCAAACTTGGACACTTTTAGTATGGCCGTAGCGGCTTGGCCATGTTTTCTTTTTTTGGGGGCACTCGTATTGTATTCGCCTTGATCTCCTGCCACATCTCTCTCGACGAAATCAGCTGAAGGTAGTAATTTTTAATTTTAGTTTACCCTCCCCCTTTTAAATTATTTAGTTTTAACTTGTTTGGCTTTTTGTAAGGTTCTTAAGTGTTCCGTTCCCTTTTTAATTTTAGTGTTTTAATAAATTTGTTTTCTTTTGGTCACAATTTTTAGTCTTGTGTTTTTTGTCTGTTCTAAACTATACGATCACGCCAGGTAAATTCTTAAAATAAACAACGATTAATATTATCGTTCTTCTTCTTTTCTTTCTTTTAATAGTAGGTTTTATTTAACCCGTAAAAGTAACTACCACATAAATTATGTACACAGCAAAGGGTGAAACAACTTAAATTATTTTACGCACATCTGTACATAAAATTATTCAAGATGCAACATCTTGTAGATTTCTTTTTGTAAATAAATTGTGCATTTTAAAAAAAGCAATTCAATTTTATTAAACTTAATTTTTTTAAAAATACATATTGTCAATAGTTTTAACTAGGTGACAGTTTTGTGTGTAACGATTTTATTTTTGCAAAAAATAAAATAATTTTAGTTAGGAACATCTTGTGAATTTCCCCGATTTTCTAGAATGAATATTGATTCTTCACAAAACAACAAACGAACTGAGATTTTCAACAATGAAATGTCGTGAATGATAATGAAATACTACCGACTAAAAAATCGAACAAAAGAGATCAAAAGTTCACTTTTTTTTCGGATGCTAAATCTGTCTATTCCGATTTACTCTTTTGTATAACGGTCAAACGTATGGACACGATCAAAGTAAAATCCAGAATTCTATATTTAGATATTTTTAATGCACCCAGAATTCTGGGTTCTGAAAATTTTAAAAACTTGGAATTTCAGGTTAGACACGGAAAAATACCACCCATGTGAATTAGTAAAAAAAACGTTTGACAAAATTAGCCTTAGTTGAAAATTAAGGACCTTAAAGGCCTGTAATTCAGGTATGGGGTTCACTTCATCTACCCGATACTCCCGCTTAGACGAGGGTGATCATTTTATCCTGACCGGCAGAGTATTGGCGTAGCAAGCCGAAGTTCCTCGGTTCAATACCGAGCGTAGCCAAGTAGTGCATAATGCAGCAGTAATAGCAAAGCGCTACAAAGGACCTACATTAATCATTTCTGAAGGACTGTTAAGGTTTATATTGATACTTAAGTATCATATGAAAGGGAAATTATTTCATACAGACAAATTAAGAGAAGATATTCCACATACCTTTTCCAAGAATTTCCTCGTAGCCAGGTGGAAAGTTTCATTCGGTCGATAAAACCAACCTCCATACAACCATTGTTCTCCCTTGATATCCCTCCAAAGCTTCTCCACATGCATGATGTGAGGATCCATGCCCTTCTCCCTACAAAGAAAAAAATTAATTAAATATCTGCAACATCAAAAACATATACAAAAAAATAACTTCAGGTTCCTCAATGAATGCCTTGACATTTTGGAAAAGTTTTGTTTCTTTCTTGTAAATCCAGGTAATGGATATTTTTCAGGTAAATTTTGTACAAGGTGGCAACAACATTCTGGAAAAAAAGTTCCCTAATTTCCAAGATTGTGTCAAAAAAATTTCCCTGATTTTACAATTACATTAAGAAACGTTGCAATATATGATTTGTATAGAAACAAAGTATCCATGTTACAATGATCCATTAAATATATTGCATAGTCAAAATATTGACAGTCAAAATAATAATTTATGGATACAACACAAATTATGTAATTGCGAGAGGAATAATAGTAATTAAACATGTTCTCTGGAAGCAGATAATGCAAAAAGAGCAAGTTTTTTCAAATTATTTCTTTTGTAGATAATTTTAAATGATTTATATGCTTAACATTTCCTATTCCAATCTTTAATAAATCACATACTCATTAGCTCCTCACATATTGCTTACAATTCAAGGTCCAACGCACTTTGCTTTTGCTGCTCCCTCCAGCAGTGATTTACGTGTTTACAAAAATAAAACTGAAAAATATGAAAATGTGCATAATCATACTTTTTTTAAAATTATTTTTCAGAACTAAAAGGAAATATTGACAACTACCCAGAATAGAGGGCATAATAGACAATAATTGCCGTTTAAATGATCCCAATTTGAAAATTTCCTTGATTTTTTGTAAATTTTTTTTAATTTCCCTGATATTTCCAGAGTATAAAATGTCTATGAGCCTTTCCTGATTCCCTGATTTCCAGGTTATGTTACCACCCTGAAAAATATATACAAAAAAAATAACTTCAGTTTTCTCAATGAATGCCCTGACATTCTGGAAAAGTTTTGTTTCTTTCTTGTAAATCCAAGTAATGGATATCTTTCAGGTAAATTTTGTAACTTATTCAGAAAGTTTTTAAAAAATATTCACATTGAGATTAAAATGTGAAAATAACTCTTTTTTTAGTATTAATATTGAAGCATGTAACAATAAAGTGCATGCAAATAATAATCTAGCTAAGTTTTAAAGAAATCAAGAAATTTGCATTTTTCTAAGTTTATATATTAACAATGACAAGGAAGTTAAATCAATGAAAAGAAAAAGAATACCTAAAAATGCAAATACTTATAAAAAATGTTCCCAACTGTCCTAGAAAAATTCAAATAACAGAACATTCAGAGAAAATTCCTTGACTCGTCACATTAGTTAATTTTCCCTTATAAATCCAGATTTTGAATATTTACAGATACACTGTAACCATGAAACAATATTTTAACAATTATTTCTACTCACCTTAAAAACTTTCTATTGAAAATCAAATAAAGGAAGAAGTAGTAATACTCTTATAATAATGCATATTAAAAGAAATAAAATTTTATAAGAGAATATAGAAATGCTAGTAAAAAAACTGTCATACTGATAGTTAATTGAACAAAATACCTGGGCTCAATGTATACAAAATCACCAACATAATAGGTTTCATTTTGAAAGGCAGCACTATCAGAACTTGAGATCTCATTCGTTGTAGTCTCTTCCTAAAATAGCAAATATTCTCGGTTATAAAACTTTTAATTGGAGATAAATAGGAAAAGCGATAACTTACATTTTTAAACTAATCATTATACCTCACAAATTATATGAATTGCTCCTAAAATTAAACTTATTATCTTAAGTTTTTTATTATTTAATATAAGCTTGATAATGCACATTCATACATTACGTTAAAAACAAAAAGCAAAATTTTACATTTTTGCTGATTTTATAATTTTGCACTGCATGAATTTTTGAAAGAAAAAGATGCTAAGACATATTTTAATCAACAATAAAAGAAAAGAGTCTGTTTATGGCACGCAAAACCCTACTTCTTGGTTTGAAATTTTAAACATAAGTACTCTACTTGCAAGGATAGTGAAGACTATATATAAAAGGTGTGCTGGTACTCCCGCTTTCTGATGGAGGGTGGGGAAAAGTATTCTTTTAACGTCATAGTGACGCCTCCGACTTCTGTGGGCGTGTCTAATGCTCTCGTTTGTGCAGTCTACTTAATTTAACAAGAATTCTTGTTTTTTAACTAATCATGAATTTATTTAAAAGAAAACAGTTAAAATTTGCTTCAAAAAACAATTTGAATCGATTTCCAGAGTTGTTTATTTATTAAAAAATTAGGAATGAATTTCGTTCAATTTGAACTAATGGTTCGTGACGTGCTGCCATCTATAAGTTTTTTTTGCGAACTATTTAAAAGTGATTTCGCTAACTGAATTTAGTATTTGCTGCATTTTATGAGTTTAAATTTTATTTTAAGGATTGCATTTAGTATGTAAAAATTGCAAAAGATTTGCTTAATAAATTAAGTGTATTAAAATAATATTAGCTGCGACGAGAGCATGTCCATGAATTTTGAAAGAGTAAAATGGGGTCAGAACCATCATGTCAATGCATTTGTATTGGACATATTAAATGAGTTACAATTTCAATCAAGTAAAATACGGGGACATAACAAAACAAGGACGGATTAGCAGTGAAGCTACCTGAACACAATTTTTTACAGATATTTACATTATTTTGCCAATTAAAAATTAAATCACCAGTTGTTACCCAACCGGGGATCGAACCTAAGTAGCAATGCCTGAAACATACAGCCAATGAGAATGATCAAAAACTCATAGTAAGGCGGAGTTAAAATGACGTCAAAAGAATACTTTCCTTGCCCCTTTCAAAAAGCGACACACGAGCACACCTTATATATATATATACATGGTCTTCACTATCCTTGCTCTACTTGTACACCTGAGAGCCAGAATTTTAAAATTTTATTTATTTTTTAATTAATGTTTAAAGTTTCCATCCATAAAAAAAACGTATCACAGTATTGAGGGTATATATGGTGCTATCTATATTTGGTTTCTGTAGAATTTCTGTTTTGCCAATATTTTTTGTGTAGTTCATTCAAAATTATTTCAGATAAATGTTCTACATTTTTATTGCCTTTCTTTAAAATATTTTGGTTTTTGCTAGAAAAAAATGGCTCTCTTTATTTAATTTCCGTCAAAATGAATTTAATTTTTTATATTAATAATATATAAACTATTAACACGGATCATAAGTGTTCTTATTTTTTCCCAATAGTAATGCTATATTTAAAAGTTGAATACAGAGTCATATTGAACAATTGCTTTTAACAAAACTTTAAGATAATTAACAATATAAGGTAAGCAGGAAAGATCAATCCACCTTTTCTTGCTTGACCTCCAAATCTGCCTCCTGTTGTTCTCTGGGCAGCTTCTGTGCCCTCAATGTCTCCACGGAGGCTTGAAGATCGGCCTCCGTGTACTGTAGTGCAGGGGTCAGGAGCACATCACCTCCACGACACAGCTCATCCCTCCGTTTGATGAAGAACGACTGCAGTTCGACCGAGTCTTCGAAAACTTGAGAGTCGGTGCGACTGCGGTGCCGAACGTGCTCGAAGACGTCGAATATGTCTTCTTGGAAGCGGTCCAGCCGCTTGTATTTGCCCTGAAATTGATATGGGATTTGGCTGTTTAGATTTATGGAATAAAAGTAAAGATTTTTCTCGGGTTTATTTTGCATCAAAATATAAAACAGTTTTAAATCTAAATACCTGAAAACAGCTTTATCTTATGAAAATTAATAATTATATATCAATGTCTTAGCGACAATTAACTAACTTTCCATTATTTTAATTGAAAGTTTGTAGTATTTGTTATGAGAAATGAAAAACAATAATTGTCAGTGGTTTTTAATTAAAATAATTGTGTTTATCAATTGAAATCTCACTAAATAAATAAAAATTTGAAAATTCAAATGCGATATTATGAGGAATGGAAAACAATAATTGCTAGTAGTTTCTAATTAAAATAATTGTTTAATTAATTGTTCATCAATTATCATAATTTTAAATTAAAGGAAAATGTATATAACATGTCTGTGCACCTAGATATGTTCTAATTATCAATAGAATTCATTATTCTGATTAGTTAAGTTACAACACAACTACGACCTACAAAAAAATTTAAAATGTCGTTATTATTTTAAATTGTACTTGATTAAACTGAAATTTTAGCTGCATTCAATGTTGTTTCCGTTTCCCTTCAAATTATTTTTATGGTTCAGATTTAAAATACAAGTTTAAAATTGTTTATAACCTGATGGACAATGAGAACAGCTTGAGACATATTCTAAGTCAGTTAAATTAATTTATATTAGCATTACAATAGTTAGAATTACAAAAATACTGGAGTCTGGGAGGCTAAAAATTTCATAGGAACAAATTTTGAGCTTTATTATTTATTAAAATCTATAAAACTGTGCTTTACAATACTGTATAATAAAAGATAATATGAGTATAGGAATTATTTCTAGTATTTATTTTAAATAATGTGTTAGCAAAGAAATAAAAGTGTGAATATATCTTTAAATGACGCTTTCACAAAATGTGATTTTTCATACTAACATACCTTTTTCCTTTTAGAAACTTATTAATCGTACCTGATCCTATCTGAATACTTATTGAACTCATCTAAAATATTGCATAATGAATATTCAAACCATTTTACATACACAGACAAATACTTTAGTAAAATTTTTAATTATTTTTTAATATCTGAATTTTTTCAGACATTATTAATTTCATTACATAATTAAAATTAAATACTAAAAATACTTTTTGTACTCATATTAATTTGTTTTATATATCATTTTAAAAGCATGGCTAAATAAATTTTCATTAAAAACAAACACTACAAAATATTGCAGATGTAATTTTTAGCCTTCCCATCCCTCTTAAATTAAAATAAAATTAATTACCTTATCAAGGTTCCTTTTGATCATATCCAGATTCAGAACTTTTCTAAAATAACAAAGTTCTAATTAGAAACATTTTCAGATAAAGCAAATAATTGTTTTTGTAAATATAATGTTTGCTTTTAATGTTTGAATTCTAAATTTGTACTTTTTCAATACAATAATTATTTAATCACAACAAAAGATTAATTTATTTCATACTTTGTTGGATCTGTCGGTGAATCGGTTTCTGAAAACTCCACCAAAGAATCACTAAAGCATCTTCCTTCTTCATCCTAAAAGAAAACATTTTAATATATATATATTTTAAATTATAGAACAAAATATGAAGGTTTAACATAAAATGATTAACCCTCAGACGGATAAGCAAAATTTAGAATTTGTAGGTTTGTTTCACTTCAGAAAAGTTGAATTTAAATTTCTAACACATTCCTTTTTTTTTTTTAAAAATATTTGCTTTAATGATTTCTGTACAGAAGTTTTTCAAAGGTCCTCTTAATGTGCTTTAAATTTGAAAATTATTTCAAAAAAGAAATATTTTATCAACTTTTATATTACAGTACAATAAACTTTAAAAATTCCTAAGAAACAGAAATTCCTGGATAGAACAATAGATAGAAATTCATAAACCTTTTAACCTTTAAAAGGCAGATGGCTGATATTTCAATAAGAATCCCATGTTAAAACCAAACACCAGCCTTTTAAAGATTAACCTTACACACAAAAAAAAATGAAGAATTTGGCTGGTAGTTTATAGCAACTCTTACAGATTCCGACTTTTGGAGCAAATTATTTAACTAGGATCAGGGTTCTTACTCAATATTCAGTTCAAAATTCCCTGAGTTTCCCAGGTTTTCCAGCAGATTTTCAAAAAATTCCAGACCAAGAAATAAATTATTTTTTCACATATTAATCTTGTAGCTGGAGAAAATAAAGTGCTTATTAATAATAATCTAGCAAAGTATGCAAAACCAAAAATTTAGCATTTTTATTTTTACAATTTTTCATCAATGACAATAAAAAAGAATATAACCAGTACTTATAGCTTAACATTTAAAAAATAAATTCCCTGACTTTCCCAGGTTTTCCAGAAAATTTTCAAAAAATTCCAGATCAAGAATTCAAATAATTTTTTCGCATATTAATCTTTTAGCTAGAGAAAATAAAGTGCTTATTAATAATAACCTAGCAAAGTATGCAAAACCAAAAATTTAGCATTTTTATTTTACGAATTTAAATCAATGACAATAAAAAAAGAATATAATCGGCACTTATAGCTAACATTTTCAGAAAATTTCCCTGACTTTTCCAGAATTTTTTTTAAATTCATTTTTTCTGACAATTCCCTGATTTTAAGCCATTTTCATTTTTTCTGAAAATTCCATGTTTTCCCTGTTTTACAGGTGCTTGGGAACTCTGCAGGACCTGCATCACTTGCCAAATATCACTTAGATATATCAAGTTGCATAGTTATTAAAAATGGTGTTAGTCCAATTTTGGGATTTTTGACTTAAACTACTTGGTGGCCAAGCAGCCCAAATGACAATTAAAAACCCCTAGATTATTAAAATGGATTAAATTGCAGCTAATGATGATCAAATTTTAATTTGTAAGAAATTATAAAAAATTAACTATTAACTATAGTTTAATTTTACCTGGTGATTGTAAGTGGAAATAAAAAGATCCGTGAGCAGCTCCTGTACCAATGCCCTGACATCGGGAGTTCCGTTGTTGGTGTCCTCGCTCAGTTCCAGCTTCGTCTGCAGAGTCATTCTTTGCATAGTTAAAGCATCCTGATAAATGTAATTACCATATCAAAATTGGTATACTTATAACCCAATGAAGATATCAATAGGGGACATAAGTTAAATACACATTTTTGTAAGCAGGTACACAGGAAACTGTGATAGTTACTATTACGGGTTAAATAAAACCTACTATTAAAAGAAAGAAAAGAAGAACGATAATATTAATCGTTGTTTATTTTAAGAATTTACCTGGCGTGATCGTATAGTTTAGAACAGACAAAAAACACAAGACTAAAAATTGTGACCAAAAGAAAACAAATTTATTAAAACACTAAAATTAAAAGGGAACGGAACACTTAAGAACCTTACAAAAAGCCAAACAAGTTAAAACTAAATAATTTAAAAGGGGGAGGGTAAACTAAAATTAAAAATTACTACCTTCAGCTGATTTCGTCGAGAGAGATGTGGCAGGAGATCAAGGCGAATACAATACGAGTGCCCCCAAAAAAAAGAAAACATGGCCAAGCCGCTACGGCCATACTAAAAGTGTCCAAGATTGGGAGGTGGACGAAAAGGGGGGTGGTACTTGGCACATCCTTCGACGGAGTGTCAACTCCGATGTCAGCTTCAGAGGTGGTCGGTCAAAGGGCGTCAGCCAGTGGTGGTCGTCCAGCAGAGAAATCCAGTTCAGAGGTGGTTGGTGGATGGGACCTTCTCTGGGCGAGGATCACGGGCCTGACGGGTGATGGGGGAGGCGTCCAGGGCTGACATCAGAGGCAACGGCAGAGGACGGGAACATCCCTCTGGGTGCTACGTCGATGGGTGGCTGGGGTTATTGCAGTTAACCCGGCAACATCTACTGGAATGGGCGACTCTCGAGCATCGTTGAGGTTGGTGGCGGCGGTTACGTAATTCTTCTAACCCCGCATCAGCATCGGCGGCTATTGCACGAGATTAACCCATCGGGTTTTGAAAAAGGACACACGGTCCGCGTTTATAAGACGGGAGCTACACTCCTGTACGTCTTGAGGCTTCGAAAAATGCGTTAAAAAGTCCCGTCAAAAGGTGCGCTTTTCAATAAATCGCCAAAACCTCCTTGCCAGATCCCTCAAAACTAGCACATCAATTTTCCTCTCAGCCAATCAGAGAATTTACAATTACAACTTCGGTTACAGTTAAACATAATTCCAGACCAGTACGTAAAACGGTCTCAAAAACACGAACTCAACTCACATACCAGACCCCAGATGTGTAACATGATACAGGAGGAGAGGCCGATGTGGGGACCCAAAAGGGTGGAAAAGACTCCAGACAGGGGTTATCACCCCATTTACAACTAAAAAGCTCTTAGGGGGTTATGAAAAAGGGGGAAATTTACGTTTGGGCTTAAATGGAATCAAAAGTGCAGGTTCCCAAGTACAAGTTTGACAATTAAATAGGATACATCAATATTACATAAATTAATTAATACAATTAGGAGAGTCTGAAATTAAATTAAATAAAAGAGGAATTAAAAATTAACCAATTATGGTTTTAATCATAACATTCCCTACGCGTACCTCTTAAAAAAAGTTAAGAATTAACTTTTTTTCACAAGAATAAAAACACAGATCTAGTCAAAAAGTAAACAGCAGCAGACTCTCCCACAAAAAATCATCGTCCCCTACATGGGGTGTTCACAATTATGGCAAAACTTTAAAAACTAAACACAAGAAGGTCACATAATGCATAACAAAGACAAATGGGATTTAACCGGACGAGAAAATCTAAAAGTTAAACTCAAACATTTAAAATTAGAAGCCCTACAGTAACTAAAATAAATTAACAATTAATTAAATCAGAAATACATTAAATTCAACCTATTGCTTAGTTAGAGTCCTTGAAGCAATTTAGGTTTTAAGCAAAAATAATTACAAGCAAATCAATCTTATCAAACAATGCTATTACAGATAGTCAACAATGATCTTAAAACTAAAAAATGATTAAATAGTTACAAGCTAAAATCAACCGAGAATTAACAATTTAAGTCTGAGGATGGCAACCCTAATTTTTTTTTTAAAACAACAATTAAAAATCAGAACTTACTCCAAGAAGAAAGGTATAAAAAAAATTAAAACTCCCAAAAGAAAACAATTAACCATCTCCCAGGGTAACCAAATCAAACCAAGGTAGGACCACACCCACAGAAAAAATCCCAGAGAACCAGTGACAGTGCATGAAACAGTTGCTCGAAAGAAGAAAAAAAAATCGCAAAAGCAATCAACCTAAAAATAAAAACACGAAAATACAGATTGTAAATATTACTGGGAAAAATAGCTTACAACATACCCAATAAACCCGAAAATAAGGAATACGATTAAAAACATCAATACACAGGCAGGAAGTTAAGGAGTACAAAAAGGAGGGATAACCTTTAAGAAAACACTTAATTTTAAATGGATCCAAGATGGAAAAAAAAAAATAAGCACTAAAGACCAGCTAAAATGCAAGAAGGAAACAAAAAATCACAAACTAAAAGGGAGACTCGCAAAACCACCAACCTGAAATTGAAAAAATAATAAAGATACCTCAAAAAAAAATTCAACTCATTCCATAAGAAAGAGCAAAAATACAAGCAGCGCGTATACACTTAAAGATAAACAAGTAAAAAAATTTCATTTCAATTGTGAGATGAAATGATAGACACAAAAATAAACGAATAAAATTTTGTCCACAACTGTGATATGTAGACAAATGACAAAAAAAATTAAATAAAACAGTAAAAATATAAATGTTCACAAAGCAACATTTTCCTAAAAATTTTCCTCCCAAAAAAATACCTCTAAGGTGATACTACAAAGCCCGACCTTCTTGGTCGCAAATCATAGGGTGCCACGTGTGTGTCCCTGAAAACTTCCTTCACACTAGTTTCCTCAGAAACTTCATTCTGCTCGATACTTACTTCAAGAGAGGGGAGTAAAATACGCTCAGGTATTGGAGTGAGTCTGTCGACATGGACCCACTTCACATCCGAAGGCTTATTTAGCAAAACCAACTGGTAATTTACCTTGTTTTTAGCCTGTCCAATAACCCTGTAGGGTCCTTTATTGAACTTGGCAAACTTCTTCACTTGCCCACTCTGTAGAACTGGTGTGTGCAGAAATACAGAATCCCCAATCTGAATCTGTTTATCGACTGCAGATCTAGACCTAAACTCTTCTTGCTTCTCGGCTGCCAGGGTTAAGTTTCTACGAACTTCCCGAAAGGCAGTTTTCAATCTTGTTCCCAAATCCGTTAAATAAGAAGGCGTGTCAGCGTATGTTCTGAAATCCTTCTTCAAAAGTAAATCACAAGGTAATGTTATATCACGACCATAAAGTAAGTAAGCAGGCGTCTCGCCTGTTGCAGCATGACGAGCTGAACGATGAGCCAGTAAGGCAAAAGGAATTAGCCTGTCCCAATCATCATGTGAATCTGAGACCAAATAACTCAGAGAGTTAATTAAAGTGGCATTCAATCGCTCCAGAACTCCATCAGATTGTGGATGATAACTCGTCGTGTTCAGTTTCTGTATTCCCAACGCCTTATAAACCTCCATTAGAGATTCCGAAAGAAAATTAGTGCCACGGTCGGTGATCAGCTGTTCAGGTATACCATGGGAAGCAATGAACTTCTCTAACGCTTCTGCTACAGAATGACTCTTGGTGTCAGGTAAGGGATATGCCTCAGGATAACGAGTGAAATAATCGGTCATGACCAGAATGTACTTATTTTGAGACATGGTTATTGGCAGGGGACCTACAATGTCCATGGCTATTCGTTCAAGAGGTCTTGAAGTCACAGGTATTCTACCCAAAGGTGCTTTCTTCGATGGTTGGAAACCTCTTCTTTTCAGGCAGTCATGACAGGAAGAAACATAGTTCCGAATTTGACTGTACATGGCTGGCCAATAAAAAGATCTTTGAATTTTAGATAAAGTCCTACCAAAACCACAGTGAGCAGCCACAGGAGAGTCGTGATGAAGAGCCATAACTTCAGTTCTCATATTAAGAGGAACTACTAATCTTTTATTTCCCTGCCATCTGTGCTTTGGCTTGACATGTTTACAAAACAGAATGTCATTTTCACAAAAAAAATTTAAAGTTTTGGGATTTGGTGCTAAGCCTGACTCCACCATGCCTTTCAGTTTAATGCATTTTTCATCACTTGGTTGCTGATCTGAAATATTTGTAAATAAAATGGGTTCAACCGAATGTTGTAACAAGGAAATATTATTTACGGCTCGAGAAAGAAAATCAGCTGTTACATTTAGTTTACCTGGCTTATGAATAATTTTATAGTCAAATTGACTTAAAGCTGTGATCCACCTGGCTATTCTTGAGGTAGAGTCCTTAAGTTTTAAAACTTGGGATAAGGAGGCTTGGTCACAGTAAATAGTAAAATGTTTACCTAATAAATATTGTCTAAAATAAGCTGTGGCCCACACAATACCAAGGGCTTCCTTTTCAAAAGTACTATATCTGACTTCAGCATCTTTCAATTTTCTACTAGCAAATGCCACAGGATGCAAAAATCCATCATATTCCTGACACAGGCAACTGCCCAAAGCATAGTTAGAGGCATCGGTACACAAAACAAACTCCTGACTCATTACAGGTAACTTCAAAATTGGTTCCTTTACCAATTCACTCTTCAAAATTTCAAAAGATTTCTGAGCCTCCGGGCTCCAAATAAAAGGTGTATTTTCTTTAGTTAAATTAGTTAACGGTAAAGCTTGTTGAGCATAATTCTCAATGAAACGGCGATAGAAACCAGCGAGTCCCAAAAATTGTCTGACATTCTTTCTATTCTTAGGAACAGTAAAATTAGCAATTAAATTTAAATTAGAGGGGTCTGGTGAAACAATTCTTTTCGAAACCCTAAATCCCAAGTACTTAATAGTAGCTTGCATGAAATTGCACTTGCTAGGTTTAAGTTTAAGACTATGCTGGGCCAATCTATCAAACACTAATTTAATCTTGTCCAAATGTTCTTCATAAGTCGAGGAGGCCAGAACTATGTCATCTATATAGATGCCGATTTGGAGTGGCTGTAAGTTGGATAAAACTATTGACATTAAACGTTGAAAACTGCTAGGGGCATTCCTAAGCCCAAAAGGCATTCTGTTCCACTGATAGTGACCAGACTGGGTGGAAAACCCACATTTCTGTCTGTCTTCCTCTCTGAGTTTCATCTGATAAAACCCAGAGGTCAAATCCAAAGTAGAAAAAATGTTGGCTCCAGCTAAATTATCCACTAACTCTAACATGTTAGGGAGTGGGAAGTTATCTTCCAAAGTTTTTAAATTTAATTTCCTAAAATCAGTGACTAGCCGATAACTATTGTCAGACTTCTTTACTAGCATCACAGGTGCTGAAAAAGGAGAACTACTTTCCTGAATTATGCCTGCATCGAGGAGCTCAGCAATTTGCTTATTCATTTCCTCACGCAAATGATAGGGGGTCCTGTATGGCTTGACACGAACTGGGACAGAATCTGTCAAATGTATTTCGTGTTCGATAGTATCACATCCTTCTAAATCCTTAACTGTCCTGGCAAAAAGAAAACCATACTCATTGAGTAAATTCTTCAATGGTTCTCTATGTTGGTCAGGAATGTGACTTAAGTTAAATTCTCCTCCCCAAACATCAAAGCTGTCTTCTACTTGGGTATCCAAATTCAAATTGTTCACTGTCTCCATATGGGTTTCTCTCAAAGGTTCAGCCTCCACTATTTTCACACCCTTATTCAAGTGAATTATCTCGCCAGAAGAATTTAAAACTTTAATGAAGTAACAGTTATCTTTGTTTAAGGAATGAATACAACGTCCAATGAAAAGATTGTCATTTTTAAGATTACTAGAATGCTCAAATAATACTAATTTAGAATTTAAATTCCTCCCTTTTAATTTAATCTTAACAAAACTCTCTGAAAGAGGGGGTAGAGTTTGTTTATTTATCAAAACCCCAGAGCAAGTCTCCACCATCTCCAAGGTGTTCACTTCCTCTGAGTTGCAAGTTTTACTATTTTCCCAGGGCAAAAAGAAATCATGGGCATACAAAGTATTTATTGAAAAATCTACGGTCACATTGTACTTAGACAAGAATTCGGTACCCAAAATAGCACCATAGCCCTCACCAATCTTACCTGGGCAAATGAAAAATTTAACATTAAAAATTTTCTTGTCCAAAACTACATCCAAATGAATAAATTCGTGAATAAAAATAGCAGTATTGGCAATGCCAGATACTTGTAACAAACAGAGCTGAAAAATAGGATCCTTAATTAAATCGACATATTTCTTTTCAATTAAATTTATTGAAGCTCCAGAGTCGCAGAGAAATTTTAACTTATTACCTCTTAGTTACGTTTGGGCTTAAATGGAATCAAAAGTGCAGGTTCCCAAGTACAAGTTTGACAATTAAATAGGATACATCAATATTACATAAATTAATTAATACAATTAGGAGAGTCTGAAATTAAATTAAATAAAAGAGGAATTAAAAATTAACCAATTATGGTTTTAATCATAACAAAACAAAGCCCGAGTATTATTTCAAAATACCCTCTCAATAAGAAATAAGTTGAACTACAGAGGATAACACAGCAGTTACAGTACAAAAAAATTATATACAATACTTATTGACAGTAAAAGAATAATTTATGGATACAACACAAATTTTGCAATTGTGACCGGAATAATTGTAATTAAACATGTTCTCTTGAAGCAGATAATGCAAAAAAAGGGGAAAAAAATAAAATTATTTCTTTTGTAAATCATTTTAAATGTTTTATATGCTTCCTATTTCCCATTACAATCTTCAAAAATCACATATTCATTAGCCCCTCACATGTGGCTTACAATTTCCACATTTTTTAATTTTAGAAAATTTGAAAAGTGATCAATTTGTTTGGCCTTTCAGATAATTTCCCCAGACAAATACACTTTGAATATTGCTAAATTCTAAACAGCACATTCCTTTTCAAAAGTTTTTATATCATGAAAGTCAAAAAAAAATTCCCGTAAGACTTAGAGATACCTTCTACCAATTAGAATTTGTTACTATACTCAAAACTTACCTTGTAGATCTGAGAATCAGGCTCATTGTACTTGCAGGCATTATCGAACATGAGCACAAAGTCTGATAGCAAATCCTCGAGCGTCTCATACTGCCCCGACTTGAGCTTGACGCCGATTTTGTCAAGGTCGATGGGTCGTTTAATTACTTCATAGTAGTCGGGGTAGTCCTGTGAGGAGGGGAAGCAACAACAGTCAGCTTTAAGCGGGACAAACAACAGTGAAACAAAAGCAAAGGAAAAATACAAAGGAAGAAAAGTAGTATCTTCATACAACTGATTTGGTTTCTATTGCAATGATTAATACAAACAAATCTAGCAACATGGTTTAAGACAATAGTTACCAACCTGTGATCAGCATGTTGCTAAAAATGTATGATAAGTTTCTATGAAAACCAGTAACCAAAAGCATGTCTTAGTAATTCAGTTAATTACAAAACAGTTAGATTATATCGGTGGCTCGGAATAAGAACAACGAATGTTCAATGATCAATGACATTCATTGGTTATTACATCAGCAATTTGTTTAGAATACCATACCCAAAGAAGACCAACATGCACAACTACACTTACTGTCTTAGATGGCAGCTTGTTAAATATTACTGATAACTTGCGTCCTCTGTTATCAGTATATTCTTTGACAGTATCATAGAAAGACTTCAACTTTTGTTTGATACCAGAGAGGTTTTTATGTCTGTGGAAACAGAAGATAAATATAAATGACATATGAATTTATTGCACAAAGTCGTTTTCTGCATTTGGAGTAATCAGTTTGGAAATATTTATAAATGTTAATTGATTAAAAGTCAAATTATCAAAGTATAGCAGTTATATAAATTGTAGATACTAAGTAAAGGAATAAAACTACAAAGCTTAAAGTTATTTAATTACAATATTTCTTTTAAATATTATTTAACTAAAATATATATGCAATAAAGCTTCATTTGCATTTATATTGAATTTTAATCAATTATTGAGTAAATACTATACATCAAACATCAAAAACTAAAAGTAAATTTTAAAAAAACACCACATCAAATCAAAATTAAACATTTGAAATAAAAAATTATCATTCATTAAAAGTAAGAAAATATATTTAAAGGATGTGTAAAAAAAATACATTTAGTAGTCATAAATTATTTAATAATACATTTTATAATTAAAAAAAAGAACATTAAAACACATATATATATATATAAGGAAAAAATCTTTTTCACTGTGTAATTGATTTCTAAGACAGAATATGCAGAAAAATAGATTACACTCTCATTCGTGGATAAAAAAAAGTTAAAACTTGTGAAATTAAAAAAACTTATCTCTAATGATCAAAATTCAAATTGAATATAAGTGGCTATATTATTTTGATTCCATAATTACCTTATTGAATAGTAGTTACAAATAAAACTGATAAATCCATATTTATGTTGTTTTCATTTTTGGATGCGAGATTAACTGTTTCATTTAGTATCAGAGCTACATTTTAGTATTAAAACTTAGATAGATTTTAATTAAAAGTGTATAAAATTGGTACTATGTACTTAATTTCAGAAACAATATGACTTCTCATTGGCATTTGAACAAACTTAATTGCTATAAAATAAGTTTAATCAATTTTAAAGTATTACTCAAACATACTTTTATGAATTGTTTCAATCATTAAAAAGTATTAAATGTTATTGTGAAATTTTTTATACCCGTTTTATGATATAAAATAACGTTTTAAATAGAGATGTAAAAAAAACGTGTTTGAAAGTGTTCAATTTTTTTTAAGAGCCCTATGCAATTTAAATACTATTTGACAAAAATACAAATTGGGAGTTTTAAGTAATTTAAAAAAGCTTTTTATATAACAGCAATTTTTTAAAAACCATTTTAAGGAATTCAGGGATTATGATATGAAAAAATAATGACTTTTATTTCAACTTTATAAATTAAAGTGACAGTGCATTTTCCTATAAAAACTATTTTATGCTGAAATGGAATTGGTAATACTTAAAATAATAAAGGTATATAACTGAGAATAGAGGTAAAAAAAGGATTAAACAATAATAGAGGAGAGTGCAGCAATGCAGGATCAACAATTAAAGACACAGTTACAATAAATAAAAAGATTTAAATGAGGCAACATGTGCATACTAAAATGAAAGATTTGTTGGATATGATTCAAGGATAGTGAAGACCATATATATATATATATATAAGGTGTGCTCGTTCTCGAGCTGCTTGACGGAAGGCGGGGAAAGCAACTATTTGACGTCATAGTAACGCCTACCTTCGACTTGTGGGCATGTGTAATGCCCACAGAAGTTTGTACAGTCGTTTTAGGGTCTACAGAGCAAACTTAATTTAACAAGAATTCTTGTTTGTAACTAATCATGAATTTATATAAAAGAAAACAGTTAAAATTTGCTTCAAAAAACAATTTGAATCGATTTTCAGAGTAATTTAGTTATTAAAATATCTCAATGTTAATTGCAGCCAATTTGAACGAATGGTTCGTGACGTGCTGCCATCTATTCGTTTTCTTGTGAACTATTTAAAAATGATACTCGCTTTTTTATTTAGAATTCGCTATACTTTAAGAGTTTAAATTATATTTTAAGGATTGTATTTAGTATGTAAAAATTGCAAAAGAGTTGCTTAATAAATTAAGCATATTATAATAATATTAGCTGCCACGAGAGCATGTCCATGAATTTTGAAAAAGATATTTACATTATTTTGCTAATTAAAAATTAAATCACCAGTTGTTACCCAACCGGGGATCGAACCTAAGTAGCAATGCTTGAAACACACAGCCAATGAGAATGATCAAAAATCCATAGTAAGGCGGTGCAAAAATGACATCAAATAGTTGCTTTCCTTGCCCACTTTCAAAAAGCGAAAAACGAGCACACCTTTTATATATAATCTTCACTATCCTTGGATATGATTAATAAACCGCATAATACAGGAAAGGACTAGTTAAAATCATTTATATTTATGTGCTTTCTTGTTTATCCAAAAATGTAAATTGCCTTGATAGGTAAGCAGATACAGCCCTAGATTCAGGATAGTAAGGTCTTCAGTTAGTGTTCAGTCTCAACCAACCACATATAATACTAAAATTCATTCTTTTATTAACTTGACTAGACTTTAGACTAGTGGTTTTTACCAAGATCTGCATTTGAAAAGCTGTGTTAAGCTGTAAAGTAAAAAAAAAATGCTGGCATAGGTACAAGATTATTCATTTAGCAAGATATTCCGTAACCCGAAGTAGACTTCTGTTATACCGAAAGTTCATATTTAACTCCTATTATTCATTAATGAATATGATTTTTTCCCCTTTTTTTCCAAAATTTTAATTTATAAATATTTTACTTTAGTATAATTAGTTTTTGAAATCTGGCAATTATGTTTGTTTTCAGTAATATGGCAACACCTTTTATGTTCCATCTTTGTTTACAATTTGCTTTTAGTTTTCGCTCCCATAAAATCGGCAGCATTTTAAGATGAAATAAGTGCAAATGGATTGAAATATCATACATAATACATTAATCTGTAAAAATTGTCAAATAAGTTTTATGGGTCAGATTTGCTATACGGTCACCCTTGGCGCGATTTTTTACACATTTGGCGATAATTTTTTTTAAATGGCAACCCCCACAATTTTTTCCACATTTGGCGATAAATTTTATTTAAATGGCAACCCCCCTCCGACCCGACAAGAAATTGCAGCAACCCTATTGGACAACAGTTGTTTTCTTTAGATTTCGCTCGTGCAAAAAATCGCCAAAATGGCGACTTTTAGCGAGATTTTTACAAAGTCGCCAAGGGTGACCGTACAGTAAATTTTTACCAATTTTAATTCCAAAGTGCAACATTGCCTCATTCAAATCCTTATCAGCAAAACATATGCATCAAAACAAAAATTGCAAAAAAAGGGAGTAGAGTGAAAACAAAAAAAAAAAGAATAATAATTTACATACAACTCTTCTTTAGCAAACTCCTTTACCACTCTGAAAGAAAGGACCGAAATAAATATCAAGCATAGAACAAAATCAATGAAATAATAACAAACGAAAGACAAACGATAAAAACGGAATAGGCCGAAGATCTGTGTCAGCAAGGAGAGTTATTACCTTTTGACTGGAATACGTAATTTGGGCGTTTCGCAAACCGTACCGTCCATTTCCTGTATCTTATTGTTGAGAACGCATTCGAGTGTTTCGGCATCTTGGTAAATTTGCGAGCCCTCCTCGTTGTAGTGTTTGCAGTTGGCAAACATTAGTCTGAAGTCGGCAATTAGGCTTTCTTCATTCAGATACTATAAAACAGAAGATTTTAAATTATAATTAACAGAAACACCTGTTCTTTGCATGAGGGTAACTAAAATGACTTAATAATAATTAATCCTTTCAGGCTTAAATAATTATTAATAAGCAAAAATATCTGTTCTTTGCACATAGCTAATTGAAACAATGAAAATTGTTTATGCAATGCCAATAACAAAGTTCTGAATTGGAGCATGGCATCAGATTTTGATTGCTATCTAACAGAAATATAAAGCAATGCAAGGATAGTTAAGACCATATATATATATATATATAAGGTGTGCTCGTACTCGCGCTGCCTGGCAGAAGGCGGAGAGAGCAACTATTTAAAGTCATAGTGACGCCTACTTCTCCTTCTGTGGGCATGTCTAATGCTCTCGTTTGAACCAATGGCAAGGCTGAACTAGATGCAGGCGCGTTGTTTGATGGTGCTGCCATCTATTCGTTTTTTTGTGAACTATTAAAAAGTGATAAGCTAACTTTATTTAGTTACTTTTACTGCATTTTATGAGTTTAAATTATATTTTAAGGATTGCATTTAGTATGGAAAAATTGCAAAAGAGTTGCTTAATAAATTAAGCGTATTAAAATAATATTAGCTCACAAGAGCATGTCCATGAATTTTGAAAGAGTAAAATAGTGGTCGGAACTATCAGGTCAATGCATTTGTATTGGACATATTAAATGAGTTACAATTTCAATCAAGTAAAATACGGGGACATAACAAAACAAGAACGGATTAGTATTGAAGCTACCTGAACACAATTATTTACAGATATTTACATTATTTTGCTTATTAAAAATTAAATCACCAGTTGTTACCCAACCGGGATCGAACCTAAGTAGCAATGCTTGAAACACACAGCCAATGAGAATGATCAAAAACCGATAATAAGGCGGAGCTAAAATGATGTCAAAAGTAAGGCGGAGCTAAAATGACGTCATTTAGTTGCCTTTCCTTGCCCACTTTCAAAAAGCGAAAAACGAGCGCACCTTCTATATATAGTCTTTACTATCCTTGAAAGCAATGAAAGTAATACTTGTATAGTTTTATATTTCTTATAGATAGTCATTCAAAAATACAAGTTCTTACAACTTTGTTTTACATTAAAATTTAATTGTAGTTAAAGTATCTATGTATTAAAAAATTACTAATTACTTAATTATTAAATTTGTTTCATTTTTACTTACACTTGCCTCATAAATACATCGTTATTAAAAACATACAACCATTTTTTAAAAAAAATTATGAAATTTTAACAATTTCTGAAATAGATATGCGATTGGAAAAACAAAAAATTAGCTGAACTCATTTACAGCAAAATTCGTGTATTTCCGCTCATTTTCAAAAAAATCCCATGCTTGGTTACAAGTTGGTTATATAAGATAGTAAAGGTAAAAGTGATTATGAAGATCACACACTAATAACAATAATTTTTTTTTAAATCTAAAAATTTTCAAACATACCTTTTCAGATTTTATATTGGCATCAATTGTTTTCATGTCAATTGGATTGGCAATGATTTCATAGTAGTCTGGATAATCTTTCTTTGAGGGTTTCTCCATGAACACTGATATCAGAGGACGACCATCATGGTCCTTCAATACAAATACATTAAGATTCAGATTAAATATCAATGCAACTGAAGGAAAATATCTATCTTCAATAATCAAATGCGTAATTGTTTAACCTATTAATCCCTAATTGTTCTTATTTATTAAACAAATTGTATATTAGGCGAGCTACGCACTGGATGTACAACTGAACAATTTTGTGGCAAGCAATTAGAAAACTCAAATTGTATCCCCTCATTGAGCAACTGTTTAATTGTGCAAAATATCCTTTTACTCACTATAGCACTACAAAGCTTTGGCAAACGATAAAAAATTTGGCAATTTTGTATGGATTGAGGTAAAGTTTGACAAAGTTTTCCAAACCTGAGTTGGATGCTGTTATGGTTAAAACAATAATTGTTTAATTTTTAATTCCTCTTATAGTTTAATTTAATTTCAGACTCCCCTAATTGTATTAATTAATTTATGTAATATTGATGTATCCTATTTAATTGTCAACCTTGTACTTGGGAACCTGCACTTTAAATTCCATTAAGCCCAAACTTAGATTTTCCCCTTTTTCATAACCCCCTAAGAGCTTTTTCACTTGTAAATAGGGTGATAACTAACCCCTGTCTGGAGTCTTTTTCCACCTTTTTGGGTCCCCAAATAGGCCCCCCCATCAAGTCCCTCCTGTATCATGTTACACCACTGGGTTCTGGTTTTTCAGTTTGAGTTCGTATTTTTGAGAGCGTTTTGCTTACTAGTCTGTAATAAGGTTTAACTGTAACCAAGGTTGTAATTGTAAATTATTTGATTGGCTGTGAGGAAAATTGAGGTGCTAGTTTTGAGGGATCCGACAGGGAGGTTTTTGGCATTATATTAGAAAGCGCACCTTTTGACGGGACTTTTTAACGCATCTTTCGAAGCCTCAAGACGTACAGGAGTGTAGCTCCCCTCTTATAAACGCGGACCGTGTGTCCTTTTTTCGAAACCCTATGGGTTAAGATCTCATGCAGTAGCCGCCGATGCTGATGCAGGGTTAGAATTGCGTAACCGCCGCCCTCTCCAACCGATGTATGAGAAAAAAAAAGAGATCGACCAGAGAGGTTGGACGAGTGACCCCTTTCCGTCGAAGAACCCACACCATCGGAGCCCTGATGCCGCGGTCATTCCCCGACTGCCCGGACGTCCCGGTTAAGCGTCCTGGATCCTTGGACAAGGTCCGAGAGCCGTCTTCCCCAAGGCTGCATCCCAGAGCCTGGATGCCTCTTCAGTCTTTCGTGAACTAACCACCCTGAACCATAGAACTGGGATAAGCCAAGGACCGTTACAGACTGTCATTCAAGCCCTCAGCATTTGGGGCGACTCTGACGTCGGATGAGCGAGCTCCTACACCTAAGTACCCCTTTTTGTCCACCTCCAAATCTTGGACACTTTTATTATGGCAGTAGCGGCTTGGCCATGTTTTTTGTTTTGCGCTCGTAATGTATCGCCTTGACCTCCTGCCGCATCTCTCTCGACGAAATTGCTGAAGTTAGTAGTTTTTAATTTTAGTTTACCCTCCCCCTTTTTATTTATTTAGTTTTAACTAGTTTGGCATTGTAAGGTTTTAAGTGTTCCGTTCCCTTTATTTTAGTGTTTAAATAAATTTTCTTTTCATTTGGTCACCAAATTTTAGTCTTGTGTTTACTTTCTGTTCAAAACTATACGATCACGCCAGGTAAATTCTTAAATTAATATTATCGTTCTTCTTTTCTTTCTTTTTTTTTTTGTGTGTTTTTTAACCCTTAAAAGTACTATAACAATGCAATTGGATGTCGGTTTTTTTTTTAGTTGTTCTGTTGATTAAAGTTTCAATGCAATTGTTACCAGTGTGCAGTTAGCTTTATTCTTTAGATACTTACACAAATTGCTATTATAGTGTAAAATAATACAAAAGAATGTCAGAAATCTATTTCCTGGACACGAAAATGACAGATTCTTATATGACCAACAAAAGTTATATAAAAAAAGGCTATGGGATCAACAAATTGCACCAATTACAAAAGTTAGATACTAGCACATGTCCAATTCTTCAATTGTTAAATCAAACTTCTTATTAATTGCTATCAAATACTAGTTATTCTAAGTCTCATACTGTGTTGTAATATTATGATTACTAGGAGGCTCCGCCCCCTGCTCCACTAACGCTCCACCAACCCCGGCGGATTGCTAAGCAATTATCAAAGGTTTGCTTCGCAAACCACTTCTCGCTTTGCTCGCTAAAAGGTAGGACACAATAACAATGTGTTCTAGTAACAATACTTTTTAATGATATTACTGAAAACTTTAAAAGTTGAAACTGTAAATTTAAATTATAATTCATCTTGGCATCAATGCATTTTTTCGCCATGTAAATCAATATAAAATCATTTAAACTAATTTGTTTTTAACTACAAATGGAGAAAGCCACCATTATTTATTATTTTCCACATAATTTTCTTACCTTTCCTGGTTTTTTTTAGTTCAATTTCTAACATTATTGGTAGTTTGTTTTAGCCATAATAGACGTTAAGCTTACCAGAATCTTGCCTATCAGAAGTGTGTAATTTACTGAGTTAATACGTCATAAAGATCATAGGAATCAAGTTTTCAAAATTGCCAACAGATGGTACCACCTCAATTTCTCACACATTAAAATTTTTGTTCCGTTTCTCAAAAGTTCTATTTTTTAATATAATAAGGCTTATATTCTTCCTAATTTAAGCTGACATCATCAAAATAATTATTTACCAAGGAATTGAAGGGGTTAATCGTCAGAATGGCTTACATAATGGCAAAATAAAAATGCGGGCGCAACAGAATTTAGTAAACAAACACTGTTGCCATTCCGCGTAGAGAAAAACAGTGTTTTTCAATCACCGCATAAGAGAATTATATATAAAGATTATTATTAAGTACTCTAATTTCAAGTAGGTATGATGTTCAGAAGGCGAATAAATTTTAGTTGTAAGACAAAGTGAATTAATAAATTGCATTACTTTACAGATGTGTTTACTGACATTTAGGATGTGTAGAAATAAGGAGATACACCAAATAAAGAATGATAATAATTAAGTAGCAGAATAAAAAACTCACAATGTAATCGTGGATGGTTCTGTACAAACCCCTGGCTTTCTTCTTGATGCTGGGGTCCCCATCCAAGCTCCTTCGTTGCTTTTTAATTTCGGGCAAAGGAGAAAGGATGAGTTTCTTGGGTTTGCGCTTTAGCACTTGTTCCTCGTCATCCTCACTATCCTCCTCATCCTAAAATAAAAACATAATTTTGATTTTTTTTTTAAATATTTGTACTTACTATATTACTTTTGTTCCTGTATAATTAAACAGGGTTACCACTCATTTTAAAAAATAAAAAATAAGGAGTTTTTAAGGACTTGCTACGTACCAAAAAAAAGATTTTTAAGGACCTTTTTTTATCGTGCTGATTCTGCAAGTAGGAAAAAGTTCAAGACAAATGACAGCAGTTAAATATCATATTAACTTAAAAATGATTTTAAATGAAATGCTGTCGTTAAGAGGTATCTTCACAGAACCGCATATATGCATAATATAAAATGAGTTTAAGAAATTCAGTAAAAACAACAACTTGCTGTTTCTTATAATCAGAGCATTTACAGCTACATTCCAGGACATAATGATAGGATTAGATAAAAAAAAACGCCAGATGCATTTGTAAATGCATAAATGTAATGCACTAACTTTTTAATGAAGCAAGAAAATAAATAGCATCTCATGTAAATAGAGCCACAGAAATAGATTGCCAATGTAAGCAAAATAAACTGAGAACAGGAAATTTTATGGTAAACTGTAATATTCTATTAAGTCATCATATGTCCCTTTGTATCGAGTTCAACCTTGGTTTGAGTTGAGATCAAATGCTTCCCCTCACTTTTTGCGAAAATATAACTGTTCAATTTGGCAATATTTTAGGATTTAACAACTACCTAATAAAAAAATGATTCTGTGGTGAGGAATATTAAGTAGTTTCTAAGGACTTTTGGTCAAAAATAAGGACTAAAAAGAGCCCTTAAAAATGCAAAAGAAATATAAGGAGTTTTTAAGGACGTTTAAGTACCAGTGGGAACCCTGTTAAAGTTAGTTTAAATTTTGTTTGACATACACGAAATTTTATAAGAATAACCGCAACAGCATCAACCAAATATTCAGTTAATTATCTGAGCAGGTAATTAGGTCACATTGTTTTGAATAGAAGAAACAAAAAGTATTTTTAGAACAGCAGAGAGCAGATGCATCTGAGAATCACACGATCAAAATAGGGTAGCCTCTAGTCAATGTTAAAATACAAATTTTCTAGGCAATTTTTTTTTTTAAATAATTAAGAAAGAGTATTGCGTGCAAAAATAGTTGTGATACTGATCGAATTTCTTTCAAGAGCATCTCTGGCTTCCTCACTTTTAGATCTTGCCAACTCAGAGGGCTATCCAGGGTTACCACTCAAAATTAAGATTAAATTTCCCTGACTTTTCCAGAAGATTTAAAAAAAAATTCCAGGAAAAAAAATATGGATTTATTTAAAGACAAAAGTTGAGAACCGTAGAAAGGAAGTGCTTGCAAATAATAACCTATCAAAGTATTAAAAATCGAAAAATTATCCTTTTCACAAATTTATATTTTTGTAACGGAAAAGAAAAATTCATTGATGGTAAGGAAAAGAATTTGATATGACATCGTCACCTAAATATTTTTTGAAAAATTCCCTGACTTTTTCGGATGGATGCGAGAATACACAATAATTTCTAATTCGGTGCGATACTTTCACACAATAATTTTGATAAGTATGCAAATAAATGTAATTTTAGTACAATACTGAAATCAAAAATTGGCAATTAATATTTTTGAAAGTTTATATTTTTACAGCCAAAATAAAATTTCAATGAAAGGAATAATAAAAACAAAATGATAATCTTACCTTCATATGTTGATTGATTAATTCTCTGGCCTTTGCTTGCATGATTTTCTGAAGCCTTACTGCATCCTGATTACAGAAACAAAGCATATTTTACAATAACATTCTATGATATAAAAAAAGCGATAGACAATTTAAATACACTGTGAAACCTTGTTAAAAGATCCTTTGTGTAGACTTAAGTAAAATTACAATATGAGCATCTGTGAAAAACTCTAAATTTTCCCTGATTATACAATTATATTAAGAAACATTGCAGTACATGCTTTGTATCATAGAGTAATGATACAAATAGAGGAATAAAAATGTTGATTTCCGTGTGTCCATCATTGAAACCACGTGATATGTGGAAATGCCAATTCATTCATGCGCCAATACTACTTGGCGGGCCTTGGCGACTTTAAGAACTAAACGAAATCGAAGTATTGTAATATGGTTTTGTGTTTAATTTTGTATTTAAATATAGTTTTTTTTTTTGAACGAGTGGCACAATTTAAGGAAGTTTAACAGATATATTAAGGAGATTTTTCTTACTTTGTAGTTTTGAAATAATTGCATTACGTTTTTATGTAAAAAATGTACCATAAGCAAAGTTCTTTCAATTGTTATTTTGTATACTTCAATAAGAAAATATGAACAATAAAACCTGAGAAATATAAAAAGTTTCGCTTCTTCAAGTATTGAACACAAATAAAATATTTTCGTTTCGTTAATGAAGAGGAAATATTTAGCGCATATTGTTTGAAAATAAGTAAATACATACATATATGTTAAAAAGTTGAATACGGACAGAACTCCTTATCACCAAAAAAGAAGAAAGTGAGCCAAATTTGAAACTCCTGCAGATGTCTGTACGTCAAATGTGGCAGCGCCATAACCACGTGATGTGGGTTTTTCTTTTCAATGTTGACACCGCGGCCTTATGAGAGTCTGGTATTGAAGGCGCTCTCTATTTAATATTACAACTCTCTGCTTTGTATAGAAATAAAGTATCCTAGCTACAATATGCCTTATAAATGAATATTTATGAGCAATACTTGTATACAGTTAAACTGATAATTTATGCAACACAAATTATGCAAGTGTGACAAGCAAGTAATTAACATGTTTTCTAGAAAGAGAGAATGCAAAAAAAAGCAACTTTTTTCAAATTATTTCTTTTGTATATAATTTTAATGTTTTATATGCTTCTCATTTAAAATAACTACGCAGAATTTCCGTTTTAATGATCAAAATTTGAAAATTGCTCTGATTTTTTGTAAAATTTTGAAAATTTCCTGGATTTTTTTGTAAAATTTGCAAATGTTCCCTGTTATTTCCAGAATTAGAAAATTCTATGATAATTCCCTGACTTCCCCACTCTTTTCCATGACAATTCCAGGTGTATGGCAAGCCTGTGCTTTCAGTCAATTATGTTTTCCCTACCACGATTAGTCACTATATAGATTACAATATAGTCCTGTTTACACATCCTTAAAAAGCCGGGTAAACTCGGCAATTTTCTGAAATCTTCCCTCCTTGGGGAAAATTGACCTGCTCTCGACTAGGGGTAAAAGTTGATTGGTTCTCGTGAACCTTTGTATGTTATTTACTTACTTTAAAATGGCTGGCTACTAACAAGTGGTGTGATGAAGAAGTAAGAAATTTACTAGCAGTTTTTAATGGAGCATTCTCATCGTTTTGACGGTACGGTTCGTGATGCGGACATTTATAAAGAAATCGGAAAGCAGTTGCAGGGGCATTCAAAGACTGCTGTGCATGTGCAAACAGACGCAATATGTTTGCCGCTCTTTAGGAAACGACGTCACTTCCTAAATACCTGCAAATTGTCAAGTGCTGTGTAAACGGGCGGCAAGTTTTCCCCTAATGCCCGGCTCAGTACTGGTCCATTTTGTTGGACGTGTAAACAGGGCTAATGAGGGAAAAGTATTCAAATATACTCACTTTAAAGATCTTTGATTCCTGTCTGTTGTATTTTTTGGCATTTTCAAACATGAGATTCATGTCGTCAACTACTTCAACGAGGCTTGAAAACTGACGCGACTGGGGAAAATGAAAAGTAAATGCTTATTTGTACAGTATAGTTTACTAAAGTAGATATCTCCAATTAACTTATTTTCAAAAAACCTATTATATTATTTTTTACAACTTACCTTAATCTTAGTTCTAATTTTAAATAATGACATTGGTTGTTTGATTTCTTTGTAATAATCAGGGTAGGATCTGGGAATAAATGAAACATAATAAATTACAATTGCATCAGATCATTTTAAATAACTGCCATGCCCCATCTTATTATACCAAAGATTACAAAACGACAAAGAACAAACTGAAAATGCGCACAGACATGATATTTTTAAAAATTATATTTCAGAACTAAAAAGAAATACTGACAACTAAACTACCCAGAATAGAGAGCATAATAGACGATAATTGCCGTTATAATGATCCAAACTCAACAATTGGCCTGATTTTTTTTGTGACATTTTAAAAATCTCCCTGACATTTCCAGAATTAAAAAAAAAAATCATGATAATTCCCTGATTTCCCAGTTATGTTGCCAATCTGACAAACAAGGCCCGTATCGCACTATTAAAGTTCTTTGACAAAAATCTTTTATAAAACTTTTACTTGAATATCTTTTACGGCAATAAATAGACCATATTACACTGTATTAAAGTTTCATAAAATATTTTATAAAAGTTTTGGTCAATTTTTAATTTAAATTTGTGTTTGTTACCGGTAGAATTGTCGAATTTCTCCACGATGATTACAAAAACAGAAACAAAAGGGTAAATGCCGATGAAGTAGATAATGGTATGCAGTGGCGGCGATTCTGGGGGGGGGGGGGGGGGCATTTTTTTGGGATGTTGCCCCTACACTTTTTTTAGATGTTGCTCCTGAATTTTTTTTTAAATTGCACTTTTTAAAAAGTAATTATAAGTAAAATTGTTTACTGCATTTCCAAAACATGACAAAATTTCGTACCCCAGCCCTTTCATGCCAAAATGAACCTATACCCCTGTATACTGAATGCGATTTAGACAATGTAGTACAATTTCTGAGGGAACCAAGGATAGTTTGAAAATAAAGTTTAGATGCGGACTCAAACTACAAAAAAGTTTTTAAACAAGGCAATAGTAAGTTGAGTAATACTTCCAGATTTTCTTATTTATCCAGATTATTTCTAAATCTTTATAAAAAAAAAAATCAATTTCCTTACAAAATCAAACAATAAAAACAAAATTGCATGATTTTTTTTTTTTAAACTTTAATTGATCATACCCATCATTAATTTTTTTTCAAAAATTAAATCAGCAAAAAAAAAATTGATCATTGAGTATTTAGAAAAAAGTTTGCAACCTTGATTGCAAATTACGCATTGAAAATTTTTCAAAACCAAAAAATTTTTTCTCCCCTTTGATCTTGCCCCCTCACTTTTAGCACCCAATCGGCGCCACTGATGGTATGAAGTATTTTACCCAATTGCTGTAGCAAATTTATAATTTACACTTAAACTAATGGCTTTGATTTTAACATTTATTGCTTAACAATCATATAAGAATTTATATGTATTGTTACTATAAATAAAAGCATAACAATTAAAAATTTATAATAGCGTTTACTTTCAACTTTTCTGCTAAATACTGCATCCTAAACACGTTATGTTACTTTTTTTCACATTCCCAATTTTTATTTACATCTCCAGTTGTGTCACTGGAATCCATTCTCTCTCAAAGCATGTTTTATTTCTTTTTAAACATCCAATCGTTTGTTTAAGTTTTTATAGTCAGCATGTCAGACATCATGGAGAAATTTGAATTTCTGATATTCGTATAATAACATCACTGTATCTCCCACTGACCACCCCTTCAAGATTGACCCTGAACTGTCGCCAATAGCCCACTGTGCAGCTCTAGTGCGACGTTAATTAACAAAAACCAAAACCCACTGACCACCCATCCCTCATTTTTTAATTACTTATCCAAATCAAACGACTTACTTCAAATATATATCAAGTGTATATACTGACACTAAACATACATTTTTTTATATCTAATATAAAGAAACATTGATTCCTAAATCATAGAATTTCATTAAAAAAATATCTGTGTTAGTTTTAGATTGGTCTATAATATACAACACATGAAAAAATATAGTTTGTTTGCTATAGTAAAAATACAGGGTGCGGCAAGCTAAGTTCCTTATTTTGTATTGCAATAAAACAAAAAGTATTAAAGATATAGTTTTATTTATTTTTTTATACAAAAGTTACACATTTAAAGTTGTGGTTTACATAGGTTTAAAAATCATATCGGGTAAGTGACGCCCGCCATTATCGATACACTGGGTGAACCGAATTTTGCTGTTTCTCATCACTCTCTCCAGCATATTGATGGGTATGTTGGTCGTTTCTCCCTGAATGTTTCTTTTCAGATCTTCCAGAGTTTGTGGGCAGTCAGTATAGACACAGGATTTTAAATACTCCCACAAAAAGGAATCACATGGGGCCAAATCGGAAGAAAGCGCCGCCCACTCCAAATCACCTCTCAGTGAGATGAGACGCCCTGGGAAGTGATTTCGCAACTCAGCCATCGATGCCCTTGGAAGTATGGGCTGTTGCACCGTCCTACTGAAACCATACTTCTCCTAAGTCTATTTCATCAAGACAAAAAAAACTCTTCGAGCATGTTCACATAACGGTCTGAAGTGACTGTGACAGTCTGTTCTTTTTCTGATGGAACGTGCGTCTCCACTTCTTTTTTTTTGCACAGAACCAGTTTCCCTGAACATTGTCACCCACAAAAGAATAGATTTCCAGTCCAAGACAGGCCCAAAGGCACAATATTGAAGCGATTTCAGAAAGCGTGCTGGGTTGAAACCAAGTTTCTTAACCAACCAAACTTCTGTTGGAAAAATAGGCCTCTACGGCAAATGCATGCTGATTGTTACTCCAACGCATGATGCCGACTGAACCACAAAGTCACACAACTTTATGCATGACCATGCCCACCTGCCTGAGGCTCCTGTAAGCTTCAGAACCCTCACTTCAAAAAAGGAAGTTAACTTGCTGCACCCTGTATGATTAACTATTCTAGTAGCAAAACATACCCTAAGTTTAATAATAAAACAACCATTAAGCATATATTCGATCAATTCAGCACTTTTGGTATTGAAAAGCCGGTGCTAAATGTTTGTCCATAATATAATCATTATTACAAAAAAATAGAAGAAAAAAACCTGGTTGATTATAAAGTAAAAAATAATGTTCTGAACAATATTGCCTCAGCCGAACACACCTTACTAATTGACTTTGCTTGAAAAGTTCCCCAAACAGTAATCAATTAAAAATTACCATAACATTGGCTTTTAGAAGTAAAACACCATGTATATTTAAACCAAAGATTTACTGTCCATAGCTGGAAAAAAAAAGCGTTTAACTTCAAAATGCAAATGAAAGTAGTGCTACAATCCAGAGAGGAAAATATAATTACCTACAATTTTGTCGCCGGCTGCTAAATCATTAGCTACGACAACGGCTGCGTAAATTTTTATATTAAATATACATGGTTTTACTTCAAAGTCGATGATATGTAGTTTTAAAATCTTGCACTTCATAATAAAATATAAGTAAATATTTTTAAAAATAAACATTGCACATAGACCAGGAACTAGAGTTATATACTAGGCAAAGAAACATACAAAAAAATAAACTTCTTGCAACAAGCTAAATAGGCATAATGCATTGTATTTAAACTAAACAGGAAACTAGAGGCCATGGCAGCTTAAGAACCAAATATATATAAACATATTAAAAACCAAAAGCAATAAGCAGTTATAAAAGCAAAATTTTAAGGAAGGATAGAAAAGCATGCAAAAAGTAATAAGCTGGCATGTTAATTTTCCATTGTAGTCTGTGAGGTTTGAGGAAAAAATACATTCCTACTCTTTTTGTAAAAAACAGATCACTGAAGCAAATAAAATTTTCAAAGAAATTACCAATTTTTCTTATTATAAAGTAAAACAAAAAGTATTGTTATACGTCTTTTAAATTAATATAAAACTGTCAATGAAAATATCATTAATAATACAAAAAAAGCATGGTAATTGATTTATCCATTTAAATTATTTGCTTGTAACTTTTTCAAATTGTTAAATTAGTTGAAAAATCAAAATTGATATGCTTTTATTACATTTATAGTTCGTTTAAAGACGTATTAAAATACTAAAACACATTTTTTTTATTATAAACTCCTATTTCTATCTAGTGTGTTTAAGTTTTGTATATTAGATTCAATATTAATTATATTATTATTATATTCTCCCCCCTCAAACCTCTCAGCTATACCTGAGGCTAAATTAACTTGATAATAGTTTGTCTAAATTGTTCTCCATTTTTTTTTATTAAGATGCTATTTACAATTATTAAAATATTTGTAATTACAATTATTAGACTAATAATCATTACTTTACTCAAGGTTTGGTTTAAAACACAAGATTGGTATGAATATATTTTTTAAAAAAGAGTGTATACCTACAAAAAGGTATCCTGGTTTATACAGCTAATTACAAAGCATCATTCTGCAAGGGGAGTATTAAAAGATACAAATCCAAACAAAACAGCGGATGATTAAGCATTTTGAGAAGCTTGTTACGAGACACTGGCACAAACAGTTGCGAATTACAGTGGATTATGGTGCATTATCAAGTCGATCTAGCCTCAAGTACCACAATGCCTGACTTTGGTTAGTTAAACTGACCTCAAAACCCATCGTTTCTTTTTTTCTTCTGTTTTTGCCATTTTTATAATGCAGCCGTTAGTAGAGCCCTTTCTGAAAAGAGAAAAACTTCCCGCAAATGCTTTCTAATTGGTTAAGAGACCATGGAGATGAAATAACTAATTAACCATTACAGGTAAGTGAAACCCCTCAAGCAAAGGCAATTAGGAGCAGGTAAAGGAGTGCATACAAAAAAATTCATGCATTGATACTCGATACATTTCATACAAAAAAAATACATGCAGCTACTGATCATGCAACAAATATTGATGTAAATGGATGCAAAAGTTCGCACAATTTATAGCATTTTTTAGAAGAAAAAGATGATCTTTTTAAGGATCAAAAACACAATTTTAAAGACATGAACAGTCAAGGAAATGTTGAAATTGCATAGTATTTTCCCTGCAAAAGGTTTTAAACTTTATTTTTTGTTGCATATAATTTTTAATGAAAACTCTGTGAGAATTGCTTACAAAAACTTAACATCATATGATGTGCTGGAAAAATCCAAATGAAAATGAATTTGTATGTTTGTTATTTAAATATACAAAGTGAAAAATAATCAAAGGTATAATTTTTTTTATGTGAAAGCCCATAGAAGTTACAATAAATTTTAAATATCTAAAATTAAATATCTACTTCAAAGAAGATATTAGGTCAAATAATAGTCCAGATCTTTCAAAAGTAACAAAATGCAAGGTTCCCACACAAAATTCAGATTACAATTCCCTGACTTTTCCAGGTTTTCCAGAAGGTGTTAAAAAAATTCACAGTATTAAAAAAAGAGAAATTATCATTTTTACAAATTTATATTTTTGTAACGAAAAGAACATTTCATCGATGGTGAGGAAAGGAATTTAGTAAGGCATCTTCATCTAAAAACTGTTTGTAAAATTCCCGGACTTTTCCAGAAAACTTGAGAAATTATTCATTTTCCCCGACAATTTCCCTGACTTTTTAGATCATTTTCATTTTCTCTGACAATTCCAGGTTTTCCCTGTTTTCCAGATGCGTGGGAACCTTGAAAATGACAAGTTGGAAAATCTTAGGAAATTAATAATAAAAGAAAATGCTTTTTTAAGGATTTAAAGGACAGTCAAAACCCTGAAATATAACACATGACATTAATGTGTATTTTCCTTTTGATTTTCATTTCATTAACAATCTTTTCTGTGCAAAGTAAATTTATTTTTCTTGAACTTGTGCAGAATTTGACAAATTTTTGTTTAACAAGTGAAAACAAATATAAAGTAGTTTATTATATTGTAAGTGAAACAAATGTGGAAGGGTGATGTTATGTGCAACACAACAGTTACTTCACGAATTGAAAAAAAATAAAGTAGTTCATGAAAGGACTTAAGTAATTTCATGAAGTACACTGAATACCATATATGAAACTCACATATTTGAACTTTATTAACATAAAACAACAAAAAGTATCTAAAAGTAATAGACAAATTTAAATGATATAAAAGTCAAATAGAATATAATTGTTCTATGTTATCTCAAGAATATAATTGCTTTGTGTTATGCTGGGAAAGCAGCAGGTTCTATATATATATATAGCATTATAAATGAAAAATTATAAGTAATGCTTATTGACAGTTAAAATAATAATTTATGGATAAAACACAAATTACGTAATTGCGACAGGAATAATAGTAATTAAACATGTTCTCTGGAAGCACATTATGCAAAAAAAAGTGTGTGTTTTTTAATTATTTCTTTTGTAGATAATTTCAAATGTTTTATATGCTTTATATTTCCTATTCCAATCTTCAATAAATCCCATATTCATTAGTCCCTCACATGTTGCCTACAATTTAAGATCCAATGCACTCTGCTTTGGTTTTAAAACTCCCTCAAGAAAATGATTCACGCTTTTACAAAAATAAAACTGAAAATATTAAAATGAGCATAACCATGCTTTTTTAAATTCTTTTTCAGAACTAAAAGAAAATATTGACAACTAAATTACAAAAGAATAGACGATGATTGCCGTTTTAATTATCCAAATTTGAAAATTTCCCTGATTTTTTGTAAAATTTTGAAAAATTCCCTGATATTTCCAGAATTAAAATTTTTCTGATTTCCCAGGTTATGTTGCCAACCTGTATAAGTAAAAAGAGTTCTTTAATACTTTTTTTTAAAAAAAACTAGTGATTTATTTTGGTTTAATGACCTAAAACTCAAAATATTATTCTGGCAAAATTGGAACAATTACATATGCAATTCATACACAGAATTTAAAATTAAAAACTAGCAACCCATAAAAATAACACACACAAGTAATATACCCAATCGCATACCTTCTTGAGGGCAGTGTCCAGAAGGGCTCTGATAACTGGTACCCTTGCGAGTTAATGAAGTTCTTGACCGTCTCATACAACAACCACTGGGGGTTGGACTGTGCGTCCTCCGGATCGGACTCATTTCCGTCATCCGTTTGGTCCATGGACTCCTCCTCTTTCACATCCGCATTAGAGGGGGAGGCAGATTCTGAGGTGAGGTCCACCTTAGTAACCGCATCGTACCTCAGCGCAGAGATGATGGCAGACCATTTCTGGCCACCGGCTAGGCGCTTGTTTCTGAAAGGAAGAAACTAGTATTAATTCTGGGAACAGCAGACCTTGTGATAAAAAAAATAATACACAGTGATTTTAAAGACTTAAAGGAACATTCCTGCAAAATTTGAAGAAAATCAAACATGATTGGCCGTGACTGCATATCAAACAAATTTACATACCAGGGTGGCAACAACATTCTGGAAAAAAAGTTCCCTGATGGTGCCACCAAAATTTCCCAGATTTTACAGTTACATTAAGAAATATTGCAATACATGCTTTGTATAGAAACAAAGTACCCACACTACAATAATACTATAAATATATTGAAATAAAAATTATAAGCAATACTTATTGATAGTTAAAATAATAGTTTATGGATAAACACAAATTATGCTAGAGTGACAGGCATGATAGTAATTAAACATGTTCTCTCTGGAAGCAGATAATGCAGAAAAAAAGTAAGTAAAGTTTTTTCAAATTATTTGTTTTGTAGATCATTTTAAATGTTCTATATGCTTCCTATTTCCTATTCCAATCTTCAATAAATCGCATATTTATTAGCTCCTCACATGTTGCTTACAATTAAGATTCAACACACTTTGCTTTTGCTTCTCAGTCCAGCAGTGGTTCACGTTTTTATAAAAACAGAAAATACACACAATAATGCTTTTCAGAACTAAACATACTTTTTCAGAACTAAAAGGAAATATTGGCAACTAAACTAACCAGAATAGAGGGTATAATAGACGATAATTGCCGTTTTAACAATATAAAATTGAAAAATTCCCTGATTTTTTTTGTGAAACTTTAAAATTTCCCTGACTTTTCCAGAATTAAAAATTTTAATGACAATTCCCTGATATCCCGGTTTTCCAGGTTATGTTGCCACCCTTTATTTTAGCTCAGTGGTTCGATGAGATAAGAGAGTGTAATGCACTTAGACCAAAATCGGCTAGCTCAGTGTTGAAAACAATACCTTGCTAACATTCAGTCAATTACACAAACTATTGACGTTTGAAGTTACGCATATATAAGAAAAAGTATAAAATTGAATATGAAATATAGATTAAAATGTATTTTTTTCAAGAACATTTTGTAATTGTTACCAGTTTCTCAAACAGTTCAAAAACGACCTGTACACCTGACCACTTGGAAAAGACTAAATAATTAGTGAAACACTGCACCTTACAAGGATGACCAAGTTAAATGCCTTCTTGCTTTGCATAGGATTCGACCCTACCTGGATTAACAGTGCTATAGATGCTTTATTCAATGTACTATACAAGCAGAACTAAAAATTTACAAGTCACAAAATGTGCCTATCCCCCTAATAAGATTTCTATTTACAGGGTGGCAACAATATTCTGGAAAAAAAGTTCTCTGATTTCCATGATGGTGTCACAAAAATTTCCCTGATTTTACAATTACATTAAGAAATATTGCAATACATGCTTTGTATAGAAACAAAGTATTTACGCTACGATAATACTATAAATATATTGCATTATAAATGCAAAATTATAAGCAATACTTATTATTGACACTTAAAATAATAATTTATGGATACAACACAAATTATGCAATTGCAACAGGCATCATAGTAATTAAACATGTTCTCTGGAAGAAAAAAATGCAAAAAAAAGAAAGTTTTTTACAAATTATTTCTTTTGTAGAAATGTTTTATATGCTTCATATTTCCTATTAAAATCTTCAATAAATTCCATATTTATTAGCCCTTCCCATGTTGCTTACAATTCAAGGCCCAACACACTTTGCTTTTGCTTCTCACTCCAGCAGTGGTTCACATTTTCACAAAAATAAAACTGAAAATATGAAAATAAGCATAACCGTTTTTTTTCCTTCTTAAATTCTTATTTAGAACTAAAAGAAAATATTGACAATTAAATTACCAAGAATGGAGGGCATAACAGACGATAATTGCCGTTTTAACGATCCAAATTAAAAAAATTCCCTGATTTTTTGTGAAATTTTCCCTGATATTTCCAGAATTAAAAATTTCCATGCTAATTCACTGATTTCCCAGGTTATGTTACCACCCTGATTTAACAAATGGCACTACTTATAAGACATTCAACAGCATATTTTATTCTCTGAAGACCTTAATTATCCTTACCAAAAATTATAATGGTAATCGGAAACTAATAAGAGCAAAACTTACCTTATTCTTTCACTTGATTTTGCGGGATAAGATTTTCTTTGATCAATTTCGGCTTTCTTTATTAAAATTATTTTTCGTAGAGTGGCAGCATCCTGCATAGAGAAAAAGAATATGATTAAAAGATAAAAAAAAACACAAGCATTATAAAGCTATATTTACTACATATTTATTAAAAACAATATGAATCTACCTAAACATTTTTCCCCACTGACGCTCACTACTTTAGTAATTGTAAAGTTGTTTTCACTGTAAGGAAGTCTAACAATTTTTTCCTAGGCATGCACTTTGTTATTTTTACCAAATTTTCAATTTATTGTACTAAGATAGCTTTTAAGTTATACCTAAAAAATCACATTAAAAATATTGTAAAATCGGTATAGTGTTCACTCTAGGCGTTTTTTGAAGGGCGGTCTGCCCTGCCCGCCTTTTTTTCATCTCAGCCCTCATGCCCCTTTTTAAAAAATGACACCCTCTTTTGAAATAATTCCGCACATCTTGCCCCCCCCCCCCCTTGGGGGGGGGGGGGGGGGGGCATTTTATTAGCAAATGGAAATTATTTTGTACTATTAGCACTAATTTAAAAGTAAGAGATATCAATTTTGGGTAGGTTTTTCCTTCGAGATAAGCTCCGTACATTATCAAGAGCCAAATGTGCAGCTCTAGCGCAATGCCAACCGAAAATCGGAACTTTTTCTTGTTTGGTGTTTTTGTTTGGCCACACCCACCCCAAACTTTCTTTTTAAAGCACCCTTTTAAAAACAAGAAGTGCATTTTGGAAAACGAGGTGCCGTTTTACTGCCAACAGCGCCCTGCCCCTTTTTATGTCTAGAGTGAACACTGGAGATAGCTTTTAAGTTATACCTAAAAAATCACATTAAAAAGATTGTAAAATGGGTATTTTTATGAGTTTAAAAACTGGATGCATTGATGGAAAAACTAAAGATCTTTGGCATGATATCCCCTCCATGAGCATCAGAGGGATAATGCTTATAAAACAAATATCTAATTTATACTAAAAAGTAATTAGAAAACTTAATTTTCATTACACTTGGTTTAATTTCTTCCTCCCACCCCAATTTTATCTTTTACGAATCAAGTAAATTACATAATTACAAACATAAGAAATAACATATACATTTTGTTTTGTATATTTAGTGATATTACATGGTTCATACAAATTTTCCAAAGTAAAAATTAAGTAGTTCTTAAGGACTTTTTAAGGACCTTTTGATACTTTTTAAGGACCTCTTATATTTTTTCACAATAGTGGATCTAGAATTACCATCAAAGCAATGTTAAACAATAAAATAAATTATAAAATCAGAGGAGTTAAAATGAATAATAAAAAGTTTATGCTTGAACAAGATTGTAGGTTTTAAAAAAATAAAGCAAAAACCGTATATGAACCACCTGCGAAAACAACCCAATATAAACCAACATTGAATTTCCAATATTATGCTCTAAAAATAATAGTACTACTAAGTACAGTAAGATTGAATTACTTCGACCTACATTTAAGATCAAAATTGCAATGAATTTCTAAAAGTATAATGTCCTTCAAATGTATGCAATCGATTTTAAATATCCTGAGATTTCAGTGCAGCCAAAAAAAAAAATTTTTTACATTGTCCTCACATTAAAACCCAAGTTCAATGTACCCTAATAATTAATCTTAAGATCAATGATTCAAAAGTACCTTTAATTTCAAAATTCTAATCTACTTCTAGTATAATATTTAAATACACCCCAAAAATATTTAATGTTTTCTCAGCATAAAAATTGAATGCATCACCATAGGAAAAATTTAACCCCATAAATATATTTTAATTTACATCCATTATCTATTTTAATTTACATCCATTATCTATTTTAATTCAAATATCCATTGAAAAAATAAAATTAAAAAGGCTAATGTGCCCTAAAATCCGAAAACAATGCATTCTAAAAATGTATTTTCAATATATAAAGGCAAATTTTTTTCAAGTGCACAGAATAGTAGAATACCAATGTACCCAAAGAGTAATAGCCCTCATTGCAAATCCCGTGAGAATTACTAAAAGTGAAAGTTTAATGTGCCATAAATCACAATTAACCCCAAATAACAAAATTAATTACTTAACAAAATTGCAATGTACCCCGAAAAAAAAATCTAATGATTCCAAAGGAATCTCCAAGTCAAGAGTATGAGAAATAAAAGTGCAATGTGCATTGAGTTGAAAATTTTCTAAACGATCAAAATCTCTATGCACCACTCAACATCCAATATACCCCTACCAAGTTATTCCCTTAAAAACTAGTTTAATAAGAAATTTGAAAAACTGTAAAAAAAAAAAAAATGTATATTTTAGGGGAGGGGGGTGGGGGGGTGGGGGGGGGGGGGGGGGTTCAAATAAAAATAAACTAAATGTAATAAAATTTATAAAACTTTAACCAGTCAAAGTAAAAAGCTTTAAAAAAAAAAAAAAACATTTTTAATACTCAAAATAACTCAATACTCAAATATTCTAAACTTCAATTTCGTAAAATAAATTATATTTCTGAAAAATTTAATGCAATTTCGTTAAGTAGCGCAAATTAAATCATGATAAAATAGGTAGTAGTGAAACATAAGCATTTATTTATCAGATGCAAAAGGATTGTAAGTTTTTCAATAGAGATCGCAGCAGATCGTGTTTCGTGAATTTCTACAACTTCAAGATTTTCATGAATGAAAAAAATTCTCAAAAGATAATATTCTCAAATAAAAATAAGCTAAATGTAATAAAATTTATAAAACTTTAAACAAAATATAAACACATTAGAATATTTTAATACCAACCAAAGTAAAAAGCTTAAAAAAAAAAATTAAAAAAAAATTTTAATACTCAAAATAACTCAATACTCAAATATTCTAAACTTCAATTTCGTAAAATAAATTATATTTCCGAAAAATTTAATGCAATTTCGTTAAGTAGCGCAAATTAAATCATGATAAAATAGGTAGTAGTGAAACATAAGCATTTATTTATCAGATGCAAAAGGATTGTAAGTCTTTCAATAGAGATCGCAGCAGATCGCGTTTCGTGAATTTCTACAACTTCAAGATTTTCATGAATGAAAAAAATTCTCAAAAGTGTGCCATTTGGAAGTTGCATTCGCCAACAGAAATTAGAGTTATAACCATCTCAACTTTCGAGTGATATTCCCCGTTTGACGAAGATCGCAAATATTTCTAAATGTTGAAGATGCCACATTCTTGTGAAATTCTCCGTTTTTCTAGAATGAATATCGATTCTTCACAAAACAACAAAAACGAACTGAGATTTCTAACAATGAAGTGTCCATATGATGAAATATCATTGACTAAAAAATCGGACAAAAGGGATCAAAAGTTCACTTTTTCTGATGCTGAATCCATCTATTCATGCCTTTCTCTTTTTGCCGATTTACACTTCCGCATAACGGTCAAAGTAAAATCCGGAATTCTTCATTCCGTTATTTTTAATGCAACGGGGTACCGAAAATTTTAAATCCCTGGAATTTCGAGTTAGACTCACAAAAGTACCACCCTTGTGAATTATTAAAGAAAATCATGAGGGACAAAAAAATAAGGACCTCAGTTGAAAATTAAGGACTTTAAGGGCCCTTAATTAAGGGCCCACCTAAATTAAGTAGTTCTTAAGGACTTTTAAGGACCGTGCGAACCATGTATTAGTATCAGACTTGGCATACTTCAATTTCTTTCTTAAAGTTTGATACTTGAATATTTAGAAACAAGTGTATTTAAAAATGGGGCACATATTTTTAATGGGAGATGCTAGATCTTGAATAGTTTAATTTACCTTATTTTTCATTTAATAACTAGGTTAACAATTTGAACTATGTTTCTGATTTCTATAGTGTAGTTTAAATTAAATCATCATGATAAAAAGAAAAAATAATACATGGTTCATACAGATTTTCAAAAGTAAAAATTAAGCAGTTCTTAAGGACCTATAGATAATTGTTAAGGACCTCTTATATTTTTGGCGCCGTTGGCAGAGAATCGTAATGCAAAATTGGTGCATAATTGCATGTAAATGCGATTTCGTAGCAAGTTGGCGCAGGATACCACTTCTGCAAACTCTGGCACAGAAATGTTAAAGATGCTACATTCTTGTGAATTTCCTCGATTTTCTAGAGTGTCGATTCTTCACAAAACAACAAACACGCTGAGATTTTCTAACGATGAAGTGTCGTGTATGATAATGAAATACCATTGACTAAAAAAATTGGACAAAAGAGATCAAAAGTGCACTTTTTTCCGTCATTAAATCCGTCTATTCACGCCTTACCGATTTACACTTGCGTATAACGGTTAAAAGTGTGAACACAATTAAAGTAAAATCCGGAATTCTACATTCCGATATTTTTAATGCACCCGGAATTCTGGATTTTAAAAAACTTGGAATTTCAGGTTAGACATGAAAAAATACCACCCATGTGAATAAATAAAAAAAAAAATCATGTTTGACAAAAATTAAGGACCTTAGTTGAAAATTAAGGACTTTAAGGGCCCTTAATTAAGGACTGTGTGAACCATGTAATATCTAAGAATTAAAATAGAAGTTACCTTGTATATCTGTGAGCCAGGTTCATTAAAAATTTTAGCATTTTTGATCATCTGCAGCAAATTCTTTTCCATTTCGCACAGGCTCCTGTACTCGTTGTTCTGAATCTTTTGGGCAATCATTTTCAAGTCTATTGGGTCTTGAATTACTTTGTAATACTCTGGATAAAGCTGTAGAAGACAATACAAATAAGATAAATCTAGATATACATTAATATTTATAAATCTGTCCTTCACGAAAAGCATAGACATAATTATTTTTAATATCAAAATATGGAGTTTGTCGGCGAACCGAAGGTTGGTTGGTGTTTGATGACACAAGATCCAAACTGGCTAAGCTGCGCCAAACACTTACATTGTTACGAATCTTCAAAACTAAATATAATATTAAATACAATTAAAATGATAAATAATAAATGCAATATTAATATTAAATATAATTTAATAACCCTGTGTCATAGAGAAACTCGAACAATGGGGGTCATTGATTGGGATGCGAGTCATCATTTATTAAATCTTTTAAAATGGTATTTGCAGTGCCGAAATATTTAAGTCTCGCATTTCTAAAGTTGGGGCAAATACACATAAAATGTTTAACGGACAAAACACAGTTACACCGGAGACATGTCGGTGTCGGTTCGGAAACTAAAATGGGTTTCTGGGTCAGCCGGGTGTGACCTATTCAAAGCCTTGTCAAAATCACATCATTTTTCCTATTGCAAATCAGAAGGACTCTGCCCATATCAGACCGGTCCAGATGTACAATACCAAAATACAGTGCTTTAATGTTCCACCTCCATCCCACACACACTTTCCTCCCCTCCACTTCTCCTGTTTGTGACGTCATTCACACCACACATTTCCTTCCGTAAGGATCAGGGAGGAATACAAAGGAATTATAAACTTGTATTGCAAAATTCGGAATATTTTGGTTTCGGACTTGCCTATTATTTTGTGAAAAGTCAGTTTTTCGGAAATAAAATCTTGTGACGAGCACGTTTTTTGAAAAAAAAAAATTTATGAAGGGTTTGTTTTTAAAAAACGGAATTTGGTGAAGATTCCGTTTTTTGCTAATAGAATTTTATGAAAAGTCCGAAAGTGGACTTGAATTCTTCTGGACAGCAGTGGTGGCTTGTGCACTACAGCAAGTACAGCCGGGCTGCACCTAAATTTATTAGTTTAGTTTAAAACTAAAATCAGATATATTACTAATTTTCTTAAATGAAGATTAGAATTGAAAATGAAATTTCTAGCGTAGTAAACAAAATCTCCGATAAATAGTAAGCCTGTTACCATAATGCACAATTCAGGAGGGGAAAAAACACCATTCAATCAAAACCGCAGCCAAAAAGCGAAATCGGATGCATCGTTGCCATGGCAACTACTTGACCCTCCCCCCTGCTAATACATTTGTGAGAAGGTACAGCTGAAATGAATTTTCTTGTTTTAGCTGCACTTGAGATTCGATAAGCTGATTGGCTCTTGTGTGAAACGCGGGGATGGGTGGGTGAAACGAGAACTTACCAGAATCTCTCCAAACGGAAATGGTTTTCGTGATAAATTTACTGTGTTTCTGTTGTTTCAGGACCATTATGGTCCTGCTGTTGTTTCGTTATTTAAGTTAATATTAAAATTGACCGATTTACATGTTTAAAAGAAAGGAGGATTGCCTTAATTTTTAAAAAATAAGCATTTTCTATTTTTTTTTTCACATTTCCTCATTTTGTAAAAATTGAAAGGAAACTTTGATTTGAGTAGTAAATAATAAAGAATTTCCATCCATGTATGGTTAGTGGAAAATAAGGAGGATGGGGGATTCACATGATTTCGGCTGCACTAACATTTTCGACCACAGGCCGCCCCTGCTGAACAGATCCCTGGCACAGGCACTCTTTTTTACTAAATTGACAAAAATAAAACTGCAATACTCCACCAATCAGCAGGACAAATTTCGTATTTGCTAAAAAAATAATGCAGAACACGTTGACTGTTGTAACCGATTCACTTTTAGCAAATTCGATGAAATTGAATGGCTTTTGTTCCGTGTATGTCATCTCAAAGGGAAAAAACAATACTCTTTTGTAGTGCAATGAAAGACGCTCTCAGCGACAAACAAACAAAACTTCAGAATGTCTTTTTTATAATTAATTATAAACAGTGTTCCAAGTTTGATTCCAGAGATATAGTTCATATTCTTTTGTAATCACCCTGTAAATTAAGTAGATTAAAAGAAGCAGACTTAATTTTGATACTAGAGAATGGTTAAACAGGATCAAATGAAATAAAAGAGATCCTCACAGTTCTCGATGGCAGCAACTGGAACATGGTGCTTAAGGCTCTTCCTTCCATGTCAGCGGCTGTCATGACAGTCGTGAACAGTTCTTCGTAAGCACTATCGTCCTCACTGCATTCGCTACCCCTGTCCTATATAAAGAGAACAAATAATGAACAAACTTATCCAGCTCCTTAATCAGGGTGGCAACAACATTCTGGAAAAAAAAGTTCCCTGATATTTCCCTGATTTCCATGATGGTGTCACAAAAATTTCCCTGATTTTACAATTACATTAAGAAATGGTGCAATACATGCTTTCTATAGAAACAAAGTATTCACGCTACAATAATACAATATATGGCATTATAAATGAAAAATTATAAGCAATACTTATTGTCAGTTAAAATAATAATTTATGGATACAACACAAATTACTCAATTGCGACAAGCATAATAGTAATTAAATATGTTCTCTGGAAGCAGATAATGGGAAAAAAGCAAGTTTTTTCAAATTATTACTTTTGTAGATAATTTTAAATGTTTTGTATGCTTCCGATTTCCTATTCAAATCTTCAATAAATCGCGTATTCATTAGCCCCTCACATGTTCCTTATAATCTAAAGTCCAACACACTTTGCTTTTGCTTCTCACTCCAGCAGGGATTCACGTTTTTATAAAAATAAAAATACGAAAATGCGCATAACCATGCTTTTTTTTAAATTCCTATTCAGAACCAAAGGAAATATTGACAATTAAATTACCCAGAATGGAGGGCATAACAGACGATAATTGCCGTTTTAATGATCCCAAATTGAAAAATTCCCTGATTTTTTTGTGAAATTTTGAAAAATTCCCTGATATTTCCAGAATTAAAAATTTCCCTGATAATTAGAATTAAAAAATTACCTGATTTCCAGGTTATGTTGCCACCCTGTTATACTGTGTATTTATTATGATAGTCTATTGGTATTTGACATAAAAATTACATCAACAGCAACAGAATAATGATATTAAAAAAAATTAAGTAGATATTTACATCGTCAATTTCACTTGACTTGTCTTCGTCTTTGCGAATGTCGACATTTGTCACGTCAGTTTTGGCATCAGAAAACACCTCCCATAGTTCACATGCATCCCGATACTCTTGTGAGCTTTTCTGAAATGCAATAAATACAATAATTTCTGAAATACTTAATACAACAAGTTTAGAATTTTTTGCATAGAATAGTCTAAGATCATAACTAGTCTCAGTAAAATATATTTTTTTACAGGAATCATGACATTTTAAATTTTTTTTTAATATGTAAAATTGTAATAATTGTGAGATAAATCTAAAACTTCGAATCGAAGAAATACCATGGTCTAAATATAAAAAATAACTAAATATGGCAATGAGAAAAAACATTTAAATGCAATTATCATTGATATTTTAAACATATGTATGCTATTTAAAATCAGACTTAATTTTACTTATTATTAATTTTTTAGGCTATTTTGTGAAAAGTAAGTTTTGAGGAGAATCCTGTTTTCAGTCTCAGAATTTCGAGAGCTGAAAGGACAAATTTTTTACATTTAAAAAATATGTTATATTTGAATAATTGCCATTGGTAATGTAAACAGACCCTGAATAATATATTAAAAACTTGACACAACAATTCTAAAACTTGAAATTACAATTTAATTGCAAAACTCATCTTTAAGTAATAAAACAAAAACAAACTTTCAACTATGCATAATTTATACACTTTTAAAAACAAAAAATATTTGGAAATAAAATATTCAATTGGTTTGTAAACAACTAAACTAAACTCTAAATGACTTTTAAAATGTAAATTAACCCTCTTCACTCCACTATCACAATTTAAGCCGATAAAATAAAAAAAAAATTACGGTTTTCGTTCTTAACCCTCTGACGGATAAGCAAATTTTCGAATCTGTAGGTTTGTTTTCACTGCGGGAAAGTTAATTTATATTTTCAATACATTCCTTTTTATAAAAATATATATTTTTAATTATATAAGTAGAGAAGGTTTTCGAAAATCCTCCTAATGCTTTAAATTTGAAAATTATTTCAAAAGAGATTTTTATTAACTTTTATATTATATGTATGTGGGAGTCACTTCATATACCTGATACTCCCACTTATGCGAGAGTGATCACTTTAGCCTGACTGGTAGAGTATCGGCAAAGCAAGCCGAAGTTCCTCGGTTTGATACCAAGTGATGACAGCCAAAAAGTGCATAGCTTTATCCTGACTGGTAGATACTTTAACCTGACTGATAGTGATCACTTTAGCCTGACTGGTAGAGTATCGGCAAAGCAAGCCGAAGTTCCTTGGTTTGATACCAAGTGATGACAGCCAAAAAGTGCATAGCTTTATCCTGACTGGTAGATACTTTAGCCTGACTGATAGTGATCACTTTAGCCTGACTGGTAGAGTATCGGCAAAGCAAGCCGAAGTTCCTCGGTTTGATACCGAGTGATGACAGCCAAAAAGTGCATAGCTTTATCCTGACTGGTAGATACTTTAGCCTGACTGATAGTGATCACTTTAGCCTGACTGGTAGAGTATCGGCAAAGCAAGCCGAAGTTCCTTGGTTTGATACCAAGTGATGACAGCCAAAAAGTGCATAGCTTTATCCTGACTGGTAGATACTTTAGCCTGACTGATAGTGATCACTTTAGCTTGACTGGTAGAGTATCGGCAAAGCAAGTCGAAGTTCCTTGGTTTGATACCGAGTGATGACAGCCAAAAAGTGCATAGCTTTATCCTGACTGGTAGATACTTTAGCCTGACTGATAATGATCACTTTAGGCTGACTGGTAGAGTATCGGCAAAGCAAGCCGAAGTTCCTTGGTTTGATACCGAGTGATGACAGCCAAAAAGTGCATAGCTTTATCCTGACTGGTAGATACTTTAGCCTGACTGATAGTGATCACTTTAGCCTGACTGGTAGAGTATCGGCAAAGCAAGCCGAAGTTCCTCGGTTTGATACCGAGTGATGACAGCCAAAAAGTGCATAGCTTTATCCTGACTGGTAGATACTTTAGCCTGACTGATAGTGATCAATTTAGCGTGACTGGTAAAGTATCGACGTAGCAAGACAAAGTTCCTCGTTTTGATACCAAGTGATGAGAGCCAAAAAGTGCATAGCGCCACATTGGTGACTTCCGAACTGCAGATTTCAAACAAACACTTGCGACACCTTATCAAATCAACTGTGCCAACATTATAACACTTCACAGCATCAACTACTGCCAAAGCATAACACTTCATGGCATCAACCACTGCCCATGTGATAACACATCACGGGCATTTCGATCATTAATTCCTCCATCCGACTCACTGAGAGAGGAGTACTGTTGGAATCACTTCATATACCAGATACTCCCGCTTAGGTGAGAGTGATCACTTTATCCTGACTGGTAGAGTATCGGCGTAGCAAGCCGAAGTTCCTTGGCTCCATACTGAGTGATGACACCCAAAAAGTGCATAGCTCAAACGGATATACACGTTTGTGTAAGTCAGGTGGTTAAAACTGCACGCACAGTAGGTGCTTTGATTTGCTGGCCATCATTGATTTGTTAGCTTTTTGTTCACATACCCTAAACAGAATATTATCTATACCAAAAACCTTTTTAAATGAACATGATTGAGGTTGCTGTCAAAAAAAAAATAACCCAAATCAAATTTTTTATTTAAATTTAAAAAATAAATGCAACAAACCTTATAATAACTTTTAGCGTTATTGACGATCAGTTCGATGTCTGCTGTAAATTGTTGAAGATCTGTGTATTCTTCGGTCTTAAGCTTCTGTTGTATTTTCATTAGGTCAATAGGGGTTGTTACAATATCATAATAATCAGCTAGGCTCCTAAAAGTAAAATATTATAAATAAAAGTCACTAATGTGGATTTCTTTAAACATACATAGCAAAAAATCTGCAATCTGTACAATTAAAATAATATATAATATAATATTATAAAATGTGCTCTGAATGTTTTGTCATTGTTTTAATAAGCCAAATTTTCAAGATTTTTAGCTTAGCATAATTAAAAGTAAAGATGGCTCATGAAGCACAAAATCATAGGAAAATTAACAAATTCTACAAATAATTAAATTTTTTTTTCAAATAAGTTCAGAAATGGATATTTCTAGCAATAAACATCAATCAAATTAATATTTTCTGCTTCTAAATTTATTTAATAGAAAAGCCTTTTTTGTTATAAATATAATATTATTATATAATATTCATAAAAACATAATACAAGTAAAAATTAATCTTTAATTAAAAAAATTAAAATGTTAGGAAGAATAAAAAGATAGAACAAAAACAACATTTATTTTGGCCAATGCCTGTTTGAACATATTTACAATATCCAATTTCAACATGTTAGTCAAGTATATGGCAAATATTTTATTTTTGAAATATAAAAATTTAATATTTAGAGTAAGATTATATTTCATTGTTTGTAATTCTTTAGTTACTACACAACTAGATGCATACATATATTAAATAAATTGATGGTTGTATTCACCTAAAAATGCTGTATACAATTTCCAAAATCAGAATTGTTGAAAATATATTCATATGTACAAAAAAATAATATTTAGCTATTTTTGATAATGATTTAAAATTGATTCAATAGAAAAGCATCTTTTGTTAGAGCTATAATTTCTTTCAGTTAGTGTTCATTCAAAATGGGAAGGGCGCTATTGGCAGGAAAAGGGTGTCCCATTTTAATTAGGGCACTTCCAAAAAAAAAAAGTTGGGGTTGACGTTTCCTACACATTGGACCCATGCCCAGGCGCATGAGTGTAGTGATCAGATCTGGGGGAAAACATTGCATGCTAAAAAAATTCGCAGTGTAGAGGAAAAATCTGTTGTGATCCTCTCGCCTATTCAGGCTGCGTGGGGTACCAGCTCAGGTGCTGTCCTCGTCATATAACCATGGTTCAAAATTACTAATCTGATAACCTCAACCCAAACCATCTTCTCTTTTTCAAAAAGTACACAGAACAATAACACCTTAGTATTTCATATATGGGCACCTAACTAATTGGATGTCCTGCGTTTGAAATTACCAGTGAAGTTATTAAAAAAATACATAACAGTCGAAACGATAACCTCTTGACTTGGCGGTTCTAATTTAAAATTTCTGGCGTTTTTATTTTGGAGATTTGATTGGCGCGTTGTTCAGTCGGTTAAAAAGATGTTCTGCTGTTATAATTCACTTAATTCTGATTTACACGTAAAATATTAAAACAAATGCCTTTTTTAAAGACAGGAAGCAAGGATGCTTGTGATTGGATGGAATTTTTTTTAAAAGAGGGCAGCTTTTTTCTAAAAAGAGCATAAGAGTGCTATTGAGATTTAAAAAGAGTTGGCGGAGCAGGCCACACAGTGTTACTGCCTAGAGTGAACACTGCTTTCAGTTCTTAAAAATTCAGGAACATTCCCATGAAATCTGGACAGTTAGTCTTAATAGCAATTCACCAAAATAAATTACAGTGAATACTTAATTCACACAAAATACCAGGAATATGAATAGCATGCTAGAACTTAACCATATAACTAACAGTAATAACTTAAAATGTAATGTACCTTCGATTAGGAGCTCTAATGAATGATTCGCATAAGAGGCGGCCATCTTCAGTTTTGTGATTTCTAATTGTTTCATACAACTCTTGGCAGATTTCAACCTGAGAATGCACAAAATGTTATAGTCTAATTTAATCATATTTATTTATAGCACATGAAAATAAATTTAGGTACTTTTCCATTTCGCCGGAGCATCCGATAAAGTCGCCAAAAATGATACAATCGACGCCAAACGGAATATCCACGCTGGTAACACCCTTTACCGCCACATTTTCAAAACAAGTCGCGGCCATTTCTTATCAGTCACGTCTTTTTACTAATACATCAAAGATGGATGAAAAACTTTTGTGTTGACTGAAAAACTGCATGTTGTCGCCAAAAAAGTGTACTTGGCGAGATTTGCGCAGGCAAAATGGTTATTTGAAGTAACATGTACCAGACCATTTTAAGAATTAAAATACTTAAGAGGTTTTTTTACTATATTCAAATTTAATAATACAAAGAAAATCATTGAACCATCTCAACAGAGGTCCTATAATTCTTTAACTGAGGAAAACATCAAAAATTTTGTGCAAAAGAGGCAAAAACCTATTGCTTGGTTTGAATCGTATATCCCAGTTAATAGTAGTTGGCAATTGAACTTATAAAATTATCAAAAGTAAAGAAATGTTCCAAAACTTGTGTTTATTTTTAAATGCTTACACAAGTAAAACTGTTATACAGTCCACACTGTGCACTGTTACACAAGTTATGAATGTTAAAACTGTACAACAGGAAAAGACTTGTATAGTAATTACAGTTAAAATCCTGGAGATTAAGGGCAAACATAAAATTAATGTGACCCCAATGTTTTACTAAATAAAATGTGAAAACTATTTAGACATGGCAATCTCTGTTTCAAAAAATATTTTAATAATTTTGATTTAACTCATAATGATGATGAAAAATATTTATTTGATACATTTAAAATTTATCTAAATAAACTTGCACATATTATTAACTAAAATTACAAAAATAGACAACCTTGTGATTTAAAAATTCCATTTTTTGTCATGTTTCTAAAATCTACCAATACATATTACTATAGGAACCTGCTACATTTTCTATATTTAAATCTTAGCTTCTTGACAAAAATTTAAAAAAAACATTAGAGACATAGCTAAATTTTTAGATGCCAAATGGTTTATAGTAATACTTACTACTTTACCAAAACACCAAAGTTTATTTTATAGATTAAAAATATTAAACAAATTAGATTTTTAAAAACATAAGAATAACATAATAAGAGCACAATGATAAGTGCTTGGTTTAAAAAAAAAATTGGTAAATAAATAATAAATTAATTTGGTAAATAAATAATAAATTAATTTGGTAAATAAATTAGTTTTTACTTAAACCCTTGACAATGTTTAGTTAATTGAAATTTTATATTAAAAATATATTCTACTTTTCTAAAATGCCCCTTTTCAAGCAGTGAACAAATGCAGCCAGTGCTACTCCAGGATAAGTGTAACGAACATGCATTTTTATACAATAATTGCATAGAAGTCCAAGTTTGGTGAAGATTAAAGTCACTTTACAACAACAAGTTTAAAAAATAACAACAAAGGGTAAATCAAGTATATTTATTGATAACTTATTTATATAGCAAAATACAAAACACATCACAGAATAACTATTTTGAAGAGATATTACATATAACTATTACAACAGTTACATTCAGGTTTTTGACTAGATTTCTGCCCTATTAACATATATATAAAAACAGATTCTAAATGCTGATCGGGAAATATTGATGGTTATATTTTTGAAAGAAAAAAACTACAAGGCTGGGACAATGTCAGCACTTCCACATTGTGCAATTTATTACATTTTTGTGATACTCAGGCATAGAAAGTAGTGAAATTGCTAACCCAGCAGATATATGAGTGGTTATAAAAAAAGGAGCTAAAATTCTAATTTAATGGTAACTCATTAACTGCAATTAGTCAATCAGTTAAATTAAACTCATAGATTTCTGCTAATACACGAAAAAAATACTTGTTCAATTGCTGCTTTTTGCCAAACACCTTATTCAATGATTTTCTTATTGTTTAAAAAAATCCTATATTTAAGTATTATGAACTAAGCCTGATACCGTCAATTGTACAGTTTGTTTTCAGCTAATTAAATTTTTAGAAAACTGCTAAAATAAACATATTTTGCTAAAATTTTAATATTATATCTTTTAAAAGGCTAAAACGAAATTGAAGAAATTTACAAAATACATACAATAATATTTCATTTTAATTACTCCATATGCAGAAAAATACATAATCCTTTGAGATAACTATATATACTGGAATTTGACTAAGAGAAAATTTTATTTTTTCAAACTAATTTTAAAAATATTTATAAAAGAAACATTCAAAATAATGCAATTAAGCACTACTTTAAGATAACTTAATAAATGTTAATATGAAATTTTGAAAAAGATAAATAAATTCTCAAATTTTTAATAAATTGCTAAAAGCATACCTGCCAAAATTACAAAAGTCAAATCACTGCACAAGTTTGCATAACATTATGCAAGTATTTAGTTTCATTTTTGTCCAACATGAAAAATATGATCCAATCACACAAACACATATATAATACTGTGTTCACTCTAGAAATAAAAAGGGGCTCCACATTTTTGAAAAGGTACTTCTTGTTTTAAAAACAGCACTTCCACAAAAAAAAAATTTAAGTCGTGGACATGGTCAGCCGTTACATCAGACCCGTGTCCAGATGAATGTGTGCTCGATTTTTAGCATGAGTGTAGCGATCAGGCACGAAAACATTGTATGCCAAAAATAATCCGTCGTGTAGAGAGAAAATCCGCTTTGTTCCCAACATCCTCATGCCCATTCAGGTTATGTGGGATACTAGCTCAGGTGCTTAAAATTACTACAGAATTATTGCAATTGCACAACACGTTTAGTAAAAAAGAAGCTTGTCTTTCTGTTGTCATAATTCACTTAATTCCGATTTACACTTAAAATACACACCTTTTTTAAAAGACAGCTAAGGAAGCTACTGCATTTGTACTTGACGGGAAAGGAACAAAAGGGGCAGAATTTTTTCAGGGGAAAAGAGGACGGCATATTTGAAAAAAAGGCGCGAGGGAGCTATTGAGATTACAAAAAGGCGGGCATGGCTAAAAAAGGCTAGAATAAACACTATATAGTAGTTAAAATCCTGTTACAGATTCCCTATTGTGTAGGCAGGTATGTAAAGCATTTATGAAGCCTAACTCAAAACTGGTTATACACATTTAGGCAAAAACAATATTCTGCTCATAGAGAGAAATTATTTAAGAATTAAACTTGATGGTTTCAGAAAATGAATAGATGTATTTATAGGACATTTGGCGATGAAAGAAGTCGGCAACTTGGTTTTTCAATTTGCTCTGATGAATTTTAGAATTTAGTATCAAGTTTTCTGCAACAGAAGTGGTTATTAGAATTTCTTGGTGTTTATAATTATTGACCGACACTCTTAAGTGCATGAATGTACCGTGCGCTAATGCCACAGACTCGCACAATGATCATAGCTTGTGGTCTCCGGCCTTCGACTACTCAGGATCAAAGCTGGTACACCCTTCGAGTAGTTGATTATGGTACTTATAGGTAATCCTTCGAACAGTTGATTATAGTACATAAATCTGAGAAAACTGACCCAAAAAAGTATCCTTTTCTACAACTGTAGTATCCAAGAAAATTAAACAGAAATTTTATATTCCAACTAGTTTACTTAATTGACAAATAAAACATTATCCAAACAATATCTGTAATGCAACGGAAAATTGAATGCTTTTCAAAAAAACAAATTAAACAATTTTGTATTTGAAATTGCCTCTAAAAGTAGTTCCAGGAACCGCACAAACGAATACGCAGCACGATGATATCATAGGGTTGCCAGATTGAAAGACATAGCAATAATTGGAAAATACCATTAAAGTCAGGTGGGGTTGTCTAATATACAAAAAAAAATCTTTAAATCTTTTTTAAAAACTCTACGCCAAATGTCCTATAACATATATACCTCATAAAACAATACAAAATTCAAATACTACTAGAATTTTGAGTTAGAAAAATTTGCATTTCAGCGTATTTCGAGAGCATTGCTGCTCTCTGTCTTGCAACAGCATCTCCGTCTGTGCTAAAAACCCTTTCGGAGGGAACACTTGACCCTTGAATCGCCAAGTATTTCCTGGCAAGGGTCTTCAGCACAGGAAAAGAATCTTCATGAAGTTTCCACCACAACAATGGATTGCTATTCCAATTAACTTTTGGCATTGCAAGGTAGCAATTTAGTTCGGATTCGGCCTTCTCCTCGGGTAGCGAATCGCTATCTGTGTCTTCAATATCAAATAATAACTCTAACCCTTCTTTTGTTTGGGTGTCTTGCTTATCTGGTTGGTCAACGGATGCATAGTAGGCAGTCATTTCTTGGATAGCAAACGCCTTAATGTCTTCAGCATTGTCGGTGAAAGTAAGCCTGAATCTCGGATCGCAGAGCGAAGACATCCACAGAACAGTCTTCAATGATTGTTCTTCGTAGGGTCCAGACAGCGCAGCTGAAATCTCTGATTTGATCTGCTTTGACAAGGCACTATCTGAATCTTGGCACTGCAGACATTTTTTTATCTTCCCATACAGAGGCAAAACAGACGAGGCAGTGATGTATTCCTCGCCAGAAAGAGTCGTTGTGATGTCTTCTAACAGCTTTGTGCTGAAGACAAAGTCCTTTAAAGCAGTAACACCACAATCCTCTAGCTGAAGATCTTCCTTGTCTGGGTGGCCTTCAAGCATCTTTTCAATCGGCAAAACATTGGACAGGAACCTTTGAACGAGCTTCAGTGTGCTCCGCCAGGTTGTAGGGCAAGTGCTGGGAAAAGCCACCACATCCTGTTGCAAAAGCTCCTGGGATTTTGCAAGATCACGCTTCATCTGAAAGCTATGTAAAATTGCATTTTGGAGCCTCTTTAGCATCAGAACCACACCATAAAGGGGAGAAAGCTGTAATACCCGATTCATGGCTGTGTTTATGCTATGTCCGAAGCACGGTATGTGTTGTAACCGCAAATTAGAGATGGCTCGGAAAGCCTTTGAACTATTATCAGTAGTGCAGCATGGGACATTTGCGACATCAATACCCCAATCTGACAAAATAGTTGACAAAGTATCGCGCATGTCGAAAGCGGTACGGTTCATTTCCAAAGAGGCACAATTTAAATAAGTCGATTTCAGACTCCAATGCTCATCAATGAAATGGATTGTGACCGCAACGTATGGAGTGTCAGCCACGGATGTCCAACAATCCACCGTTATCGTCAAGTTTTCGTCTTTCACCGACGCCACCTCTCGTTTCATTTTTTCTAAAGCGTCGCTATACAATTTGGGAATTCCAGTCTTGGAAAAATATTTCCGACCAGGGAGCTCATAACTCGGGTTCAGATTCCTAATCATGCCAATGAAAGGTTTTCTTTCGACCAAATGACATGGCTGCATTGTGCAAGCCAGGAATTTTGTGACCGATTCAGTGATGCTGTCTGAAAACTCCAAACCCTGATCGTCCAATATAGTTCCTTGCTTTTCATGATCACGTGAACCAAGGTCTGGAATGGGCCCTAGCTGACATTCAACCTCTACCTCTTCCATTGAACTGGAAGAGTTAGGGTCGTCCACCCCATACACTTCGCTTCCTGCAGGATATGATATCGGTAAAAATTGTTTTGATCCATTTGTCATTTCCGAATATTTTAATGGATGATGTACTTTCAAATGGCTAATCATATTGGTAGTGGTGCCTCCTTTAGAAGAAATAGGACTCAAGCAATCCTTGCAAATTGTAAGAGTGTTACTGACAACATGTCCGTTTTCATCAGCAGGCAATCCAAAATAACCCCAAATTAGACTTTTAGCCCTTGCCTTGGCAATCAATTTGCTATACTTTGGAATAGAAGATGTGGAGATAAAATCCTAAAAATTAAAAGAAAACTCAGCATGGGCAATAATATTTTACAAGAGCATTTATAAAGAAACTAAAGTGGCTTTTTTGGAATAACTTTGGAAAACACTGCATCTATTTTAAACAGGGCATACCTGCAAACGTTTCTCAAATTAAATCCATACCATTTTTTTCCCCCAACGAATTAGTATAATTTTTTTCTGTTTGTTATCACAAAAGTCTCGAGTTCAATTTTTACCATGGTGCAACTTTTGGTCAGATTTACTGTATGGTCACCCTTGGCGCAATTTTTTCCACATTTGGCGATAATGTTTTTTTAAAGGCAACCCCCCTCTGACTCGACAAGGAATTGCAGCAACCCTATTGGACAACAGTCGCCAAAATGGTGACTTTTGACAAGATTTTGAAAAAGTCGCCAAGGGTGACCGTACAGTAAATTTTTACCCAACTTTTTATAAATGCTTTTACATTCAACACAACTTAAATGGAAATAAATGCACTGATTTCATGACAGAAGAGACAATTTAACAAAACTCCATGCAGTGTTTACTCAAATTAAAAGGGACAAATGCACTATTTTGAGGGAAAAAAGGCACTTTTATGCTGACTATGCTAAAATTGCAAAATAGACAATCTGGTTAGATAATAATAATTAAATACCTAATAAACCTACACCAGTGAAAAATTATGTAAATCTTGAGAAATCGCAACGAATCTGCAAAAAATATAGTTACGTTATAAAATTCTAAAAAATCGTGGCGTCGAATTGCAGTTAGAAATTGTGTCTCGAAATGCAACGACGCTCGAACCTACTTGAAAAGCGAATTAGTCCCCACAAAGAGCTGATGGCCATCAGATATAACATACATGCAAACTGTCCGTGTAGTATATCTAAACCAAGCATGATTTTTCTGCTTTTGTTGAAAAACAAAATGCTCTATAAACACTTTCTAATAAAATTGTTACTTTGTGAAGATGATAAAAAAAGAATACTTACTGTATCCAGAAAACTTTTTCTTCGTTTAGAGCCTTCGCTACCATCTTTACTGCTATCTTCAGAAGTTATTGAAATCTTTTTACGCTTTGGCATCTTGATTTTATTCCTGCGTTGAATAGAATAAAACATGTTAATAAAGCACTAAATCTAAAAGTCTTAAGTTAACACTAAAAATCTTATTTCAAACATTTTCCATTTATATCGTGGATAAAATCAGTCCTATTGACAAATAGAGACGGCTTTTGATCAACTGATAAAAAGCACATTTAACTTTTAGAAGGCAGGTGTTTGATTTTAACCAGGAATTACCATTTTTAAATGACAAAAATTTCTTGATCTACTTATGTTCCGATTTATATTCATACCGCACAAAAGTGCCGGGTTAACTTGTTTATTTTTTGTCTATAATTGTTTATTCAAAGTGTCTAATTGGTAAGCTATTAAATTGTAAACTAATGTTTTTATACAGGGTGGAAACAACATTCTGGAAAAAAAGTTCCTTGATATTTCCCTGATGGTGTCACAAAACTTTCACTGATTTTAAAATTACATTAAGGAAACTTGCAATACATGCTTTGTATAGAAACAAAGTATTCAGGCTACAATAATACTATAAATATATTGCATTATAAATGACAAATAAGTAATACTTATTGACAGTTAAAATAATAATTTAAGGATGCAACACAAATTATGGAATTGCAACAGGCATAATAGTAATTAAACGTTCTCTGGAAGCAGATAATGCAAAAAAAGCAAGTTTTTCAAATTATTTCATTTGTAGATAATTTTAAATGTTTTATATGCTTCATATTTCCTATTCCAATCTTCAATAAATCACATTCATCAGCCTCACACATGTTGCTTACAATTCAAGGTCCAACACACTTTGCTTTGGCTTCTCCCTCCAGCTGTGGATCACGTTTTTACAAAAATAAAACTGAAAATATGAGACTGTGCATAACCATGTTTTTTTGTATTCTTTTTAGAACTAAAAGGAAATATTGACAACTAAATTACCCAGAGTGAAGGGTATAAAAGATGTTAATTGCCGTTTTAATGATCCAAATTTGAAAAATTCCCTGATTTTTTGTGAAATTTTGAAAAATTCCCTGACTTTTCCAGAATTAAAAATGTCTATGATAATTCCCTGATTTCCCGGTTTTCCAGGTTATGTTGCCACCCTGTTATACCAAATATACAGTGATTTTGTTTAAAAATTGTCACTATAGAACTTTCAGCATTGGTAACTATTAGATACTGTTTTGGTGCAGTGTATTCTGTACTTAAGTTAGAATGGGAATCATATTTTATATCAAAAAGTTATTATATATTTTAAAGGATGCACAAGTATAACAAATGATGTAAATCAATTTATGGCACAAAATCAGGGTGCCTAGAGTTAAAGTAATTGAAAATGCCCTGATATTTCCCTGTTGTCTAGTTTTTTCAGTGTAACCGAAACAATATCGATTCACACAAATAAAGTATGATATTCGGCACTACGTATTATTTTACAAGTTTCCAAAATAAACAGTTGGTAAATTCCTAGTGTACGGTGCCTCCTTGGTGCGATTCTGAAAATTGGCTCCACGGCCTTTTCAAAACAACATGAAACGGTGAGAGAAAAAAAAAAGTAGGGTTGCCGTACATCATGATATTGCTAGAAACGTCATGAAATAGGGCTGCCAAACTATAAAATTTATCGCCCACCAATTGCAGGGCTGCCACTGAGTTGTACCTTTGAAAATAGTAGCTTTAGTATCCTTAGACATCAAAAATAGTCGCCTAAATAGTCTCCTCAATTATGCAAAGATTATTATTGAGCAAAGATTACTAAAAGTAGTAAATTGCGACAAATGCATTTTACTAAATGCAAGTAATATTACAAATTGATATTATTTTTATTTTTGTCACTGTTTTTAGACAATTCTAAATATGTACTTTAAACTCATTTTCTTAAATAGATTGCATAAATTTAAAAATGTATATATTCACTAGATATGAACAAACTTCATTTTTAAACCGCACAACAATAGTACGTGCATTTTTGCACCAATATATGCTTTTTTTAAATTAACGTATATAAAAATACCCAAAGAACATATGCCTACTTTTAAAGAAACATAATAGAATATGACTGAAGGCAATGGTTACAAAAATACTGCATTCACAAAAAATGCCAGATTTTTTTTGCTGAGCTTGGTAGTAATAAATATCAGTTTATAACAAATAGCTTTCTAAAACAAACAGTAGTTTAATAAAAAGTGGGAAAATAAGACAATTTTCACAAATTTTGAAAAAAAAACGAAAAAACTTCAAAATTGAAACAAATCACTTCTATAATTGCAGTCTTTTAACCAAATTTAGTAGTAATGATAAGTTGTTTATATCCCGAAACTTGCTAATTGCATTCGTATTAAAAATAGTAGTAAAATTCTCAACCAAAAAAAATACACCCACAAATTTTGTCTATGTAATCAATCACAAAGCTAAAAATACAAATTTTTCCTTAAACTCTGAATAATTTATTAAGTTTTATAAAGATATCTACTTAATTCCATCAAAGTTTACACAAATAGTTCTGGGAACAGTTGAGGGTTGCATCAAATGCTTCTATTTATGAAACTTTTTGTTGAACCAATGCATAATTTGATTTCTATGCTAACTTTAATACATAGGCCCCACAACAATAAAACACATATATGTTGATATTAATGACTTCAAGCAACATTCATGCCAAATTTGAAGAAATTCAAACAACACATTTGGACATAAATGAGTAAGAAGCAAATTTACAAACAGACGAAATGCTGAGGGGTCAAGTTAAAACAGGGACCTAAAATTCTCAAAAGCAAAGACATTTCAACTCTAAAATGCCCATTATAAAGTTCTTTCAAGGTATAACTAATTTTAATAGCTAACTTATGCAAAATTCCTAGAAATTTCCATTTTTGAAAATCAAGGAAATTGCGACGCTAAAAATCTTTTTTTTTTTAAGTGGGTGGGTTGTGAGAAAGGAAAATTTAAAATGAAAATAATTAATATAATAAAAATATATAAACGACTAAACAAAATATAATTCAATTGTAATTTGAATACCAACCAAAGAAAAGAAAACGAAAAGAAATTATATATAAAAAAAAATTATTACTGAAAATGACAAGTCCTAAATTTCAACTTCGTGAATAAAACTATATTTTCGAAAAATGGCATGCAATTTTGTTAAGTAGTGCAAAAGAAATCATTATAAAACAGTAAGTAATGAAATATATGAATTTATATATCAGATGCAAAAGGATTGAATGCCTTGAAACGGAGATCTCAGCAGATCGCGTTTAGCGAATTTCTACAATTTCAAGGTTTCCATGCATTAAAAAAAAACAAATCAAAAGAGCGACAATTGAAAGTTGCATTCGGTAGATGTGCCAAAATTTAATCATCTCAACTTCCGAGAGATATTGTCCCCGTTTGACTAAGATCGCAAATATTTTTTCTAGATGTGCAAGATATTAAATTTTTGTGAAATCATCCGAGTTTTTTTAGATTGAACATCGATTTTTCATAAAACAACAAACGAACTGAAGCAGGCCGCGTTTAATGAATATCTACAATTTCAGAGTTTTCATGAGCAAAAAAAATTTTTAAAACAGCGTCATTATGCAAGGAAAGACATTGAACCATCAACTTTCGACATAAATGTGGTTTTGTACCAAGTTGGCGCAGGATGACACTTTTGGCGCAGGATTCCATCCGATATTTTTTACAACAATTTTGATTACAATGATTTGGCCCATAACGATATTTTTGTTTAAAATTGCGATGCATTGACACCGGGAAAAGTAATCGCCGCGATACAGCTCGAAAATCCACTCCTCCCCAGCTGTTTTATGCAATTATTTTAACTAACATACATATAGGCTACACATTTAATTGAAATTTTTCGGAATTTACGCGAGTATATTTGGTCTGATACATTTATTAAATTGATGGTAATAAAAAAAGGAAAACCGCGGAACCTCCGAAGATTTTCATTCCTGAGGTGTATCTCATGTTCTTTGCTTCGCGCAGTGAATTCTAGAAGTAACACACGCAACCTAAACCCAAATTGCTCTAATAGGTAATGAAAGCGATGTCTATTGGCGATAAATCATGCTTGGCAAGTATTATTTACTTGCAAACACCTCCTACAGCGTTTAATGGTGTTGATTCTTCGACTGTTTGTCCTTTAGAATCGCCAAATAGCAGTACATTGGCGTCGTATGCAACAGCCAATCAGATTACGTGACTCTTCAAAATCAGTTAAACGATGCGTGATTTTGGAAATATTAGTTGAAAATCTATAATGTTAAAAAAAGTTACAAAAAAATAGTCTCCAAAAGCTGAAAAAAGCAGAGGGTTTTGATGAAAATAGTCGCTTTTGGTACTATTTTAATAAAAATAGTCGCTTTAGTCGCCCATTTAGTCGCCTGTGGCAGCCCTGCAATTGTCGCCAAATCACATTTGGCGGGGACACCGTACACTAGGAATTAACCAAACAGTTTTCTAATTCTCAAATATTGGTAATCTGTCTTTTACTGTCGAACTGATTTTTCGCCAAATCTAACAACCCGGCTCCAAACACTGATGCAGAGAGAAAATGGGGTTCTTTGATTGGCAACAAAACCAGTTTTTGTCGGCAAGCTACATTTTAGCGTCGGGAATAAAGGACTTTCAGAAAAGTTACCAAGAGCGACCATATATGGCAGTTTAACCAATTTGTTTATTAAATAAAGCTTTAAGGCATATAGTACATTAAAGGGTACAGATGTAGTATAGGACATTTGGCGCGAGAGTTTTTTTTTTTGCGTGTTTAATAGGGGTGATAAAATTATAGTATGGCAACCCTACCCGACATTGTTCGTATTTTCCTATTCTTGTGGCGACTTTCAATCTGGCAACCCTATGCTATGTTTAACGACAATTTTTCGTCGTCAAAAAATAACACGCTCGAAATGTCCTATACTACAACTGTTCCCATTAAAGATTGAGTGGCCCTCATTGGGGAACCTGCCTATTGTTCCAAAGTCTCCTGTTCTGTCGACAAGTTACAAAGGCACATTCCACGTTTCATTTATTCCAAAAGAATAAAAGAGCCAGAGCAGTTACTGACAGCAGTTAATCAGTTTTGTCACACAAAAAAAATCGTTTAAGCTATGTTCAAATTTCTCTAGAAAATTAGTAATTCTTAAGCATTTGAGCATTCATTATTAAAATTGCGTGAATGTTTAAGTATTTCAGTTATAACACTCAATTGTTCCGCCAAGTTCTAGAAATATAGGTATTTGGGTGAGATATCTATGATCTTGGAAAAAAAAAAATCCTATATATAAAGTACACATTTAAAGTCCTACAAGCTTTTGGTACAGATGTAGTATAGGACATTTGGTGCCCGAGTTTTTTTTTACGTGTTTCATAGGGGCGATAAATTTATAGTATGGTAACCCCACCTGACATTGTTGGTATTTTCCTATTCTTGTGGATACTTTCAATCTGGCAACCCTATGCTATGTTTAACGGCAATGTTTCGTCGCCAAAAAAAAAAACGCGCCAAATGGGAACAGATGTAGTATAGAACCAGAGCTGGCAAAATATGATTTTTGTGGTTTTTGGGAAAAACCAAAAAAAGAAAATTTCTCCATATTTGGGTTTTTGGGAAAACCAATACAATTTTTTTTTCTCAAGTTTTGGTATTTGATACGTAATATTTTGGTACAGATGTAGTATAGGACATTTGGCGCGCGAGTTTTTTTTAGCGTGTTTTAAAGGGGCGTAAATTTATAGTATGGAAACCCCACCTGACATTGTTGGTATGTTCTGATTCTTGTGGCGACTTTCAATCTGACAACCCTATGACGTCCGTCACAGCGCTGTTTAACAGCAATTTTTCGTAGCCAAAAACAAAAACGCGCCAAATGTCCTATACTACATCTGTTCCAATATTTTTTGCATTTGCAATATCATAACAGCCATTGTATTTCTGTACTGATTAAAAAATTAAATATTTCTGTATTAATGGAAAATTGTGACTAAATGATATAGTTAAAACATTAAAATTCCACAAAACATTAAATCATGTTCAATAATGCTCATGAGCTAAAAAAATACCTAAATTTAAATGACTGTAAAAAACAGCGAAAAATCTTGAAAAGACAAAAACCACAATAACCATCAAAAACCACAATAACCATGAAAAACCACAATAACCCAAAAACCAAATTTTTTTTATTTATAAATCAAGGTTTTTGCCAGCTCTGTATAGAACATTTGGCGCGATTTTTATTTTGGCGATGAAAAATCGCCGTTAAACAGCGCTATGCTGTCATAGGGTTGCCAGATTGAAAGTCGCTACAAGGATCGGAATATACCAACAATGTCAGGTGGGGTTGCCACTATAAATTTAACGCGAAAATAAAACACGCCAAAAAAACCTTGAGCGCCAAATGTCCTATACTACATCTGTTCCAAGCTTTTTTCTTTTATTTTTAATTGCATTTTGAAAGTATTAGATTGTAAACAGTCAATCAAAGCTGTTTCATAGCCAGAAATAAATTTAAAAATACATTTTATGCTCTGATTTCATAAAAAATAATATCCAAACTCTCTGATTTTTCCAATAATCAAATTTCCTGTTCTATGGACACCCTAAAAATTTGACAACCAATTGCAAATATTTTAAAGAAATATATTTAACAACTCTTTATTTCTATCATTATTTTTGTCCTCATTTCTTATTAAAATATGTTATATTTTTTAGTTATGTAAACAGTCAAACATCTACAGAAAATAAACCTACCTGTTTCAGATTCTTCTGCTGAAATGATGAACTTAAAATGTGTTAGACGAATGTACTTTTAGAAATTTCAGAAAGAACTAAAACTGAAATAATATCAATATTTTACATTAATATGAACATATATTGTAGATTATTCAAATAAAAATAAATACACTTCCACAAACAGACAAGACGCGAGATGCCGCAAATAATGTTGCCATTTTCAAACTCAAAAAATTAAATATTCATGATCGATGCATGCAGCAAAAAAAAATTGCCGTTTAGGATCTTTATATAATAAAAGATCTTTGATAATGAAAGATATATAATGAAAGATCTTTGATCTTCTTTTTTCCTCTTCAAAACAAGAACATTTTGTGAAAATTGATCTTTTTCTCATCCCTTTTTCTTTTTTCTCACCATAGGAATAATGAAATAAAGGAACGTCTCTGGCGAGCCAAGATCTCATATTCTTCGCAATCAATCAACAAAAATTTCATTTTACGGTGCACTTTTTAAAAATATTAAAAATTAAATTTTCATCTTATTATATCACAATGAGTGAGTATTCAAAAGTGAAAGGGGGTAAACTCCGACTGAAAAATGAAAAAAAGAGGTAAAATTATGTCTTTATAAAAAAGCACATCACTTATAGGATTTATTAAATATTTTTCTGCATAAATTATATTAATATGTAATTCGACGTTTATTTAAAAGATTGAATAGCTGCCAATGTGTACCGATTGCCCGTAAAATGTCCCTTTGTAATGTTTTCATTAGACATTTCCGATTTTCAAGCCACTGAATTAACCTATATATATTTATTTATTTCGTAAATGTATATTGCGCTATTCAATCGGAAAATTGAGTACATTTTGGTTAATTTCTAGGGGATGTACGGTGTCCCCGCCAAATGGGATTTGGTGACAATTGGTCGACGATAAATTTTATATTTAGGCATCCCTATTTTTTATGATGTTTCTAACAATGTTATGATGTACGACAACCTTACTTTTTTTTTCACACACCGTTTCACGTTGTTTGCCAAGGCCTTGGCTCCAATTTTCAGAATCGCGCCAAGGAGGCACCGTACACTAGGAATTTACCAATATTTCAATTAATAATGATATTAGGATGGATGTCTATAGGAAAAACATATCCTTTCTAAAACTAACTTTGTACAAAACATAAACGTTGGTAGCTATAAAAAAAGAAAAGAAAGTCATGTTTAAAAAAAATGCTGCTTTTATTTATCGACACATATTTACTTTTTTACTAATATGGTCATTTATGTTGTTGCTATTCATGTCTTATAGCTCTAAGAATAAAGTGAAAGTGCATAAGAAAAGAAAGTTGGAAACAGAAACAGAGAAAGTGGACGATGATGTTACCCTACATGGTATTTTTTTAAAAATATATTCATATTATGGGTAAACTGGGTATGGAAAAGTGACAACTTTTTATTCAAAGCTATTTTTCACTTTTAAAAGGTTATTAATATAAAACTTTATTTTGGTGTATTTATTTCTGAAATGGGTTCCTTTGACTATGGGGAGTCTTTGAATATGTTTCATATGGGTATTTTTAATTGCTAAATTTTTAATTGGTTTTATATTCTTTATCAACTGCAGATGAGGTAAATTAAATCATGGATTTTTTTGTGTAAAAAGTCCTTTAAAAATAAAATTTATTAGTTAAATTAGCAACTTGAATAAAGTGGAATAAATAACTAATATTAACTTTTAACAACTCAGCATATTTGGTTAGTAAGGAGTTGTTATTGTAACAGTCTTTCTTGAAGAAAGTTACTCTCCACCATTTTGAAAAAATAAACTTTTTTATTATTTATTATCTTTGAAATAAAACAACTGTTATCATAATTTTTGTTTTATTTTTAATTTGATACACAAATGATTTTACAATACATTTAAAACTTTTTGTTTATGTTCTAACAAAGCCAGGGAACGGTATAATTTTTAAAAATGTACTTAAAATTATTTTTTTCTTAAAAATGTAACCTAAACTAATTTTAGGAAAAATATTTTTTGCTAGAAATTTTTTAAATGTTTTGATGAATATTATTATAATGGTTTGATCTGGATTGATATAATATTTAAAGACTTGTTTAAAAAACTTAATGAATCAATTGTATTTAATTTTAAATGAATCAATTGTATTTAATTTTAAATGAATCATTGTATTTAATTTTAAATGAATCAATTGTATTTAATTTTAAATGAATCAATTGTTTTAATTTTAAATGAATCAATTGTATTTAATTTTAAATGAATCAATTGTATTTAATTTTAAATGAATCAATTGTATTTAATTTTAAATGAATCAATTGTATTTAATTTTAAATGAATCAATTGTATTTAATTTTAAATGAATTAATTGTATTTAATTTTTTAGGTGGATGGTGGAATGTGACTAGTTTTAAGGAAATTTCTGGAAGTATTGCGATTGAATTTGTTCCGCGCTGTTACATGAAAGCCCTAGATAATGGCCAGTTTGTACTTGGAGGGCCACACGAAATAGGTAATTTTGCTTTCTTTTAACATATTATAGGTAATTCTTTTAGTGAAGTTTTTTTTTTAATCTATTGACAAACCATAATAATTTGCAAAACAATATTTGCAAACAATAACTTATTCATCTCGATAGAGAACTCATTCCCTTTTATCAAAAATGCTTTCCTTTTTCGAAAAAATTTTGCCCTTTCAGTCAAGCACAAGCGTCCTTGCTTTCTTAGCTGTCTTTTAAAAAAATGCATCGATTTAAACAATTTTTGAGTAAATCAGAATTAAGTGCCAGTAGAAAAGCAAACTTCTTTTTAATTATGCGTGTTGTGCAATTACGACGATTCCACGATAATTTCAAGCACAATCCACAAATCCTTGGTTGCCTGTGCCCACAGTATTTAATACAGAAAAATAACTTATTCATCTCGATAGAGAACTCATGCCCTTTTATCAAAAATGCTTTCCTTTTTCAAAAAAAAATTTCCCTTTCAGTCAAGCACAAGCGTCCTTGCTTTCTTAGCTGTCTTTTAAAAAAATGCATCGATTTAAACAATTTTTGAGTAAATCAGAATTAAGTGCCAGTAGAAAAGCAAACTTCTTTTTAATTATGCGTGTTGTGCAATTACGACGATTCCACGATAATTTCAAGCACAATCCACAAATCCTTGGTTGCCTGTGCCCACAGTATTTAATACAGAAAAATAACTTATTCATCTCGATAGAGAACTCATGCCCTTTTATCAAAAATGCTTTCCTTTTTCAAAAAAAATTTTCCCTTTCAGTCAAGCACAAGCGTCCTTGCTTTCTTAGCTGTCTTTTAAAAAAATGCATCGATTTAAACAATTTTTGAGTAAATCAGAATTAAGTGCCCGTAGAAAAGCAAACTTCTTTTTAATTATGCGTGTTGTGCAATTACGACGATTCCACGATAATTTCAAGCACAATCCACAAATCCTTGGTTGCCTGTGCCCACAGTATTTAATACAGAAAAATAACTTATTCATCTCGATAGAGAACTCATGCCCTTTTATCAAAAATGCTTTCCTTTTTCAAAAAAATTTTGCCCTTTCAGTCAAGCACAAGCGTCCTTGCTTTCTTAGCTGTCTTTAAAAAAATATTATTAAATACCTTTTTTTTTTCTGTATTTTTTTTTTTTTTTAAGAAAAGGTGGTTTGAGGCGAGGTTACCAAATTTTAGATTTAAGTAGCCTGTTTATTAGTTTTGTAAGGGGTCCGATTAGGACTACTTACCGATTTGATTAGGTGAAAATATAAATTTTTAATATTTTAGTTTAGTTTTGAACTATTTGCACTAATTAAAAAATTGTCAAATATGATTGGTCCTACCCGGTAGAGCTTCTGCTAATTGTCCCTGAAAACCAAAAGTGTTGTGTATTCTCCTTATCGAAGCCGCACAATGGACAATATATTTACACTTTAATTGCCAAGTATTTTTTCAAAATTGCGGAGAACATACTTTTTAGTTAAAACGTCCGTAATTTCGTCCAGTAAATATGATGGCGCGAAAAATGCCCTTTTTAAACCAGGAAGTGCCTTTTCAATAACTGGGTGCCCTTTTCATACCTACAGTGACCTGCCCCTTTTTATCTAAAGTGAAAAAGTATATCTTTATTTAAAGTTTACATAAAGTATAACTTTGTTTGATTTGAGATATTTAGTTATTTTACAAAAATGGCTCTATGATTTTGTTCAAATTACTATGAGATATATTTGCTGTGTAGTGGTACATAAATTTTTTGTGAATTTCAACAGCTGTCCTAAGAAGCTAGTAAAGTGTTACTTATCATCATTGCTGTGCATTGTTCTGTTCGATCAATCTTAGCAATTGTTCCCTCATGGATTTGTATGATCTTTCCTTTGCGCGACAGTGATGCTTACGTAATATTAAGTATTGCTGCGGTGAGGGTGGTGGGATTATGTAGATCCATGCTTACAAGTGCCACTACGATTTGGCGGCATGTATGTTTGCATTTGTATTTAAATCCCTGGACTGGTTGTCCAGATACTGTTATTTCCTTCTGTTCTTGTTATGCTCGAATAATAAATCGACTCAACAAGTGTATGCTCGAATAATAAATTGACTCAACAAGTGTATGCTGACTAATTAGTTTCAATCAACACATGCAACATAATTTGGATGCACCGACGAGATCAAATTATGTTGCATGTGTTGGATGAAACTAATTAGCAGCATACACTTGTTGAGTCGATTTATTATCCGAGCATAACAAGAACAGAAGGAAAAAGCAGAACAGAATCTGGACAACCAGTCCAGTCATTTGAATACAAATAAATACATATGTGCCGCCCTCTCATACATATGTGCCGCCCTCTCATACATATGTGCCGCCCTCTCGTGGTGGCACTTGTAAGCATGGATCTACATATTACCTCCCCCCTCTCGGCAGCAATACTGAATACTGTGCAAGTACCACCGTCGTGCAAGGGAGAGTCCATGAGGGAACAGCAATATTTTATCTAACATGGCCATTATTTCATTTTCCCATTAGGTAGTGGACCAGATCCTGAAGAAGTTTTGACTGCCATTCCCATCTCTGATTCAAAGATAGCTCTGAAGTCTGGATATGACAAATACCTCAGAGTTGGTATGGACGGTCGGCTATATGGGAGATCAGATGCCATTGGCTCCATGGAACAGTGGGAACCAGTTTTCCAGGATGTAAGTATATGCAGAGCCGTCGCACGAGTGGGGGGGGGGATTAGAGCATGAACATACAATGCTTCTCGAATCTAACAATTTGAGATTTTTCTTAGAAACTATCTCTTTAAAATTGATTGTTTTTAAAAATATAAAAAAGCATATTCCAGAAAAAATATTAAAACCTTCTTGCATGGAAAACAACTTAGCAATTTTTTTTCCTTTAGAAGTCGTCTCATTGTTGATAGGTAATTACTTTTAGTTTAAAAAAAAATCAAATGTATGCTTATAACTAAATTAACTCTACTAGGAGGCTCCGCCCCCAGCTCCGCCAACTTTTGTAAACAAAGTAACTGTTGCCATTCCGCATAGAGAAAAACAGCGTTTTTCAATTACTACGTAAGAGAATTATATATGAACTCTATAATAAAAGATTTGATTGGGATTTTTATTGTACAACTGTATTTAAGAAAATAATTTGTAAAAAATAAATTTAGTTGATAGTTTTGTTATTTATGAATGAACTTTGTTTACAGGGTAAACTGGCAATTCTCTCTGCACAAAATTGTTTTATATCGGTTGATGATGAGACTTCCGATGTCGTTGCAGTCTCAAAGAAGGCAGAAGATAATGAAATTCTGAAGGTAATAATTTATGTTGCCTAGAAAGTTGTGTGATCTGCAACACAGATTGTTTTAAAATAGTAGTATATTTTATAAGAGTACCTTTAAGAGTGGTTCAAGAATTTGTTTAATGGTATATAGTTAAGTTATATTAATTTTAAAATATTCAAAGAAAATTACATACTAAATTCTTCTGTATGTTTATGTTCGATAAAAATATATTGCAACAAAAATGGTATATATGTAATTACTTGTAAACTTTTTATATGTATGTCTTAATCGGTTTTGTTAGATTTTTTTAATCTATATTTTGGCCCTGCGATGGCTTGATCGGAAGAGTGTCGATCTTATAATTGAAGAGTTTCAAACCTCATTGCGAGAAGAACAGTGAACTAATAATCAGACTCTTACGAGTTTTGGTCCTCAACATTCGCCAAACCATTCATTTTGCAGAGGGGCTGTTTATTGTGGTCAAATGTCTTCACAATGATCAAGGTGTGGAAGTTAGATGAGTGGGGAGCCACTCTCTTAACCAGTGGCTTTGCGGTCCTCACCATTTGACATTGGTTTAAAGTTAGGAGGCAGTGTTCCCGGGTCTTTTTCCTCCAGGAAAGAGGGCCTCCAGTTGCTCAGTGGGCAAAGGCGTTCAGCTGGTAATCGGAGGATTGCTAGTTCAAGCCCATGCAATGAACTCGACAAAGAAAAGTAAAAGTAGTGATATTGCGATCAGAGGGTTGCCAGCTTTGCTAAAAAAATACTAGAGTGTTGTCCAGAACATCCAACATATTATACTGATGTGTATACGGGACTGGTGCACGATAAATCTGATCAGGGTCCAATGTCCTGACGCCTATTGACGTTGCGTCGAGTGCCAGCTCCTGATTTGTCCTTGTCATCTGACCATGGTTAAAAAATATGAGGCATTGTTCCCGGGTCTTTCCCTTGACATAGGCTCTGAACCGTCACCAATAGCCCAATGTGCAGCTGTAGTATGTTAATTAACCAAACTAAACCTCCAAGAACAGGATGGTAACATAACCTGGAAAACCGGAAAATCAGGAAATTATCATGGAATTTTTTTATTCTGGAATTATCCGTGAAAAGTCAGGGAATTTTTCAAAATTTAACAAAAAATCGGGGAATTTTTCAAAATTTAACAAAAAATCAGGGAATTTTCAAATTTGGATCATTAAAACAACACTTATTGTCTATTGTGCCCTTTATTCCTGTTAGTTTAGTTGTCAATATTTCCTTTTAGTTCTGAAAATGAATTTAAAAAAAAAGCATGGTTATGCACATTTTCATATTTGCAGTTTTATTTTTGTAAAAATCTGAACCACTGCTGGAGGGAGAAACAAAAGCAAAGTGTGTTGGACTTTAGATTGTAAGCAACATGTGATGGGCTTATAAATATGCGATTTATTGAAGGTTAGAATAGGAAATATGAAGCATATAAAACATTTAAAATTATCTCCAAAAGAAATAATTGGAATAACTTTCTTTTTTTTGCATTCTCTGCTTCCAGAGATATTACTGTTATGCCTGTCACAATTGTATAATTTGTGTTGTATTCATAAATTATTATTTTAACTGACAATAAGTATTGCTTATAATTTTTCATTTATAATGCAATATATTTATTGTATTGTTGTCCAGCCATGTCATCGCGGGCCCAGGCTGAATAGGTCTCATCCAATGGAGGTGTGCTGAAAGGCAGCCACCTCAGTATTATCGTAACGTGTATACTTTGTTTCTACACAAAGCATGTATTGCAATGTTTCTTAATGTAATTCTAAAATCAGGGAAATTTTTGCGACACTATCGTGGAAATCAGGGAAATAGGGAACTTTTATCCTAGAATTTTGTTGCCACCCTGAAGAAAGATTCTGAATTGTTTCCAATTTCCCAGCTCTAGTGAAACTTTCAATTTTAATCAATTAAACCATAGCCACCTACAAGAAGATGCCCACCGATTTGGCGAAAATCCCATTAGAGAAACGGCAACAGGGTGTTGCGTGAAAAGTCCGCTAGGTGACACTAGTGTCCATCCTCGTTTGTTTGGTTTGTTTACATTTATGCGCACACTGAACGCTTATTTGACATCTGAAATGCCAGTTATATGGTTACTTATTATTGAATCTACCGCGAGTCAACTAACTGAATTGAGACATAGATCTTTTTTTAAAATAAGGTTTATTAAAAAATATTTTTAATAATATTTTACACAAATATAATTTTTTTGTTTATATTTAATCCACAGAAGATAAACGACTCTGTTTACATCTGCCAGCTACGGATGTTCATTGAATCAAGGATGTTTATTGAATTGGGATATAATTTTTGTTTAAATAAGATTTATTATAAATTAATTAAATGATATTTTATAAATATAAAGTTATTTTGTCATATTAATCCACGAAGCTAAGCGAAATTCTTTGTTTATATCTGCCAGCTAGGATGTTCACGGAATCAACTGACTGAATCTAGATACGATTTATTATATAATTATTTAATGATATTTTACAAATATAAAGAAAAAATATTTTACAAATAAACACAAGCGTATACTAGAAAATAAAATCTTCATACTGAGTGAAATGGCCAATTTATTAAACTGGAATCATAATTTCCATATACAAAGTAATCATTTTTTTATATTGTATATCACGTATTATATTTTAAGGGTATAAAACGGAAAATGTAATTACTAGATAAGTATGTTCAAATTAAAAATAAATTCCGCAACTGTTGCCGAAATTGTTTTTCACACATATCACACTTTAGTTTTCATTAAACTTTACAAAAACGTTTTCTTAGCAAGCACGAAGTTTATCAACATAACAGGATATTAAAAATAAAATGCACGGCATGCAAAACCAAAGAATAATTCGGACGATAGATAAAATAAAAAATGGCTTTTTTGACAAACAAAAAAAAATAGCTATTTTTTGTTTGATGACTGATATGCACATTACTTAGTTCAAGTCAGTTATTTAATGAAATGAAATTCGCGATTTCCCATAAATCTTAGAAAAAAAACCGTGGCTGCAATCATAACTAAGATTTTAAATCGTCATTCATTAACTTTCCTTATATAAAAATATCAAGAACCGAGATCAATATAATAACAATCATCAAACAAAACGTCAATATTCGAAATCGAAACTTACCTTGTCTGGATATATTTTTTAGCCAAACTTGACGTCTTATTTCATCATTCGGGATTTCGTGAAAACTAATTGATTTATCCTTGTTATTGGATTTGCAGAATGGTACGACACAATGTACCATCTTAAACTTAAAGCGCTAATTCTTTGCCAAGCCTGTTAACACAAAGCACAACGCCGATCAGCACAAAGCCGAAACTACGCAGTTTTTCAATATAGCGCCGTGACTGAATGATTCGAATGACGTCATCGATAGGATGTACGGTAGCGCCATCTAGTAACCAGTAGCGATGCTTGGTGTTGCCTACTATTGGGTCCAAATCGGAGGGCATCTTCTTGTAGGTGGCTATGATTAAACCTATTATTCCATTAATTCTATTATTTTATTATTAAGTAAATTTTGAAACATTGCAAGTTTAATTCTTGACTTTATTATGTTTAAACTTAATTGTATAAACATGCGGTTTTCATGTTTTGCTGTTCAGAATATGTACATTACATACTGTTATATATTATTTCAGAATATATATTAAAACACTTCTTTTTACAGATTCGAAGCAATTTGCAGAAAGCAAAAAATAACCAAGATGATATTCCAATAGAAGAAAAAGGTTCTGTAACGTCCTGTGAATTAAACTATGTGTAAGTATTTTTTTTAATGAAATTTAAACATTAATTGTATAATATGGTATGCTTGGTCGCCAAGTTCCCCAAAATAGTGTGGTTCATGAAGTCCCAGTGCAAAAAAAAAAAATCAAAATAAGAACATTTAAATTTGAAATTGGCATTGGCTATTGGAATCAAATTCCACTCATTATTTAGCAATCTATTTAACTTAAAGCACCCCAATTGGTCAAATGATATATCTAGGTCCCTAGTAATGGAAAATGGTCTTCGTTCATTCACACATTTTTGTGGCTTATACCTGACAGCCAAGCCGCCCATATCAAATATACAATTGTGATATTGAAAACTTTTTTATATATTTTAGTAGCTTTGTATCTGTGATGCAATATCAAATTAAATTTTTTTTTTTAAACTATGCCTTTATTTATGAACACTGTTATCTTTTAAGAAAAATAACAGAATTTAATTTGTAGTGGAAAAATGGACATAGATGTAATATTTGTGTAAAAAGAACAAGTGTGTGTGTGTGTGTATATATATATATATATATATATATATATATATATATATATATATATATATATATAAGGATGAAGGTGTGTAATTTATATAGGAGTTCATTTTGTTATCAGTTAAATTCAAAATATAGTAGAGGCCTTTTGCACTTTTTGATATATTACAAATTTATTATATTTAAAAAAATTTCGTAAATAAACCCCTTAATTTTATATTAAAAATTATAATGCTTCTTAAAGTGAAAACACAAGTATGTTATAAAAAAATTTAAAGTGCTACTTGAAGAAAGAAAGTAGTACATTTACAGTATGCAGGGCTTAAAAAATGTATGTACTTTAATTATTAGTGTTTGCCTTTTATTCTAATATGATTCTCTTTTGACACAGAAAAAAGTTTCAGAGCTTCCAAGACAGAAAATTGCGAATTAATCCGGATGATAAAATGGTCGTGAAGAAGGCGAAACACGAAGGGAAACTTCATGAAGTTTTACTGGACAGGTAAATTTTAAAAATATTCCTTAGACAAAATTTTTTTAATATGTTAGTGTTTTAATAAATACTCATGAAAAACTTAGATAGTTATTCTTAAAGTAAATCTGAATTAAAACAGAAAACTTGCGTGAACATAAATTTAAAAAATGCATAACAGTCAAATTGATAACCTGTCTCTTTTTGACGAGCTTTGGCGGTTTAAATTTAAAATTTTTGGCAGTTTTATTTTAAAACTTTGGATGACGTACTTTGCAGTCAGTTAAAAAAGATAAAGTGCTCTAAATTTAGAATATAATTTTCTTCCGCTCCTCCATATATTTGTGTATCTACCTATATATTTTATTTCCTTCCCATGCATACAACTGGCTTGCAAAATATTTCTTTTAAAAATATTCTTAAAATAAAAATGCTACATAAAATTTATTAATCACTAAGTATTAAAGCAGCACTTTAAAAAGAATTTTTAAATTGTTTATTTTTTAATTTCATAAATTAATTACATGTAAGTCTCTATTATCCGGAACTCTCTGTTAACCGACCATGTCGTGTTTTGCACATGGTATCAAAATTAGAAAGACTGCCGATGTTTTACAGGAGGCAAACATCCAAAATAGTGATCTGGGTGTATTAGTAAATGAGGATTTTAAAGTGGGTGATCAATGTACAATGTTTCGCAAAATAACTAATAGAATGTTGGGGTACATTAGAAGTAATGTTTTATCAAAATCTAAGGATATAATCTGGCCATTGTATAGAGGTTTGTTAAGGACTCATCTTGAGCATGCTGTGCAGTTTTGCTACCCATATCTTTAAAAAAATATTTACTTGTTAAAGAAAGTTCGGCACAAGGCTACTAAAATGGTACAAGGTTTCTCAGTCATGAAATATGGAGACAAATAAATTTGAATATGTATACTCTGGAACGGCAACAGCCCAATTGCGGTCGAAGGGAGCCGGGTTACCATATTCTCAAAAAAGAAAACAATTGTTTATCGCCCAGACAAAAAGTTACCATGGGCCGCAATTGAAACTTTCTGTCTGGAACAGTGAAGAGTTAGAGGAGATTTTACCAACTGTTCAAATTTATTAAACAGGGGGATATCGTGCGTTTAGCTTTATATAAGAGTGATAAAAAAAGAGGTAATGGGTTTAAATTAAACACATCTTAAGAGTCTTTGACATCGATTGTTAATAATTTATTAGTTTTTCTATTCATTGACAATTCTCTATTATCCGGAATTTTCGATTGACCAACCAACATCCAGCACGAATTGGGTCGGTTAATCGAGGTTCTACTGTACATCAATGTCTAAAAGCACAATCATTGAATGTCTACTTTTGTAAACTGCAAAAAAAATTCGAACTTGTGCCGAACTTTAAACCTGCACCACGAAATTAATATTGGGAAGGAACATGCAATGTTTATGGAATAGGAAAGAACTAGACTTCACCTTTACATTGATACCAATACAGGGTGGCAACATATCCTGGAAAACCGGGAATTATCATGGAAATTTTTAATTCTTGAAATATCAGGGAAAAGTTAGTGAAATTTTCAAAATTTCACAAAAAATCAAGGAAATTTTCAAATTTGGATCATTAAAACAGCACTTATCGTCTATTATGTCCTCTAATCTGGGTATTTTAGTTGTCAATACTTCCTCTGAAAAAGAATTTTTAAAAAAAGCATGGTTTTGCGCATATTCATATTTTCAGTTTTATTTTTGTAAAAACGTGAACCATTGCTAGAGGGAGAAGCAAAAGCAAAATGTTTTGGACTTTAAAAAACAACATGTGAGGGGCTAATGAATATGCTATTTAGTGAAGATTGGAATAGGAAATATAAAGCATATAAAATTATCTACAAAAGAAATAATTGGAAAAACTTCTCTTTTTTTTACATTATTTGCTTCTACAGAACATGTTTAATTACTATTATGCCTGTCGCAATTCAATAATTTTTGTTGTAGCCATAAATTATTATTTTTAACTGACAATAAGTATTGCTTATAATTTTTCATTTATAATGCAATATATTTATTGTATTATTGTAGCGTGGATACTTTGTTTCTATACTAAGCGCGTATTGCGACATTTCTTAATGTAATTGTAAAATCAGGGAAAATTTTGTGACACCATCATGGAAATCAGGGAAATATCAGGGAACTTTTTTTTCAAACTTTTGTTGTTGCCACCCTGCAATATCTCATATATGCCAAAAATTCATATACAATGTTTGTACTTTTACCCATCGATATGACCAGTGTGTTAAATCGTTTTTAGAAAATCTTTCATACTAATAAGAGTAATTTAATATAAACTTATTTTAGTGGCTTATCCATCAGTTGCCTTAAATCATTACTATTTAAAAGTGCTTATTCTTTTTTTTCACAGGAGAGCCAAAATGAAGTCCGATAAGTTTTGCAAGTGACTTTTATGCATTGAAAGCAAATGCATCATCTATACAGACACCATTTTCATATTCATCAATCAATTGCAAATTTGCAAAAGAACATATTTTGTTTGATTACTGTTTTTAAGTTTCAATTAAAATTATTAAATCAATGTTGTTGTTTTTTTTAAATTTCTTAAAATATTGTTTGCTGAAATCTGAAATCAATCATGTAATATTGCGCTGTGTGCTCTCCCAAATAGGAAATCCTGAAATTATTACTTAATACTGTACAAATAATATCTAATGACTCTTTTAAAGATATTCAATTTATATATCTCATACCTACCAGGTGTACAAGTATGAAATGCAGATTTGAGACAACAGTTGGTGCACCAATGCAGTTTGCGCTGTAAAGATTTGACACTGCGTCCTTTTGTTCTGTTATCAACAAGTGTCAGACGGGCACGAGGGATAAATTGGAAAAGTGTGTGCATTGTTATGTGTGCAGGCCTGTAGCTAGGTGGGGGCCAGGGGGGGGCGTTGCCCGTCCTATAAAATAAATTGCCCGCCTTAGAAAAAAAATTACCCCTCCCCAGAACGGTCAAAGAATTCAATTTTCTAGAATTTCATGCAGAGAAAAAAAAATATTTTTCAGAGCTTCCATAGGGGGACAAAAGCACACACTTTCCAATGCCCCATTCCGTCAATATATCACTTTTATAAAATGAAATAATTATTATTTTACGGACTGCCTCCCCCCACCCCCCTCCCCCCACCTAATCCTTTTCCCCTTGCCCTACCTGGAATAGTGTTTGCCCCCCTGAATATATTGTCTGGCTACAGGCCTGGCTGTGTGTTCAATATGTCGAAATTTATACCGAACAAAGAGCATTCGCGGACAGCATTAATTTTTTTGTTTTCGTTTGAAGGAAACTGATGCTGAATCACGCCGATTACTTCGAAATGCTTATGGTGAACATGCTCCATCGCAAGATACGTGTGAACGATGGTTTCGGCGTTATACTATTGTTATTGAATTAAATTTGTAATAATTTATTTTTAAGTAGATTATATTACTGAACATAGTATAGAAAAAATCCATTCCTAAAGCTCTCTCTTAAAACTTATTTGGTTATGTTTTGGTAAACGAAGTGAGCCCAGCTTTGCAGAGCAATCCCTCGTTGTAGCCCGTAATCTTAAGATATACACAGAGGAATTAAATTTTACAATAAATAAGAAATACTCTTAATTGTAAATGAAACAGCAGATATTTATTGTACTATATTAAAAAAAAACTTATGTACACACATTTAAGCACACAACCTTCATGCCTCGATCACTCACAGCAAAGACATTTGGAAATAAAGCACGATTAGGTAAACAAATTACATTATCTTGCCCCAGGATACCATTCAGAAGGCAGTTCTTTGCTGCTTATGTGCAATATTCAATCATTTGCAAGGAAATAAATCAAAGTTACTATATCACAACGTTTAATTACAAAAGAATTGAAATAATAAATGATTTTATGCATGCGATTGGTGTTATTTAGTGTAGTTAAATTATGTTAACATTGGATTCAATTGGTGTAACATTGGATTCATTTGAAAAATCAGCACACTCATTCTTGCTTATTTTGTAGAACATTGAATGAAAAACAGGTTTTTATTTTACCACTGAGAAGCAATATTTAAATGGAAAGGGTTAAGGGGAGATAGTAGTTTTCAAAGGTGAAATTGGCTGGTATTTGACATTTATTTCGAACTTGAATAAAATAATAGGTTTTGCATATTTATAATTACAATTTTTGGAACTTAAACTATTGAATGTTGGCTTTATTAATATATTATTATAAATTAAATCAATTGTTTCGTTGTTTTTTAAAAAAATATTTTTAAATACAAGTCATTGCTAAAAATTTTTAAAATAGAGTTCACCGTCCGCAAGATTACTTAATAATTAAACACACTAGAAACATATTTATTTTTAAAAAGTGAAGCTATATAATGCTTCTATACTCCAAACCAAAAAAAATTAAATATTTAATGAAAAGTATTTTTTTTTAAAAATCAAAATTATTATTTTTGAAAATTTGTTTTTTAATGATATAAAAATATTTTTTTATTAAAAAAATAGTCTGTTAAAAAAACTTTTTTTAGGTTTAGTGCATGCATATTTGATAGTTGAACATGTATAAAAAATTTAAAGTGAATTGAAAGAAAACTTTTTTTGTAATCATGCGGATCGACATAAAAATGTGAAACTGAGAAAAAGAGGTTTAAAGATAGAATTACCCATATTTCTTTACAAATGTAACTAATGTGTTTTTCATCGCTGTGTGTTTAATTTTTGTCCAATTTTAATGCGGTTTGGCGTAAATAAATCCTAATAAATCATATTATTTTTTAAAAATAATTTTAAAAAATCGTTTTTTTGATAGTTCAAAACTACTTCTCCCCTTAAGCCAGTGAAGTTGGATGCTAAGATTAGGGTCGCACTAGAGCTGAACAATGGGTTGTTGACAACTAGGGCAATAAAGGGGGGAAAAGTCCAAAAAAATTTCTTGTGAAATTGACTAAAAAATTAAAAAGGACCTAATATTATTTTCTTCATATTTAATAAAAATGTTTTCAGCTCATTTTTAACAACCCATTCGGCAATAGCAATAAGAAAAAAAAATTGATTACATCTCATTTAAATGTTTTACATTTTGGAAGTAAAGTATCAATGATAACCTTGAAAATTTTAACTAACAGGTAAATAATAAGAATTTATCTTTAAATTGAACCATTTTAATTAGATATGTCGACAACCTTTTTTTTTTCAAAATTTCGCCTCCAGTATAACTAAAATTAAACACATAACTTGCGGTCAAGGCGACACATGATTTAGTTTTTACATAGGGGGGATTGGTGAGGAGTGCTTCGCAGACATTTGGCGAGATTTCCAATCAAATTATTACATTAAAATATCTAATTTAATGTTTAGAAAATAATGGTACTCATCATCCAACAACAAAAAAAATAAACAAATTATTTATTGAAATAACAAAACACCATAAACAAGGGAACCTTCATGTCAGTTTTTAGAATTCGCAAAAGGACATTTAAACTACTGGATACGAACTTGTATGTGTATCTTCAGTTTTGCCAGTAGCACAGAAAATATAAAAGTTTATAAAGTATCTACATTGACCCATTTTTCGAATTTAAAGCTTTTGAAGGACTTTTTAAATCATTCCCTACCTGAATTTAAAAAAAGTGGAATGTGCTGGAAATACGATTCAACTAACATGCAGAGAAAAACTTACACATTTGATTTTTGTCTATCCTTCAGAGGATTAAAATTAATCAAGGAAACTTTCACTTTAAAAAAGTTAACTTATTGTATGAATGCTTTTAACTTATTTCTGCTTATTATAAGTTGGTATCTGATAAAATCTGCTTTAAATTATTGTAATTTTAATATAAATATTTTAAAATGGCAACAGCATCTTTTAAGGATTCTGGTGCTTTTTGAAATTTTAAATATAACCTAAATGCCAAATTTAAGAAAACGTGCCAATTTTGTTAACCCTGTCACCACTAGGTAATCACGCTTACGATCGATGAAATAAATAGGAAAAAGTATCTGGCCAATTGGTTTTCCTTTGCGACAAATAGTGGATGCTCAACAGAAAGTGATCCTTTTCTTTGAAATTGTTGTCAGCGAAAAAGCTGTTTACCATGGAAAGTGATTTTTGTCAGTTCACCTTTTCTTCCACTTGTGTTCCTTCAAATGTACTATTTAAAAAAAATCAAGTTTATTGAGGCTTGTAAGGCAATAGCCCAATTGCGGCCGAAAGGAGCCGGGTTTACCATATTCTCAAAGAAGAAAACATTTGTTTATCGCCCAGACAAAAGTTCCCATGGGCCGCAATTGGAACTTTCCGGCTTGTAATGCCAGTTATATATGAACCAGCTGTCATTATTTTATGTAATAATTAGGAACTAATTTATATAGCAATGAATTTTGAATTTCGGCCACCAAAAAATTTTTGAATCAGATGTTTGTTATTAAAATAATGAGCCCATAATTTGAAAACAAAATAATAAATAATATCAACATTTAACTCTTTATATAAAGTTTATTAATATCTTTTAAATTTTATTAAAATATTTAAAAAATTATTAAAAGATTAAAAAAAAATTAATTTATTAAACGACTTTAGAATTTATTAAACGATTTTAAAATTTATTAATATTTTAGTTGATAATTAATATTTTTAATTATTATATTGGAATTTTTAATACGTTTGGACAATGTTTACGAGGAAGCCACCAACAGTCCTGTTCAACCAAAATTATTCCTTCTTTCACCCGAGAAGCACTGGTCAAAAGAAGGAAGTGGGGGCTGGGCATTGCGGCCTCTCCTTTACACTCTCACGTTTCGACGCCTTTGAAACTGACTTCACGTTGGCTGCAGTTCCACAGACACAGCTGGAACTTAGTTTCAAATAAGGAAATAATTTCGATTTCTTAGAGATACCATCACCGGCTACATTTTAAAATTATTAACTGGCCAAGCGAGAAAATTACAGATCAACTCTATTGCCAGTCCGCCACTTGTTATTATTATCAAAATAACCAGACTCTTAAAGCAGATATTTAAAAACTGTAACCTTGAGATTCACATCCTAGGCCCACCAAGGCTTGAACTCAGAGAGTTGTAATATTAAATAGAGAGCGCCTTCAATGCCAGACTCTCGTAAGGCCGCGGTGTCAACATTGAAAAGAAAAACCTAATCACGTGGTTATAGCGCAGCCACATTTGGCGGTCAGACATCTGCAGGAGTTTCAAATTTGGCGCACTTTCTTCTTTTTTGATGATAAGGAGTTCTGCCCGTATTCAACTTTTTAACATATATGTACAGCCGCGGAAAAAAAAAACGAACCACCTATGATTATTTCGTTAGTTTTTATAGTAGAGCTAAACTTAATATACCATTTTGTAGGGAATAAAGTATACTACACATTGATATACAAAAAATTTGCATAGGGGACTATCTTCATATTAAAATCCGCACCAACTTTAAAATTTCCAATAGCAACACCCAATTTTGGTTCAATATTTAGAATCTACGACAAAATTTATCGCTGAATATCAATTTGCAAGTCATTTGGTTAAGTAGTTTTTTAATTATGAATATCGAAAGTTTAGAACTCGTAATGTTAAATGAATTTTTTAAACTTTTAATCATATCTTTCGAAATTAAAATTTTATTAAGCTGATATTTTTATCTGTGTTACTTCTAAACAACCCAAATAAAATACACTAACTTTCATTACTTATATGTATATTTTTTAAATTTTATTTAAATTAGGATATTAATATTCATAAAAATTATGAATAGCAACCATGCTATATTTTGATAGTGATGGATTCAGAAAGACGTTTTATATGCATATCTAAAATTTCAGGATTTTCCTCTTTGTAGTTTTTTGGCTATATTCAAACGTGCATCAAATGATCATTTAAGGGGTCATACACAAATTTAAAATCTGCAGAACTTAACAGAAATCTACTAATTTTGAGAATTAAAAGCGCTGTGATCGCAATGGCATAAAATTCTAAATTCTTATATAAAGGCAAGGGGTGTACGGGAGTGGGGGAATGAATGACCACAGAGAAAGAAGATCCTCGGCTAACGCCAAAACATTTTCTACCAGCGTACTTCATTTTGAAGTCTCACTAATACTTTGTCCAATGTGGAAGTGGGGCTACTCATGGGGCAAGTGGGGCAAATAAGATAGATACATATCGTCTAATATCTCTGCATATAAATGTAGGAAATTAACGAAAATTTGTATTTAGATTATTTTGAGGGCGGGGAACATTTCTGCGCTATCAAAAGTAGGTGTTGCTTTTGAAAATTTTAAAGTTGGTGCGGATTCGAGTATGAAGATAGTCCCCCATGCAAATTTTTTGTATATCAACGTATAGTAGACTTTATTCCCTACAAAATGGTATATTAAGTTTAGCTCTACTATAAAAACTAACGAAATAATCATCGGTGGTTCGTTTTTTTTTTCCGCGGCTGTACGTATTTACTTATTTTCAAACAATATGCGCTAAATATTTCCTCTTCATTAACGAAACGAAAATATGTTATTTGTGTTCAATACTCGAAGAAGCGAAACTCTTTCTATTTCTCAGGTTTTATTGTTCATATTTTCTTATTGAAGTTTACAAAATAACTATTGAAAGAACTTCGCTTATGGTAAATTGTTTACATAAAAACGTAACGCAATTATTTCAAAACTACAAAATAAGAAAAATATCCTTAATATATCTGTTAAACTCCCTTAAATTGTGACAGTCGTTCAAAAAAACGATATTTAAATACAAAATTAAACACAAAACCATATTACAATACTTCGATCTCGTTTAGTTCTTAAAGTCGCCAAGTAACATATAAAGCACATGAATGAATTGGCATTTCCACCTATCACGTGGTTTCAATGTTGGACACACGGAAATCAGCATTTTTATTCCTCTATTTATATCATTACTCTATGCTTGAACTGCTTCAACCCCCCCCCCCCCCTGCTTTTCACTCCCTTTTAGAGCAAGCTCAACTGCTCAGGTAGCCTTATAGAGCCAGTCATGAACATAATGTCCGTCATGTAAAAGATGTTACAAAAACCAATGTGTTATTGCCAGGGTTAATAGATCAGCACATAAAAAATGAAGTGATTACCTAGCAAAGTTTAGAAAACCAAGAAATTGATATATTTACAAATTTTATTTTTCAAATAAAAAAGATGGCATTTAGTATAAAACCTTACAATGGAATCATTTGCCTAAAACTTTTTGAAAAATATAATAAACTAGGAGGATCCGCTCCTGCTCCGCTAACGCCCGGAGGATGGCTACGCAATCCTCATAGGTTTGCTCCGCAAACCACTTCTCGCTGCGCTCACTAAAAGGTAGGACACAATAACAATGTGTCCTAGTAACAATACTTTTTTTAATTATATTACCAAAAACTTTAAACGTTGAAACTAAATTTAAATTATAATTCATCTTGGCATCAATACATTTTTTTTGCCATGTAAATCAATATAAAATCATTTAATTTAATTACTTTTAAACTACAAATGAAAATAATGGAACCACTGGCAAGCCATTATTTATTATTTTATTTCTACAATTTATTATTTTCTACGTTATTTTCACACCTTTCATGCGTTTTAGTTTAATTTTTAAGATTATTGGTAGTTTGTTTTGGCATAATTAACGTTAAGATTACCATACTCTTGCCTACCAGAAGTGTGTACGTAACTAAGTTAATACGTCATAAAAATGAAGGTCATAGAAATCTAGTTTTCAAAATTGCCAACAGATGGCGCCACGTCAATGTTCCGCTCATGTAAAGTTTAGAAACGCGTTTTTCAAAACTTCTATTTTTAATGTAATGGGATTTATATTCTTCCTAATTTAAGCTGAGATCAACAAAATAATTATATACTAATGAATTGAAGGGGCTAATCGTCAAAATGGCAAAATAAAAATACGGGCACAACAGAATTTTGTAAACAAACTAACTGTTGCCACTCAGCGTACAGAAAAACAGCGTTTTTCAATCACAGCGTTAGAGAAATATATATAAAGATAATTCCATTTTCTAGGTTTATGGTAACTCTTTAATGCAGAAATAAAGTTCAAATGAATCATTAAATTCCTTTAATTTTATTATTAAAATCTTATTGAAAACGATCAGGTGCGAGAGATTCTACAGGTAAACGTAAGTGCAAAAGGCATCTGTTAGCATGAGAAACCATAACATCGAAAGTCATTCTGATAACATTTACAATCCGGTTCAATGAAATATAGATTCGAAGTCCATATCACATCCGCATTTATTATCATATCAGCTTTATAATTCAGATTGGTTAGAGCTAGTAAATGTGTCCACCACACAGTTCTTAAAGTATTCGAGTGATAATCACGTTAAATTCTAGTTATTTGACATTAGAACCAAGGCTTAGGACATACATGTTACATTTTGACTTTACTATTGCGAAAAATTGACATTTTAACCCTTTCTTTGTGTGTCAATTTTCTTTTTATTCCTGAGACTGAATGTATGTTCTATACTGAATTTAGAAAAAAAAAAAAAAATTGTATGACACAATGTTTGGCCTGATTCACAGGGACTCAGACAAGTGATATGATCATTTTTTTCGATGTGCCAAAAAAAGATATGCATATGCAGGCACGTAGGTAAGGGGGTGGTTCAAACCAGAGAGTTGTAATATTAAATAGAGAGCGCCTTCAATGCCAGACTCTTGTAAGGCCGCGGTGTCAACATTGCAGGAGTTTCAAATTTGGCGCACTTTCTTCTTTTTTGGTGATAAGGAGTTCTGCCCGTATTCAACTTTTTAACATATGTACGTATTTACTTATTTTCAAACAATATGCGCTAAATATTTCCTCTTCATGAACGAAACGAAAATATTTTATTTGTGTTCAATACTCGAAGAAGCGAAACTCTTTCTATTTCTCAGGTTTTATTGTTCATATTTTCTTATTGAACTATACAAAATCACAATTGAAAGAACTTCGCTTATGGTAAACTGTTTACATAAAAACGTAACGCAATTATTTCAAAACTACAAAATAAGAAAAATATCCTTAATATATCTGTTAAACTCCCTTAAATTGTGACACTCGTTCAAAAAAACGATATTTAAATACAAAATTAAACACAAAACCTTATTACAATACTTCGATCTCGTTCAGTTCTTAAAGTCGCCAAGGCCTGCCAAGTAATATATAAAGCACATGAATGAATTGGCATTTCCACCTATCAGTGGCGGATCTAGGGTCATCCAAAGGGGGGGGCTATTTTTTCTTTTTTTTGTGTGGGGGGAGGGTATATGTATATACAAATTCCTATTTTCGACGATTGCCGTTAACGGTATGTGTAAATTCCGCCTATAAAATGTTATTTTGATGCCTTAGCGAGATAAATGCCTCCATTGTAAAGAAGCAACTTTGTTGTGTTTTATTCTGGTGCAATGTACTTTTTTTGTATAAGAATAATTTTTGTCTCAATGCCTTCTGATAATAAAAAAGGGAAATTTTTGGCCCACCACGCTGCTCATAAACGACTGGTTCACCCTTGGGGCAGTTGTTTGGGGTATTCCCACCAAGCTAGAGCCAAGCTAGGATTTAGAGTTAGTGGACCCCTAGGCCAAATATGTGGTGCGGGCCCTCGGTGGTATGGAATACTCTTTCGTAAATCGAAATAGGGAGGGGAGATCGGAAAATTTTTGAAATACAAGAATTGAAAATTTGCAAACTAACTAATTTTTCAGTTTTAATAATTTTGGGATGCACTGTTTTTTTGTAAATTTCCAATACTAAGTTGAATATTTCAACAATTTCAAAGAATTTCAATGTGCGATGTAATTTTTGAAAATTACAATAAAATATTGCACTCGTCTCCGTATCATCATGAACAGAATTACGGTGTAGAATAAAAACAACTGATTTCCAAAAATAGTAACACAATGCCATTTTAAATAATCACAAATTAAACACATATTTTAAAAGAATATAAAAGTGTTGTTATATTTGCATTGTACAATTCCATTAAGAAAAATAGAACTTTTCGCATCATAAAAATTTTGTAGAATATTATTTTCATTAAGATTTAGTTTGATTTATTAGTTATTTAGAAACTTGTTTGGTATACTTATAATTTTTTTTGTCTAAGTGATTTATTTTCAAACATGTCGTTGTCATAATTTCGAAGTATTGAGACACCCATTTTTTCAGTAATCTATATTATTATTGATTAGTTGGACTGTAGCCTATGCCTAAATCCTGCCCTGAATCGAGCAGTCAATTTTGTCCTCTCAACTTCCTTTTGCGTAGTCGTTTTGGGATTCTCGTATCATAACAAAATTTTCAAATGAATGTAACCTAAATTTAAAAAAAAAACTTGCTCTGATTTCGCAAATAATAAAAAAAAATCCATATTTTATAACTTTATATACACGGTTAAACAATGTATTTTTCTTAATATTTGCATCACAACAACTTACAGGGTTGCCAAAGTTGACTTAGTAATCTTTTGCCTACAATATATATTGCGTGAAAGAACAGATAATGCTTGCAGGTGAATTTACCTATCGATTTAGAAAAACGTAAAAATGTGGGCCGAAAATTCCTTATATGGATTAATTGAGAATATTTTTATTTCGTAAGCAAACGTAAGATACAATATACAACATAAAAAAAGCACACCAAAAATAGTTTCATGTACACGAAGAAAATAACAAATATTGAAAAATGTTGACTAACGTTTAAATATAAATTGAATTTTGTGTTTTAAAATATAAAATTAAATGTTACAAAAATTATTGTTTAAGTCTAATTTGATCTTATTTGAATCTTAAGAGGCAGTTTATTTATTACGACTCACACCCTTGAAGAAGGGGGTCCATCATACGTGACTGTGGTGTGACATGAGGGAAAAAGGTCTCGGTGATTGTGTGACGTAGCAAAAGTTCCTGAAACATTCTTTTCACAAACTTTGAGATAAGAAATTTTTTATAGAAATCACTATATCTTTCTAATTAGTTGAAATGTTTTGTAAAATACACAGAATGAAAGTTTTAATTACTATTTTTTAACTGCATAAATTTAAAATGAAGTAACATAGGGAGGAGGGGGGGGGGGGGTGTACAAAAAGGTGAAAAATATTATGACATAAAAAAATTCTCTTTAAAAGTGCAATTATTTTTATTTGAATTTTAATATAATAGAGATTTTAATTTCGGAAATATATATTAATTAATTTGTTCCATTTTTTTTTATCCAGCCCATATGACTTTTACTTTAATTATAATTGGCTTCGGCTCCATTTAAAATTATACATATGTAGCTATCTTCGCCACTGATGAGTAATACTTCTATCAATGAAAGTATGGTTGTGGAAATCATGTAAATATAAATATTCATGGGTTAATTGACAGAGCAAGAGACAAACAATATCTCACAAAATCTCTCTCGAAGAATATTAAATTTCGTATATTACGAAAATTTAAGTACAATGGTGATATGTGAAATATCCTCATTGTACATAAATTTTGATAAGAACTGAAATAGTTAGGTAGATTGGTCAAAATAATAAATTACGTTAAACTATGCAAGGGAAGACTTTACGCTTTTAATAAGAATACCAACTAGCAGTTACTAGTACTTGCTTCAATCCACACAAACTCAGACAAATGATTGATATACGAATAGAAAAAATTCAAAACGTGTTTTGTCACTTGAAACGAATATTGGGTAAATTAAAATTAATTTTTCTAATTCGCGTAGACAGATTTCAATTTTGCAAGTTAATTTCAAATGTTACAACACGTATTTTGGACAAATAAAATACCTTTGTTAGATAGAAAATTCGGTGGCGAAATCAGTTGATGTAAATTTTTTTTTAGCAAAATAAGTTTTGATTGTTTGCTTTTCATATATGGTACAGTATTTCTTATGTAAATGCCAAACTAAAGTTTAAAAATATCATCATTAAGCATTTTCAGTTCTTTGAATTATATTTTCAATTTACGTAAAATTGATGTTTTAAAAAAAATACGATTCAAAGATATTTGGTTCGGTTTTCCTAATTTAAACAGAGCAACTTTCATATAAAAGGTTAAGAATTGATTGTCAAGGATAATGTGATTCCGGTATCACTACTTCATTCAAAGACTTGAATAAAACCCAATAGTATTTACAACTGCAGTCTCGCTTTTTGCATTGCTTAAAATACATAAAATTACACGAATAAAACACAAGAGAAAGAAAAATTACCTGACTAACCCAGCTATTAATGAAGCAATAGCATAGAATTCGCCTTTTCCGATGTTTTCGCTCATCAAACCTAACCATAGCGACACGAATTTTTATTTCCCTCTTTACAGATCCACTGACCTCTACAGAAAATCTCCCGCCTCCCATAAAACGTTTAACGAATGACCGTACTCGGGTGATACAACAAAAAATTTCAGTTTTGCTGTTTCTGGTCATTTGCAGTGTCAAGGCAAGGGTCAAGGTCATCTGATAAGACGAAAAGACCCTACTCTAAGGAAAAGACGCGTAGCCCCCACCCCCAAAGTGAAAGAGAGAGAGTCATAAAACTCAATCTACCCCTAAGACACCCTGCCAGGCAATGTGTTTTTGGGCCGTTGCATTGTCCAAGGTCCAAGGTCATCTTAGTGCGACAAGACGCGTAGCTTACTGTAAAAATTTCAATTTATCGTCTATTATTTTTTGTTGAGTAACATGAGGGAAAACCTGGTATTTTCCGGAGAGTCTTATCTCGGAAAATGGTTTTCAAATCGTGTCAAAACATGTTTTGAGGTCATTTTTATCAAAAACTAAGCCTAACATGACTTCATCGTGTTTAATTATTTAATATTTAAATTTCGACTACAAAGAGAAAATATCTTCAAACTGGGCCGTATAAACCAGAGATAGGAATATTAAAATAGTAATTTGTATAATTACTCTATGGCAGTGGTTCCCAAACTATTTTGGTCGTGGAACCCCAAAATGTGTTGCCAATGATCGCGGAACCCTGAATATTTTTTAATCAACGACTTTTCAAAATTTAATATCTGATATTAAATAAAACAAGTATTATTTTGGTATGTCAGATTTTATTGAATTAAGCAAAACTAAAAAAAAACAATTAATCATAGAAATAATTAATAAAAATAAAAAACAAACTAAAATAAATAGAAAATCTTTAATGTGAAGATTGCACCTGCTTCTTTGATTCCAGGATTCTCTTAAAATTGGGCGTTAGGTTTGATAACTGAACTCGCATATCTGGTGCAGCATCAAGTCTGTTATGATATTTGGTTTTTGTCGCAACATATTTTGAAAACACAGCTTCACACAAATAAGTGGTTGCAAACGGCAATAGAATTCGAATACCCTGTTTTGCTAAATTTGGATATTCATCGAAAATGTGAATATACTAAACACCATTCTTATTTTTTTTTTAATAAAATAAAATTTGTCACGCGGAACCCTTAATTTTTTTCGTGGAACCCCAGGGTTCCACGGAACCCACTTTGGGAACCACTGCTCTATGGTATAAACAAGTTGCTCGAAACATATATTGTTCTAAATAAGGAGTGACATTTACTAATTTTAAAAATAGGTAACGACTATGATATTGGTAACGATTCCATGAAAACAAAAAGATGTTGCTGTTTCGATATTTATCTGTCAATGTATTCCTGTGTATTTAAATAAAAATTAATAAGTTTCTAAAAAAGGGGGGTAAGGGGGAGTTTTTTTTGGGGGGATGGGGGGGGGGGGGGGTTAACCCTTCCCATGAAAAATCTATACTTACGTGCCTGTGCATATGCCAAAAAAAGATGGGGTTAGTACACCGTTTGTTGATACAGCAAAATTTAATACTTGTTAACATTTAACCGTTAAAATTAAATTATTATATAATTTGTTTTTTAAGTTAACATAATAAATTTAAATTTTGAACAATGTGCAGCACTTCTTTATTCTGGTTAGCGATAACAAAGCTTTCAAATAGGCAGCTACAGTACTTCTAGGCCGGAAGTTCTCCTGTCATTCTAATACTTAAAGAACTGTGGTTGAGTGGCGGCTCGTGGGGTACAGCAAATACAGTCGGGTTGCACCTAAATTTATTAGTGTATTTTAAAACCAAAATTATACATTTTACTTATTTTCTTAAATAAAGACGAAATTTCCACGGAAAGTTAAAAAAAAAAAATCTCCGATAAATAGCAAAACTGTTGCCGTAATACACAATTCAGGAGTTTGAAAAAACTCCATTTAATCAAAACTGCAGCCAAAAAGCGAAGTTCGAAATCTACCTTACGTACATGACCTCTGCACGAGGTTGTGACGAAACAAATGCAGCCCAAAAGGATTTTTTCAAATCTGCTGTACTTGGGAATGCGATGAATTGATTGGTTCGTGTGTGAATTGGGCGAAGCGGGCTGACGGAAAACCGAGAATTTTCAAGAATATCTCCAAACGGAAGTAGCTTTCGTGATAGGTTTACACGTGAGTTGTTGTTTCGCTACCTAAATTAATATTAAAATTGACCGATTCGAAGTTTAAAAGA